>CM075982.1:15597056-16142111 GCA_038087875.1 Malacoraja senta
CATGGGTTTAAGATTAAGGGATAAGCCCATTTAGAACGGAGATGAGAGTAAACACTTTTCGCAACAAGAGTTGTGAGTCTGTGGAATTCTCTGCCTCAGAGGGCGGTGGAGGCTGGTTCTCTGGATACTTTAAAGAGAGAGCTAGATCAGGCTCTTAAAGATAGCGTAGTCGGGGGATCTGGTGAGAACGCAGGAACGGGATACTGATTGGGGATGATCAGTCATGATCACATTGAATGGCAGTGCTGGCTCGAAGGGCCGAATGGTCTATCTCGTGAATAATTTCTTTCTGGATTTAAAAAATATATATATTTTTATTTTATTAGAAGTAAGTACAGTCATATGGCACCAAAACGCCTAATATATATTGACATATTACATTTTATGTACAGCTTTAAAAAAAAAAAAAAAAAAAAAAAAGAATAGATAATAAAAGATAGAAAAACGTGTGATATATAGTGTGAGATGGAAAAAGGGATGAAAGAAGAAAAGTGAAGAGAAGAAGATAGAGAAAGAGTAGAAAGTAAGAGATTAAGGAGATCGTTATTTATATTCTTGACCATCCCTCACCCAGTCCTGGGACAGTTAGCTTCTACGATTCTGTTGCACCATATGCTTCCAAAAAGTCGACAAATGGGAGAACCACTCGTTAAGATTTGGTCTAATTTATCTATTAGGAGGAATCGCATTTCCTCAAGATGTGCGGTGTCCAACATGTTTGAAATCCACATTTTAAGCGTTGGTATGGGTGTATTTTTCCAAAATTTAAGTATAAGTTTTTTTGCCGTTATTAACCCATAATTTAAAAATAAATTTTGAGGTGAGTTCAATTTATGCCCGTCTTCCATTACTCCAAATATAATCATTTCAGTATTAGGTTCCATTTTTATCTGAATAATTTTGTAAATATTTCAAAAATACCACCAGAATTTATAAAGTTTTATGCAGGAAACAAAAGAGTGTGTTATAGTTGCATTTTGGGATAAACATTTATCACAAATGGGGGACATATTTGGATAGAATTTATTCAATCTAGTTTTTGAATAATATAATCTACGACCTCTCCCGACGCCGCGGCAACAGCACCCGGTGAGAACGGCCAGGAACATCGGGCCTTCGTAGAGGCAATAGCGGAGGCCTCAATAGGCCTGACTTTGGGAGAACTGAGGATGGGGACTGGAGATTGTGCCTTCCCCCACAGTGGTAACCATTGTGGGGGGATGATTTTTGTATGCCGTGTCTACTTTAGTCTGTGTCCAAGATGGCGGTCGGAAGGGAGAGTGTACGCTGGTGCGGTTTAGCTGCCGCTGCTCTCTCTTCACATTGTGTTTCTGGTTTATTTTTGTGTGTTTTTGGATCGAATTCTGTCTTTAATTTGTGTATTGGTGATGTCTTAATAATTTATTTTACTCCGATTATATGTTTCGTACTTGTTAAACTCTGTAAGGTGTCCTTGAGACTTTGGTATAAGGCGCCCATAAATAAAATTTATTATTATTATTATTATGTAAAAATTTTAAATTGAATTAAATTATGTCTTACATTAATCGAACATTTGTTTATATATATCAAGTACTTTTTCCATGTTTCTTCGTGATTTTTATCATTAATTCTTGTTCCCACTCTTCTCTAAGTGCCTCTGTCGATGGTAGGTCTATATTTAAGATACTATTATATAAATATGATATTAATTTCTGTGAGTTAGCCTTAATATTCATTGCTTCTTCCAGTGGATCTAAAGTTATGTTTTGATATCTTTGTATGTATTTCTTCATGAAGTTGCAAATCTATTGGTTATTTTTCAGTTTAAATTTTAATTGTAATTGTTGGAATGATAACAGATTTCCCATTTCATACATATCACCGATCCTTTTAATTCATTGATTTTAACCCATTGATTATATGTTTTATCAATAAGAGATGGTTTAAATAAAGGATTATTCACTATTGGCATTAACAATGATAAGTTTTCTTAATTTTAAAGATAATTTTATTTTCCAAATTCTTATTGTATAATTGGGTTATTCTTATATATTGTGTTCAGTTTTATCGGGGAGAATAGGATCGCTCCTATGTTACAAGGAGAACCAATCCTCTTTCTCCATTCTTATCACATTCTGTTTGTTTGATAGAACTGTCCAACCAGTAAATTATATTCTTAATATGCACTGCCCAATAATAATACAAAAAGTTCGGAAGTGAAAGTCCCCCAACATCTTTTGGTTTACACAAGTGTTTTCTTTGGATTCTGTGTGATCTATAGTCCCAAATAAAATTAGTAATACGAGTCCAGTTAAAAAAAAAACAATATATATAATGGTATAGATTGAAATAGGTATAATAATTGTGGTAAAAAGATCATTTTTATAGTGTTATTCTACCTATTAATGATAACGGAAGTGTTTTCCAGAATTTAATCAACGCGTTGAGTTTATTTAATAAAGGCATAAAATTAGCATTAAATAATGCTTTATATTTTCTAGTAATTTGAATACCCAAATACTTAAATTTTTCTGTTGCGATTTAAAAGGGAATTTTAATAGGTGTGTAGATTCTTTCACTTTTATTCCAATTTATTCTATATCCAGAAAAAGAACTGAATTCCTCTATTAAATTTAATAAGTTTGGTATGCTCGTTTGTGAATTTGTAATGTATAAAAGTATATCGTCTGCATATAATGAAATTTTATTATTTGAGTCCCTAGTATTATATCCCTGAATATTCGGATGAATTCTTATACTTTCAGCCAGGGGCTCTTCTTTCTGGATGATAAACAAAGTTTGAACTTTATTATTTCCACTATATGTGAAAATTTTACATGCATTTCGATGACAAATCTATAACATGTGTAATTGTTTAATGGTATAAACTTCTGGATTTATTTGCTTATTTAATGCATTGCATGTCATTAGTTTGTTTAGTGAACCTGCCGTGGTTTCCAAACAAGTCTCCTAACAGTTCTAATTTGACTTTAGGTGTGGCTGAAGAGCAAAAAGGCAGCACTAAAGCGAGGAAGTAAAGCTGCACCTAGTGTAACTCCAACTGCTTTGGATAACCAGGCTGACATTGAAAAAAACAAAAAATCAGTTGAGGATTTATTCTGCTTCGTTTATGGTACTATTACATTTCAGTGTTTCTTGTGCAAACAATCAGTATTATGTTGTGTTTATGCGCTAATATTTATGCAATTGGGTTAAATTAAAAAAAAATAATAACAATTTAAAGTTCATTTAATTTAAAGTTCTAGTAACAGGCAAATTCATATCATTAGGCAAAATATGTATTCTAATGATGTTCTTTATGTATCTAGCTGCTGCTTAAGAGCATGGAAATTAGGAATGCAATGTTACTGAGGAGGGAGGAGGGAGGAGGGGAAATAGCTCAATTGAAAACAGTGAAAATCCAGTAAGTTAATTTGAGCTAAACTCGTGGCTTTTTACTGCCAAGTTCAGTAGATCTCTCGTTAATTTGAAATTATGGTCCAAGTACTTGTTGCGAAGTTGGTTCAGATTGTAGGTGAGTTGTATGTTAGGTCTTCACCACTCTGATAACTTCTAATTCTAATCTCTTGTCCCGTTAACACCGCCATTCTTTTCCAGAAGGGCTGGGGTTCAATTTTAATTTTCAGCTTAAGGAACAACAATTTTCCAGTTCATTAAACAGAGACCCAATCAGTTCTTAACTAACGCTCTCCTCCACCTGACTAAACTTGCCCAAACTAATTCTCTTATGATTTCTCTCACTTCATGTCAAAAATGTACTGATGGCACAGGCATGTCCCAGTTTTGCCTGTCTTTTTCTTGGTTATGTTGGAATACTCCTTGTTCCAAATGCACCCTGGCACTATTCTACAATTTTTTCCCCACTGCATTGGTGCTGCCTTCTGTACCCGTGTGGAACTCGTTGATTTCATCACTTTATTACTATCTTCCACCTTGCCCTCAAATTCACTTGGACTATCTCCGACATCTGACCCCTTTTGTGATCTCTTTGTCTTTATCACAGGGAACTGATTGACATCTACCACAACCCATTGACTTCCACAGCCATCTTGACTACACCACCTCCCTTCCCACCTCTTGCAAGGACACCATGTTTTACTCTTAATTTTTCCATCTGTTCAGACCCTCCCACTGTCTGCTCCAAAGATGAGGCTTTCCACTCTAGGACATCAGAAATAGCCTCTTCAATAAATATGTTTCCCCACCACCCTACCCATGCTGTGGTGCATGGACACCACATCCGTGCCTCAGTCTACCGCAGTTCTGCTCTCCTCTCTCTCACTCTCTTCCCACCATCCACCACATCCAACGTGTCATTCTCCAACATCCTTATATTGCCTCCTTCAACATAATCTCACCACAGTCACATCTTAACCTCTCCACCCTTTTCTGCTTTCTGTCTCTGGATTACTCTCTCCTCAACTCCTTAGTTCACTCATTCTCTCCCACCCCCACCCGAGGAATTTTCCCCAGCAACTGCAGGTGATATAACATTTGTCACTACACCTCTTGCGTCATTCAGGGATCCCATCAGGTCTTGCATGAGTACACTCTTCCAACCTCATACCAACGAACACCTGTCCACCATCTTTCAAACCATCACTGATCTTATCACTTCTATTGATTTAATCAATTTATATTCTTCATATATGGGGGGCATTTAGAGCATGCAACTTTGTAGTTCCCCAACCCTGTACTGCTCATTTTTATCTCCTTCCCAAAATCTAGAAGTAGGGCTGCTTTGTGGAGCATCTGCATTTAGTCCACAGGGGCAACCCTGAACATCCAGTTGCATGCTACTCTAATGCTTTATTCAATTATAGAACTTAATTCCACTTCCAGTCTGACCTTTGTTTTGTGGCTTCCTGCATTCTTGTAATAACGCATAGTACAAGCTTGAGAGACTATTCTTCTTCTTCTATCTAGGTACGTTATATTTTTAGACTTTAGATTTCCAGCTTCTTATAACATGCTTTCTCTGTCCAATCTGCACTGCTCATTAAAGATTCATCTGTGCTATTTGCATTGTATTTTCCCCCTCAATCAGTGCATCCTGCCTGCTATTTGCATCAGAGCACGCTCCTCTAAGTGCGCTTTCCTCAATTACATTGCTGTCAAACATCGCTAAATGTATTCAAGTGACTTTTTTGTTGCTTGAATTGTTTATCTTGGATCCCTTTCAATCTGGGATAAGTGTTCAGAGCACCGTGAATTACAATGTTCTAATCTGACCATGTTGGTAAAATATTTTCTGTTTTACTATTTTAACTTGAGTATTTAATTCTCTCAATTTTAGGTAAAGCTCTTGGAAAACTCACTCCAATCCCTGTACCTTATGAAAAGATCTTTAAGGACCCTGCTGCTATAGCAATACAAGGATTACCTGATGGTGTGTGTTTTAAACATCCATCAAAATATGACACTACTTCATTAAAAAAGATTTTGGAGCAAAAGTCAAAAATTATATTTGCAATAAAGAGGTAACCATTCTTCTGAATTTTTTAAGCAATATTTTTTTTGTGAAATACTAAAATGCCTAGCTATTTGTACAATTCAACATCATTAGCTTAGCTGCAAAGTAGTTCTTGCTATGTAGGCTGTGGGCCGAGCATCGAAAATGTGTCTAGAATTTAACTTTCGTGACCCATGTCTAGGAACTACTTGAAATTTTGCCCAGATTTAGATAAAATATAATTGAGAAGGAAGTCATAACTTGTCAGTGCCAAAAGTTGCACATTAATTAATTAAGCTAATTAGGAAATGAGATCGAAAAAATAAGTGCCATCTAGTGCTCGTATTACTCCATGGGGAGCCTAATTCTGTGCTGCTGTCTATTTGAACCATATATTATACCATTTAGACTTTTGAATATGACTAATTATATTATTATATAAAAATAATATAAGTGTGAGTGTGTATTTTGAATGATACTGCTGCAGAGGTCCGGCTCCTGAACCAGCCTAATTAATGGGTGAGGGCAGTTCCTGTGGGTTCCCCGTCTACTGAACCCCACTGACTGCCAGTGTGCAGAGTGGGGGTCACGGCCATAGTGGGACTGGGGCAGTGCCAGGCTGGGGGATGGCTAAGGCATCTTACAGGAAAATGCCTAACCCTAACTCGCCCCCCCTTGCAGAGCTGCCCACGGCTGGAGCTAGAGCCGCTTTGGGAAAGGCTGCGGGCTCCGTACGTGTGGCTGCTCAGCGCGTCCACCTCGGCCAGCAAGCCCTTCTGGATCATCGTGGTGATGATGGTGGGGAGCAGCACTGCCCTGCACGTCGCCCGGGCCGCCTTCAGCACCCCCATAGCGCCGGCTCTGTCAGTCCGCCCATTTGCTCGCTGCAACACCGGCTGTCCGACAGCTCGACCGACCACTCGCAGCACCCACCGGCGGCCCGACAGCCCGACCGACCCTTCGTAGCATCCACCGGCCTACCGACAGCCCGACCGACCCGTCGCAGAATCCACCAGCCTACCGACAGCCTGACCGATCCTTCATAGCACTCACCGGCCTACCAACAGCCCGACCGATCCTTCACAGCACTCACCGGCCTACCAACAGCCCGACCGATCCTTCATAGCACTCACCGGCCTACCAACAGCCCGACCGATCCTTCATAGCACTCACCGGCCTACCAACAGCCCGACCGATCCTTCACAGCATCCACCGGCCTACCGACAGACTGATTGACGGACGGACCGACCGACTGACATCCTAACCCAAGCTCTACGTTTGTTATTTATCATTTTTATTTAACAGTTCACATCATAACTTTACAAAGATAAATCAATTGTAAAACAATTATCAGCAAGGTTAGCATTACCTTTATTCCTTCGAAACCTTGCTATTGTTTTGATGTAATTAGGAGGCAACCACGATCCCCGAGTGCTCGCTGCCTAGCTACCATGAAACAAAGCGCGTGATTGGTCAATTGGCATCCGACACAATGTCAAACGTGCATTGATTGGACAATTAATACTCGGAAAATTTGAGGTTTTTCCTCCTATTTTTAAAATATGTGCAGGTTTTGTTCTCGACGAGTTCAGGTATGATTTCTATAATATTTTTACACTATGTTAAAAATTCAGGTAGTTGTGTTATTTGGGTCGCAAACTTAAACGAAAAGCACCTCGGCCCACAGCCTAATGCTGGATGGGTTTTTTGTCTTCCTTCCATGTGAAGCTATTACATCATGAAGGTTGACTTCTACACTGTTTATTTCAAATTTCCAATAATTATTTAAGGTCAGGAGGCTTCTTCACCTACAATGTATTAATGGTTTTTGTTATTTAATGCTTCTGTTTAATCTCTGCATTATTTTTGCTCTTGTCAGGCTCTAGATATGACTTGGGTAATATAGTAATAGTTTCTGCAGTCTACTAAATTGGACACTTAAGGGTTATGAATAAAGTGGAGTAAATGTGTGTAAGGAAATGCTTCACAGGTATTTTATAAAGCAATATTTTGTGATTGTTAGTACT
The DNA here is from genome assembly GCA_038087875.1 of Malacoraja senta. Lineage (NCBI taxonomy): Eukaryota > Metazoa > Chordata > Chondrichthyes > Rajiformes > Rajidae > Malacoraja > Malacoraja senta. Next base: position 15,604,539 of record CM075982.1, read on the forward strand.
TTTGTGATTAGAATAGTTTCCAATATTTTCTTTATCGATGTAGGCCCTTATGGTGTAATGAAGCTGTGATTGCAAAATTAAATGTATTTATTGGATTACTTCTGGAATTGCTTTTCATTGTGCATATTATCAATTCTAGCTCTATCACAAACCATTAAGAATTGTTGACAGTTAGCTGGCAGTAATTTTTCCTAGCTGGGAGATCAGTAATGAATAGAACTTCAAGTGCCTGCCAATAATGGAGATCCCATGCAGGAGATCTTGCAATTCAAAAAAATAGTGGTGTTGTTGGTAGACAATGTGAATATTTCCTCATTTTCTGCATTTGAAGTGAGAACTATTGAAAACTACCCTTGCTATATCAGAAGCCAATGGCTTGATGATTTAATTTTCAATTCATTTTATTTTGTAGGAATGATTCCATGTTTCCAAAATAATTACTTTCAAGATTCATTTAATCTGTGTAATTTGATGTATGTTCTACTACTGACAGCCTGACAGTTGAAATTGAGGTGTTCTACGAAGCACACTCATTAGCCTTAATATCTTCATATTCACTCAAACTTGAGAGTAAGAGGTTGTATTCTGTGAAATTTCTACATGGTTATCATTACTGTGCAACCACTTTCTTTTTAGGCCATTTTTGGATACTGCCATTCAACATGGTAAGTACCACAAAGTATATAATTCCACCCGAATTATTTTAGAATAATATTTGGTGCCATCCTAATGAATATATAGTTTAATTAAATGTATTATTTCCACATTTACCAAGGTGCAGTGAAAAGTATTTTTGTTGCATGCTATTCAGTCAGTGAAAATACTATACACGTTTACAATCAAACCATCCACTGTAAACAGGATAAAGGGTATGACATTTAGTGCAAGATAAAGTCCGATTTAAAGATAATTCAAACGTCTCCAATTATGTAGATGGGAGGTCAGGACCGCGCACTAGCTGGTGAGAGGACGGTTCAGTAGTTTGATAACTGCTGGGAAGAAACTGTCCCTGAATCTGTTTTGTTGTTCAAATATGATTTTGAATGGTTCTGTGATGTTCCCTAATGATCCATTTTGCAACATGATGCACAGAAATGTGAAATATTGAACAATGATTTGCTTCTCTCACATTCTCATAGTATTTTGAAGAGGGTTCTGAGATAATTGAAAAGTCCAAGGCAGTAATGAGGAATTAAGAAAAAATAGAATTGATGCATTTGACACATGAACAGATTTCTGCTCCGCTTCTGTTATTTTACACTTTGTTTTAATTGTGTAAGAGGTCAAAGAAAAAGTGTTGTACAAGTAGAGAAATGAAAAGGAGCTTGTAATATGAGGGAAATGTATAATCATGATCCTGGGTGTCAGTTTTAGTGCTTATTGCTCAGGTAGGAAAGATCAAGAGTATACTTTGCTCAGTGAGTTGACTTAAAATACAGCCTTTCCTTTTCAGTTATTCTGCTGTTAACTGTTTGAAGCAGGAACTATTCAATGCCGTCCACCTTTTTAAATGATATATCATATGAGGATCAGTGACAGCTTACATCTTTGCTCCATCTTCCCTGGGGATGTTAAAAAATAATTTACGTATAAATGGATTTTGGACACAGGGTGCACATTGCATGTAAAGTCTAAGATTCATACAAAGCACTTACGCAGTATTTCAGCCCAGTCATTTAAATCACAACGGTGACCTAATCATTTGGTCGCTAATCCTTGTGACCAAAACATTATTTCCACCCCTAGCTAACCTCCACAAAGATGGCTAGGATCAGCCCTTCTTAAGAATGTTATGTTTGAAGGGTTCAAGGCAATTAGTTTGGAGTTCAAAGCAATCTGTCATAAAACTGAAACTTTGGAAAGAAAGCAGAGACTACCATAGTTGTAAGCATTTGTACCCTTTTAAAAATATACCATTAATATCCAAGTTTCCAGGCATGATTGTACGTCATTTAGTAGTTTCTGGAGGTAAAGCATTCTGTGATTTTGGTCATTACATAAAAGAAATGAAAATTGCCCAATTGATTGATCTGTTGGCAAAGTAGTGCAGATTGCAAGTTAAAATTGGTTTCTTTAAATACGTTCACGTGCAAACACTTTCCTGACTTAGTCTATTTTGACAGATTTAGGATTTAACAAAAATTTAAAAACATGTGGCTTGAATGTGCGTGTGTGTGGCTACTAACTTGACCTCATTTTATAAAACTGTTGTAATAGTACTAAATTTGTCCCATAATTTACACTCATCCTCTACAGTTGAGGTACATTAGTACTTAATACATGTCTTTGATAGTTAGAGAACTACTATTTGCAATATGGAACTTTAGTTTAAAATATTCTAACAGCATTTGTCGTTATTCATGTACCAGTGGTTCAACCAACAAACTTGGAGGTGCATGGTTAAACCTATCCTAAATGATTTCACCATTGGCATAAAGTTGATTTTATACATGATAGATGTAAACTAAAGTTAATGGTGAAAATTACCTGTTTATAGAATGTCTGCTGACTGTACCTGCCAATGAATTGGAAATGGGGCATGGTGTATTATGCACATGTAAACACTTGCGCAGCAAAAAGAAAAAAAGGTCTCTTTAGAGAAAGTATCCTTTATGAGGGGTACTCTATATTGACAATGCTATTCCAAGTCAGAGTAGAGATAATTGTGTTAAAACACATGCAAATCAAGCCTGGTGACTGCAGTGCTGTAAATTAGTTGTATTCATTGCATTAAATTGATCTTTCCTTCACTGCAAATATCTAGCTAAGTCATCTTGCTTTCACTCTAATTTCCTTCACAATTTGCTTCCACTTTAAAAAACACTTTTTTTTTTCATTCCCATAATAAGACATGGCCCACTTACCAGTTACTGACAGGTACAGTGTTGTCAATTGACTGCAAACTAACAACGCGATGTGACGAGTTTTAGTAAGGCCTACAAACCGCTAGCATTGCAGCACTCGATACCCTGTTTACAGTATTATTCTTTCAGATATTAAATGTTGAAGATAAATATTTTCCATGTCTGTTTCATTGCCTTTTTTGTCATTTAAATTCTAACGATTTCATCTAAACTTACCATGTTTAAATAATTGTTTTTAAAATAGTTTTAATACACTAATCCACTGAAATAAAAGACATGAAGTTCTTGAACATTGTCTTTTAGCGATGTGTGATATAAAGCAAAGGTTGTACAGTTCTTTTCACAAGAATATTAAGGATTGATATCCAAGCAAGCCATCCATTTACAGATTTAAATTTTTGATTTTCCCGTATTAGAAGCAAAACGACCAATTGAGAAGGAGAATACAAAGATGCCACCTGGCGGGTAGGTTTTTTCGTCCTTATAATTATTAAATGATTTATTTTTCATATTTCAATATAATTGCATGTTCTTAGTTTATACTCATTTGCCTTAATTGAAGGTTAAAGGTGGTTTATATATTTTCACTGAGGTTGGGCTTGTGTTTTTGAAAATAATTTATGTGGTTTTTCCATACCTTTGGAAAGTTATTAAAAAAAAATAGTTTTCTTTGCATTCCTTTAGTAAAGTCCTCTTGCCAAGTGATCATTTGTTATCCTGAGCTCTGTCTGTCTTGCCCATTTGTTCAATCTTGGTTTCCTTCTCGCCAATAATAGCGTCATTTTGATTTTGTACTTTCCTGATTTGTTTGCCACCAGTTCCCATTCCCAGTTTTCCTTCCTCTACCAATGTTTTTCTCGTCATTCACTTGCATTGCTTGCTTGATATTATAATTATTATGGCACAGGAGGCCATTCCAGTGAATGCCAGTTTCTAGCAGAACAATCCCGTCAGTCCTACTCATCTCTTCCCAGTTATTATTTCTGTATTTATTCGCTCTCAGCATCTTCCCTTTGTTTCGTTAGCTAATTACCTGCACTGGTTGTATGAAAAGAAACTAGAGCACATGATAGAAGTCAAGTGAACTCAATTTTATTTCTATAGCACATTTAAAAACAACTCTCGTTGACCAAAGTGCTTTACATTAGTGCAGGTACTAACTTGCTACCACTTGCTATAGTGGTACATAGATCAACAATACATACATAAATACATACAGCGCTCCCTCAGAGGACCTCAAGAAAGGCTTGAGAGTAGAAATAAGTTTTAAGTCTAGACTTAAAAGAGTTGATGGAGGGGGCAGTTCTGATGGGAAGAGGGATGCTGTTCCATAGTCTAGGTGCTGCAACCACAGTCGCCCGTGAGCTTATGCCTAGATGGTCAGTAACCCCAAGTCAGCCGATCTGAGGGACCTGGCGGTGGTATAGTGGGAAAGCAGATTTTTTATGTAGGTGGGGGCGAACCCGTTAAGGGCTTTGTAAACAAAAAGAAGGAGCTTGAAATTGATTCGGAACAGCACTGGGAGCCAGTGGAGAGAGGCCAGAATCGGGGTGATGTGGTCCCTTTTTCGGGTGCCCGTCAGGAGTCTCGTTGCGGCGTTTTGGACCAATTGCAGGCGGGACAGTGATGATTGGCTGATGCCAGTATAAAGGGAGTTGCAGTAATCAAGACGGGAGGAGAAAAATGAGTGGATGATCTTTTCGAGGTCGTCAAATCGGAGGAAAGGTTTTATTTTTGCTGTCGTTCAAAGCTGGAAGAAGCTAGCTTTTACCACGGCATTGACTTGTTTGTCAAGTTTCAACGCGGAGTCAAATATCACACCAAGGCTTTTGACGCGAGGTTTGAGTAATGGGGTAAGGCTACCAAGGCTGCCTGCTATCGTTTTGATGGTTTCCGAGGGGCCGAGTACGATGACCTCAGACTTACTCTCGTTTAGTTGGAGGAAGTTCTGGGCCATCCAACACTTTATATCATCGAGGCAGTGGGTAAGGCTGAGAAGATTTGATCGTTTGAGCGGGAGATAGAGTTGTGTATTGTCTGCATAGCAGTGGAAGGAAATGCCGTGCCTTTGGATGACTTGGCCTAAGGGTAGCATGTACAGGGAGAAAAGAATGGGGCCTAAGATGGAGCCTTGTGGAACCCCGCAGCGAAGGCTAGCTGGGGAGGAGAAAGAGTTACCTATGTTAGTAGAGAAACTCCTATCTTTGAGATAGGAGACGAACCAGCTCAGGGCAGTGCCATCAATACCAACCCCGTACCGGAGACGGTCAATTAGGATGGTATGGTCGACTGTATCGAATGCAGCGCTGAGGTCGAGAAGGAGGAGGATTGCACAGTCGCCGGAGTCAATGGTGAGAAGTCGGTCATTATGTACCTTCAACAAGGCAGACTCTGTACTGTGGTGGGCCCTGAAACCTGATTGGAAAGTTTCCAGGATGGAATTTTGGTGAAGATGAGGCATACGTTGATTTTAAATTACCGTTTCAAGGGCTTTTGAAAGGAAAGGCAGTTTGTAAATAGGTCTGTAGTTGCTAGGCAAGGTGGGGTCTGGGTTAGTTTTTTTCAGGAGAGGCTGGACCACCGCGTGCTTGAAGTAGGTAGGAACAGTGCCAGTGGCCAGAGAACTGTTGATGGCGAGGGTGCTGGGACCGGTTATAGCAATGACATCCTTCAGAAGGACAGAGGGGAAACCCATGTAATCACAGGTAACTGTAAACTCTATATGAACAATACCCCAGGGTGGGATTAAACTTGCTGTCTCACTCCAGCAATGTCATTTACTCTTGTACCTTTGTGCTGCCCATTACATTCCGTTTCCTCTTCATTTGTTCTCTTATTTTACGTCTGTCTTCCAATCTAATGAATTCACATTGCCAAGAGCATTACCTGCACGCTTAGTTTTGGATATATCTTGATGATCCTTGTAGATTTTAAATAGGTGAGGTATCCACAATGGGCAACCTTGATCTGATTTCTATCATTAAGGCAGTCGAACATCAATACAAAAATATTGCCCCCTACCCTTGAACCTGTAATTTATGTAACAACATTTCTTGCAGCATCTTGGAGGTGTTGCAGAATGTTGAGAGTTTAGGAAAATTATTAATAGTAGATCATAATCTTACTATAGATCATAATCTATGCAGCAACCTCTTGTTCAGATCCCTAGGATATAGGGCATCCAAGTCCATGGGATTCAAGTCTAGTTATTTTTCTCAGTACTATTTTATTGATATTAATCACTTTAACTCTCTCTAGAGTTGTGAATTTGTGGAATTGCCATAATGGGGCTTCTGCTTTGAACTGGGAAAATAGTTACATTTTGGTCGTTTTTCTTCTGTACAAATAGAGAAGGTACAATATAGAAGAAATAAAAGGACTAAATGTTCTTGCATGTGGGTAATGATGGATCAGAGTACAGGAGGGAGATAGATAATCTTATTGAATGGTGCCAGAGAAACTGTATTGCTCTTAACGTTAACAAAACCAAGTTGGCTAGTTCCCTTCAGGAAGGGGAACATGTCTTGGCCGATTGGACGGCAGTGGCACGAGTCAACAGTTTAATGTTCCTTGGCATGAATATCACTGAAGATTTGTCCTGGACCCTACACTTTGATGTTATCACAAAGAAAGCTCATATGTGCCTCTACTTCAGAGGCTTGAGGCGATTCAGCATGTTGCAGAATACTCTATTGAACAACTTCAAATATATGGTGGAGAGCATATCGATTGCTTGAATAACAGCCTGGTAGGTAACTTGAAGACCCATGACGAAAGAGGCTGCAGAAGGTTGTGGATATTGCCCAGTCAATAACCAGTATTGACCTCCCCACAATCTTAAGAAATCTGCAGGAAGTGCTGCCTCAATGACCCACGCCACCTTGGCCACACTCTCATCTCACTTATCACCGAGAAGAGGATACAGGAGCCTCCAGGTTCAAGAACAGCTTCTTCCCATCAACGATCTTTAACCACACTGCGCAACCTTACCTCAACCACGGTCCACTACATATTTCAGTTTGTACTATTATGGTCTGATTACTAATATTATTGATGATTTATTGTATTTGTGATTATTGTATATTTATTTATTATGCTAATGTGCCTGTAAGGCTGCAACAAGAATTTCATTATGTTCCTAGTGCAAATTACAATTAAACACACGATTCTTGATATAGTCAAAAGGCAGTATAGACAGATGAATTATTTTTTCAGAGAAAATTTCTGTCTGGAATGAATTGCTTGACAAAAAGCTAGTTCAGTAATAACATTCCAAGAATAGATTAATTGGAATGGTATGAGTTGGAGGCAAGATTGGGCTAACTATATAGCTGTTTCAAAGAACCAATGCTGGCTGTATGCCCTCTTGTGCTATAATATTTCTACATCTATTCCATACGTAATCCATTTAGAATTATAACGTGGTATCTAAACTTCAACCTGACATTACCTCAGGTAAAGGAGAGATTAGTGGAAAAGAGCATCCATTTTCTGCCATTAAAGAAAAAGTGAACAACAAACCAGAGCAAAAGTGAATACATTTCCATATTTTTATGTTACAGCTTCATTCAAGTGAAAACCGAGCCTTGCGATGATAACCAGCCCAGTAAGTTATTTTTTAATTTGCGTAAGCTTTTAATTAAAGGCAAAATAGTCTATGTAGTTATGTTGCCTGTAATTCTTAATTGCAACATTTATGAAAGTTTGTGTTTTGAGCTTGCATTAACTTTACAAGGAATTTTATGAAGTAGTGATAGTTTTAGTATTCAGGATTAAATAATTTTCCGTAAAGGTATTGCAAATTGATTCAATTGCACAAGATTGTACGATGGTTTCAGACCACCAATAACCATAATTTGATTGATCTGCTCTGAAATTAGTCAAAATCTAGGGTCTTCATTATTGTTATCCTTCCTGAAGTCTTAACATGCTGGAAATCTGAAATTTGACAGAAGTTGTGGGAGGGAGGGAGGGAGAGGGAGGGGAGAGAGAGGGGAGGGGGTCGCAAGGTTTTTTATCAAAGGACTTACGAGAGGCGCGACTGGCAGCACGTTGGGTTTGCAGCGGGGGGAGAGGGAAGGAGGATGGGGAGAGAGGGAGAGGGCGGACCTGAACTCGGTGAGCGGGCGGCTCTGACGGGGCCGACCTCGGGTGACGTGGAGAGCCTCGGCAGCTCTCGCGTGATGATTCCCCGTGTCCCTGCAATCAACGGAGGAATTGCAGGTTTCCCAGAGGGAGTAATGCCCCGCGCGACAATAACTTCCGCCGCCATTTTCAAGCCGGTGACTGGCTGTGACCTCTGGTGACCTCCCGATCTGCAGAGCATATTGAGAACGGGGGGGGGGGGGGGGTGCGTGGGAGTCCAGCTGCAGGAGGCGTGGGGCGAGCGTACTTGTGCTGGGCATTGTGACGTCAGCAGCTGGTGAGCGCCGTTTAGATTTAAAAAATCGAGTTTTGTGATAAATATTCAAAATCTGGGGAAATAATTGACCAATGAGTGGATTTCTGAACTCATAAGTAAAATCCCATCCCAAATGTTCTCCGCACGCACGCACGCACGCGCACACACACACACACACACACACACACACACTATATAGATAACTAGACCAACTATCAGACGGGAGGCCTAGACCCCCAACGCAACCCGTTCCACTACGTAATATTGCACCATTAACCTGTGGTTCCCCGAACTCAACCCGTTCCCGGACGTAAGATTCCTGCCTCCCCCAGCACTGGACTTAAAAAAAAATTCCAATTGCACTTCCCCAATTGCAATACCAATTCACCCTCTCACTCCCCCCCCGGTCCTGCCAGGAGCTGGAGTAAGTGTTATATGATGGCAGCATTGTTGCAAATGTCGGGTGGAGGACTGTGATATCCCATTCAGATGAAAAGTTGGTGGAAGCAGAGTGTTCCTGCATTGCAACTTTGTATCGAAGTTTGTTGAAATAGACATTGTATCTGGCAGGAAGGATTTTAACAGTGAAAATCTTGTTAAAGTTGGCTTTTTTAAACTTTGAAATATCTTGTAACTTGTAAAATATAACATCAAAAGTGAAGAAATGATAAGAACGAGCACGGGAAAAAGCTGAGTAAGATTCTGCAAAAAAAAAGCGCTATTGTTTACTGTTTTGGCGTAGCTCCTGAGATCAGACAGACAAACGTCGAGACTTTTAATACTATATAGATAGATATAGAGATATAGATATAGATAGAGAGAGCCAGAGACGGGCTATTCCAGTGAATCATTTAACTTTGCGCACCGGAGCTTTTGAAATGAACCTTCAGACAACTAAACTGTTTATGAATAAATAAAGATTACTGAATGCATCACTGAGTAATTTGTGTATACTTCAAACTGGTTGATTTGGGAGGGAAATAGATGTTGAAGGTAAGTTCTTGTTTAATTTGGTTGTTTGCTTGTCGAGATTGAAGTTATGTGGAAAGCTAATATCCCTGTGATATTTTAAATTGGACATTAGATACAAAATAGCTGACAAAACTTCCATAAATGGTCCCAGTGTAGCCGATCATTTTCTTCAACTGTAAGGGAAAGTATTGCAATTTGATTGCTGATAAAGAAGACTACTGGAATTGGCTATGGTTAAATAGTCCATCATATTTGTTGCTAAGAAACATCAAATGATTAATATTTGGGTTCCTGCCCCTACTTTTGTCCTATTATCTGAAGTAGTTTCCTAAGTGTTGATGTCTTCTGAAGGATAACTTTTTTTTAAAACTACCTGCAGTCTCTGTTTGTATTCTGAAACTTGCCTAATTCTGCATGGACTTTCATTTTTCAAAACATTTTTCAGGTACGTCAGTTGATCCAACTCCAATCAAAGCTGAAGCAGAAGATCCAGATTATTATCGATATACTAGTCAAGGTAATGTGGAAATCTTGCTCTAAAAAATGTTATTCTAAGCTTCTATTGTGGCATGAGACAAATATTCGACATGTTTAGATTAAATCAATTTCATTAAAACATGGTGAATATATCAGTCATTTTGATTTTAAAAACTTGCAACTTTTATCATTTCTTTTCTACTTATGGGTCTTTACAAACTACGTTGTAAAGTAGTGTTCAAAAGTATAAACAGTCCAGTTACAGGCATTGCCTCTTTATTGCATAAATTCATAGTATTCCAAATTCGCAAGAGGGTGGATGAGTAGGGGTAAAGCATGTAGAGAAAGGGAATTACAAAAGTAGAAAAAAATTGTGATGGTGCAGAATATTGTAGCATTATGGAAAAGAGATACACAAGCTGGTTCTCAACAGGTTGAAAAGATTACAGTAGATGCAGGTGATGAGCATAACGTTTGAGAGGAAACAGATTGCCATCGAGTAGAAGATAAAAGATTTACAGCCCGCTGGCTGAAGAAATTTCTTATTGGTTTTGATTTGCTTTGAGACTGATCCTTACTTTCCCTGGCTGAGTTGCTTAGAAGCAGCTTCTCTGTGTCTACTCTGCAAACCCTATAAGAAGTTACATTTTAATGAGACCATCTTTTATTCTAAACTCTAATTTGGGTCTAGTCTGCTTAATCTCGTATCAGACAAACTCATCGTTTTCCTAACAATCAGAATCTTGCAAGTACAGTAAATCTGATATTCTGGTGTACTCAAAACTTGGGGGTGCTGGACTACCAAATTTTCTAGATAATTGGATGTACCAAACAAGATGAAAGATGTTGATGCTCTGGTAACAAATCTACTCACGTTCCTGTCTCTTGGTACACACCCTGCCCTTAGTTTGGACGTGGCATACACTTTGACTCCTGGTGTCAGCTCCAGGTTAATAAACAAGCCCGATGTAGATTTATAGGGATTTCTGAAATATTGAATACAGTATTGGAGTTTTACTCTATACCTTTCTTTGCTAAGGATGGCGAGATCTGTACACAGTATTCCAGTGTTCGTCTCATCAGAGCCATATATAATGTTGGTAGTACATCTTTACCTCTGGATGTAAACCCTTTTGTAATAAAGGCGAACAAACTGTTTGGGTTCCTGGTTGTTGCCTGTACTTGCTTGTTAAGTGTTTTGTGTATGAAGATACCCAGTTCTTCTGCACATCAGCCTCTGTCAATCTCTCTCCACATAAGGTTATCTGCTTTTGTTTTCTCTTCTCTCCACCATTTGTCCACTGATTTGTTCCACTGATTTACATTTGTCCACATGATTGTTCATCTATCTCGTCCTCGTCCATTCACTTAGCCTGCATATACCACCTGACGTATGTCTATCTTCCTTGAAACTGGCATTGAGCTTTGACTTCTCTGCAAACTTGTTCTGCTTACCTTTGGGCATCTAATTCAAATCACTGAAATAGATTGAACATCTGGGGCCTCAAGTTATAAACATGCAGCCACCAGATATCTGAAACCTCCACAAACTTAAAAAAAATAAATTTAAAAAAAATTCTGTCAGTAACCAGTCTTAATTCCCCAATCCCATATGCCAAATTTTGTTTGATGATGTGGCACTTTTTTGAGTTTAAATACACTTTCTCCAAATATCTATTCTGGTGTTTACAACTTCAAAAACAAAAGTCTAACATATTTGTCGTGAATTATTCCTCTGGTAGGATCACGGTGACGCTGCCGAATTTTATTAATTTCTAAATACTCTTAATAATGTTTCTTTAAACCATTCTAGCCTTTTCCCTACATGACAAAGCCAATTTGTCTGTACTTGTGATTTTTCTCTCTTGGTGGAGTTGCATTTGTTATTTTATAATCTGAGAATTTATCTACAAATAGTGGAGTTCTGGAAGAAGGCTCTCAATGCATTTACTATCTCTAGCCACTCTCAAAACCCATTAATGGGCTTCCAGTCCCATTCATTTCTCTTTTTTAAACTGTTGACTCGAGATTTAGTGTGCTCAATGTATCTGGGATGTTTTTGTGTTCTTTATGATGAAATTTGTCATGAAATATAAAGTGGGTGAAAGAAGGGTACTCAATAATACCTTGGTAGTTTCAAGATGACATATTTTGCTTGTTTCACAACTTTGTATGCTTGACTTGCATTGAAGTCTTGTTGTTGCATCATTGAGGTTAATGTTACCAATATTCTTAGTAAGGGTTTTTTTGGGGGGAGGCTTTTTAGGCCTTTCCCCTCGGAAAAGAGAAATAATAAAATTCAAGGATTTCAAAATAACTCGATTCAACTCAACTGTAAAGGATGTATCGTTAAGTTTTGTATAAATTACAAAGTAGAAAATGGTTTGGACATCTTTTTCATCAAATGTCACTAACCTTTGGAACCAATTGATGTTTTTTTAATGGGTGAAAACTTGGTGTAGACTATCAAAGGAGTTGGCTGTGTTTCCAGTTATAGCTAACAGTTATGGTGAACAAAACCTGAGTGGAAAATTAAGACTGTTATCTATTGTTACATGAACTTGATGGTAATTTGGTTTTGGGAAGGAATTCTCCACGTTTGCCAACTAAGTTGTGCTCTTAGCTGAGTATTCACTTCGCTTATGAGCATCTAATTTTGCTTCCTTTGAGATTGCTGGTTCAGGGCAATAGGTTCATGATGCTCAATTGCACCATGACTACTTTTGAACAAGATTAATAGGGCTAGCCAACTATTTATTTTTGTTTGTGAGGTGGTTATGCACATTATATTGTTTTTAAATGCTTAATCATTGCCTATTGCAATTAAGCATTGGAGGTCCTACAATAGTGCTTTTCGTGTCAGGGCCTGGTGTGGCTACTTTATATGTCATGGGTACTACCAGAGGTTCCCAATCAAAGTCTTGAAAAGGTATTTGTTTTTCCCCCCCAAGATATTTTCTCATTGATTGTGCACAGTTTTCATGACTTATTTGATTGCATAGACTTCCCATACAAAATAATAGCAATATTTCATTGTCAAAGAAATTACCTGGCACTGCTCTCCCATCTGTGTGGGAAGGGGAGAAATTGAATTGGTTTCATTGCATCATTATATTCTGCTTTAAGCAATGCTTAATGATCTTCGTTCTCTAGTAAGGTGAGGGGTTAATTGCTTTCCCTTTTAATGCATCAAAAGAAGTTTTGTTCTTGCAGTCGACATTTAATTCAGCATTTCAATTAGTTTCGGCATTGTATCAATACTTTTGATGAGAGATGTTATCCCTGTCGATTTATATTTAATCCCAATGCTTCTGATTTAAAATGAATCTCTTTTGTTGAAATCCCTGCATGGCTGCACTATCTCTGTAACCTCTGCAAATCCACTACCAGATCATATTCTCCACTGCTCCAGTGCTAGTCTTGCATCCATCAACCATTTTGACGTACCTGCTCCCTTATGCATTTATTTTTGTTGTAACATGTGCAGAGCAACTATTTAGTAGCTACGTGGAATTGTCATTTTCAATTATTTTAAATATGCTGTGCATGTGCTCCATATGCCATTACAATTGAGCATATATGATTTGTTATTTTGAAATTCATGGCTTGCTTCATCACTGCTCATTTTATTAATAATGTGGTATAGCGAAAAAAGGCAGATGTTTTATGAAGTTGGCTGCCGGCAACTATGTTCTTTTTAATATAAATGAATTAGTCTTGCAGAAGCATCAAGAAAGTTCATCTAGCAGTGTGGTTTATAACCAGTGATATTAGAAGCAGAATATAGAACAGTGCAGCAGAGGAACAGGCCCTTCAGCGCACCATGATGACACAATTCAATCTGTCTGCACATGGTCTAAGGTTTAAATGCTGCTTAAACATTGCTTCTACATCTGCCTCTAACATCTCCCCTGGCAGATTGATCCAGGCACCAGCCACTCTGTGTTAAACATACACAAACTTTCCTTGTAAATTTCCTTTACTCTCCCCACCATCAAGTTATGACCTCTAATGTTTGACTATTCTATCCTAGTGGAAAGACTCTCTGTATTCTATCTATGCCTCTCAAATTGTATATGCCTCCCTCTAGATGCTCCTCAGTTTTTGGCACTTCAGAGAAAAAAAATCCATGTTTGTCCAGCCCAATATTCCCAATACCCTCTAATTAAGGTAACATGTGTTTTAAAAGGTCATCAATAATGCTGGTGCCCAAAGAGTAAGGCGACATGTCTCAACGACTACTCACAGGTGGTACTAATATGCATGGTGATGAATTGTTTTGAGAGGGGTAATGACGCACATCAACTTATGACTTAGTAAGGATGTGGACCCATTAAATTTCACCTACCACGATAGATCAATGGGGAAGTGATCTTGCTGGCTCTCCACGCTGCACTGAACCACTTAGACAATAAGAACATGTACGTCAGGCTGTTGTTTATCGACCACAGTTCGGCATTCAACACCACCACCACCTCCAAACATGTCATCAAACTCTGAGAAATGGGTTATATAACCGCATCTTTGATTTTCTTTCTGGGTGTGAATTTCTCTGAAAATCTGTTGTGGATGCAGCACATTGATGTAATCACAAGCAAAGCTCATCAATTCCTGTATTAAGATTGAGGAGATCTGGTATGTCGACCAATAATATTGAACTTATACAATTGAACTTTTATAATGTACAGGCTGGAGAGCATATGACTGGTTGCATGTGTGCCCAGGAGCAATGTATGCCCACTCCATCAGACGCTGACTTCCCTGCCATCAAAGGGATCTATAGTTAGCGCTGCCTCAAAAACGCAAACAATTTCATCACATATCCACAATACCTGGCCACACTGTCAGTTCGTTCCTAGCTTTGGAACAAAGGTACAGAAGCGTGAAAACTCTGACCATTGGGTTCAATAGTTTCTTCCCAACAACCATTAAGCTCTTGAACACTGCACTGCACCTCAACAAGTATGAACATCTGCGGACTGTCTTTGGTTGCACTGTGATTATTGGCACTAGTATGGTTATTAATTTAAAATGTTAAAATATTTTATCTGTTGTAATGCATTTATGGGCCAGTTAAGCTACTGAATGTATGAATTTCATTGTTCCTTTGGCGGTACCTACATGTAACTCTTGACTTGATTCATGAGAAATTAAATTGTGTTTGTGGTGTAAAATATGCAAAGGTATTGAGTGGCAGTATGGACATGAGAAAGGAATGGCAACATTTGTTCCTGTTATGTCCTGCTGGATCTGCTGTGGTTGTGCTGTGGTATTGATTTTTTTAAAATTGTATTGTGCAGCATTTCCCTGTTTCTATTATTGAGTCACCAGATGCTGTGGTTCCTGCAGTGGAATTATTGAGCTGTTCCACTAACGTTTGCTTTATTTCACCATTGTCTCCAATGTAAAACCAAATAAATTAAGAATGAAGGTTGTTGACCAACAGACGCTTGGATCTAATTTTGGGATGCACGAAGAGAAAGTTAACTAATGATTAAAGGAATCACAAAGAAATTTGCACTGCAGGACGATGCAAGTAACTTGATTCAATGCTGGTGGACACATGAAGGAGTGATGCCTAAAATATTATCTTTCTTCCAATTTAGTTATCTTCACTTGTTCAAAGATGTAACTGGAAGCCACATGATGTAAAGGATGTAGGCTAGTACTGATCTTTTTAATACTAAAATTGTATAACACCAATTTGTAGATGATTGAGGAGAAATCTTTGTGGGGCATAATCCACAATACATCAGTGGAACTACATATCTATTTTAAATGGTGTTGTATATTAAGGAGTACAAATATATTCAAAAGATCATTTGCCAACAGGAGAAGAGTTGCAGAATGAAGACAATGTATCAAGTGATGAGACTGATGAGGAATATACACCTGATGGTAAGAAGTGGAGTAACTTCCCTTTATAATTGTAAGGCCTGAGAAAATGAAATGAGTCTGTTGTCTCAGCAGTAACAAAACATGAATGCAGAAGCGTTTGAAATGACGGTTTTTCATTTTTTTATCTTAGAAGTAGTATAAATTTCTAACACAATAAATTGTTCAGCAAATTGCTGGTCTACCAATTGGTAGACTGCAAATGATTGTAATTAGATATATGAAAAATAGAAAATTTAGTTTTGTGGGCCACTTGGTTTCATTCATTGATTTTCAGACAAACATTGCAAATTATTTTTCTGCTGGTATCTTGATAAGATGGCATGGGTAAGAATGATGTTTTGTGCATGTGCAGCTAGAGTGAAATGTTGTTAAGAATATTCGAGAAATCTAAGATTTCTGGGCAAACATGTTTGTAACTGCTTCTGTCTTTAGCACTTGCATATTTTGTGCTACTCCAGAGGTCCTTTGACATAGAATTTGCTGTGATAAGATTAAAGCTCTTTCTCAGATTATTTGTCATTTCTCAGCTACTTTCCCCTTTGAGAAAACAAGTCGAGCAATAACTACAAATAAACTATTAGCATTTCAGGTCTGGGGCCCTTCAGAACTCAAAGGGTCCCAAACCTGTAATGTTAACTGGTTTTCTTTTCACAGGTGCTGCCTGACCTAATGAGCTTTTCAATACTTTTCTGATATCTAGCATCTGCAGTTTTCAAATTTAATTTTCTTCTGTATAAAAATGTTGGAATTACTTTCATTTCCTTTTTACATAATGGCTTTGAGCCCTCTACAAATGTAAAATGATTGCAGAAGCTGCCTTTGCATGTCCTAAAGCAGTTAATATGTTATGATATATTCAACACATGTACCACTCATTGAAACACAGCTATTTTAAAACACGGTGTAGATGTGAGTGGTTGCTTTGCAATTCAACTCAAACTTAAAATGGGGGCAGTCAGTTGACATCTTTAAATTATTTTACGAACAATTTGAGATCAAATAATTGTTCATAATTGATATTAGCCATAGAAAATCATGACAGTTACTTATTGATGCAGTGACATTTTTGAAGGATACCAGTCTATGGATAAACCACACAAATCAGTCTTTCCAAGCTTCTTTCAACATTAGTTTTGTTGAATTTTGAGTGTAGTTTTTAATAGTTAATTGAAGAGCAGAAAGAGAAGTCCTAATTATTTATTCCCATCATAATCTTGGCTATACTAATTTCCAGAGCAGCCATGATGTACACAAATTTGGGATGTTAGGAACAGTTGTTAAAACGTGTCACCTGGTGGAACCAGTTTCCTTTTTAATAGAGAGATTTGATCACCGAGTACTTTAATTGCCTCTTCAAAATGTAAAATTGTGTTTTCCATGAGACCAAATATATTTGTATTCTGATGCGTAATATTGCAAAATTTGCAATTAACACAACGAATTACAGTAGCCCTATTAATGGTGACTTTATTTGCGAAACAAGCTTTGCTCGATTATGACATCCTGTGGTCATATAAGGTACAATGCATTACATGATAGTTATGTGTTAATTTGTAAAGCTTTTTCTTGTGTTGCTTTATTTAATTTTAGTTTTTCCTTAAATAGTAAACATTTTGTTTTGTATTCCTTAGATTTGTCTCACCAAGATCATTCTGAAACTAGTGAAGACCCAGAAGTCGAAGTAACTATTGAAGGCAAGCATTTAACTGATTCGGTAGTTGGCACAGAAATTACCATATAGTAGTTGAATCTGAATAAATTGGTGTTCGGTTCTGTTCTATTACATTCCACAACAATTGTGAGTCTCTGAGGGAGGGAATGGTCAGGTGGGTGGTGAATTTGAATTTAAAAGTCATAGATGCAGCCGGTTGTGCTTTTCCTTTTTTTGTTCCTACATTCCTGATCTGCTCCTCTTTACCCTCAAATTTCGGCAAATTGCATTGAGGGTGTAAAATTATTTTATTTCATAATTCAAAATTGTACTTGAAAATCAAAATGTCCTTTAATTTAAGAGACTTTATTCTTCTGGCTGGTCAGCTTTGATTTCACCTGATGTCTGTAGAGCAGTACTTGATGAAAAAAGAAAATGTCTGGGAGCCGGCATGAAAGAAGTGCACGTGGAAGCTTTTAAACTATACTAGACCAATCTGACTTGTGCCAAGATATCAGTTTTCTTTCAAATAAAATGGAATATTTCAATGCGTCTATGTTCTTGTAACAAACAGAAGAGCATAATGGAGAATGAAGAAACGGTTGGTTATTGTAAAATAATTTATCTTGATAGATTGAGAAAAACGTGGGTGCGCTTTCTATGCAATCCTCGTTTGTTATTCATAATGGGGTATTGGTATAGACATTGGAGTGTACCTTTGCTAAAAATGTTTCCAGCAATTTTTATTTTTTATTCATACATTACCAGCAGTTTTGTTTATTTTTCATTTATGTAAACACTGCCTAGTTGAGTGCACATGCTAGATTCTATATATCCCACGATTCTGCTTACTTTTATTTAAGTCCTCATTCAGTGTGGCCATTTGGATACTTGGGATTCCAAATTTTTGTCATGAATGCATCAACAAGATTACAGTGAAACCAAAAGGCACTGTAGATCAGGTTATTTGGATAAGTATGAGAGGCCATTTATGGTTCACAGTTTTATGAAAAGCATGGAAAAGTTATGAAACTGCATTTTCTATTTTTAGATGATGAATATTTGCCACCGAATAAGCGACAAAAGTATACAGTACAGCTGACGGATGCCGGGGCCTCCGCGAAGCGGAAAAGTAGGGAATTCAATTTTGGTGAGTTAAAGTACCATTTCAATTTCTTGAAGATTTGTTTCCATTGCTAGATAAACTGGACCAATCATCAGACTTGCTAGATGCTATGTATTCTATGTTTATGCGGAAATTACAATGGATATTTTAATAAATTTAATTGTAATTTTTGATTTTTCATTCTTAATGGTCTTTAATTAAACAATACAAAATACTTTTTGTAAATTTAGTTTGTTTTGTATCATTCATTTTCTATGTTGTACATTATGTTAAATTTGTTTTACTATAATGATTAGATTTTTCAATCCAGTAGGTGTGCAAGGAAAATTCATTTGTAAGATGGTTCATAAGTGACTTTTGTTCACAACATTCAATTTGGCTGATTCAACAAAATAAATAAAGTACAGAACTTTGCTTTAACATCTCAACTGCAAATACTGCATAATTTAGACTTTTCATTATTAAACATTTGTGCTTGAAACAGACATTTGATTTATTTTGTCAGCGTCTTGAAATTCGTCTTGCATGTATTCTGTGTTTGCAGTAGGCAATATTTGATACACTCTGGTTTAAAGGTTTCTGCATTCATCACTACTTGGAGTCATTGCTGTGCACAAATTAATCAACGGGATTCACTGTATCTGGTATTAGTTACCACAATTTTTCTCTAGTTATACTGATCTTGAGCTTTTTTCATTAATTCGCAAACTTTTCATAAATGCAGAACAATGGAATGCAAGAATTACCGATTTAAGAAAGCAAGTGGAAGAACTCTTTGATAGCAAATATGGTAATTATTACGGTAACATTTTGTGTAACGTATCAGATTGTTTTACTCCTTTCAAAATAAGGATAAGTTGGTCCTAATTATGGTTAATGTGAAGGCCAGCAAGTCGATTAGGGACGTGGGCAGAGGTGAGCGTGATTATGATACTGAGGGGGACAGTTATTAGACAATATAGGTGGCTATTACTAACCCAAGCTGATTGCATGAGATGGGCTGTACATTATTGCAATGGTAAAGAGTATTCAATCTTGACTGATGATGGATTAAATTTATTGAACTGGTAATTGATGGTTGGAAATTTGTTGTATTTCATTCTACAATGTATTCAGTTACTCGGATTGGTTCTTAACTAGTTCCATTGAAGCCAAATGCTTCCATGAAGAATGGCACAATATAGCTATGATCAAAAGGTCCTCAGTGTGACATGGTAACGATGTTACCTGACTTGATGAGTGTTTCTGGCGCATTTTATTTCAATGGGACATTATAGCCTTGGGTTTAATGCTGTTGAATTATTACATTCAGTTGGCGGTTTCAGTCTATGCAGTTTACATTTCTACCATGCATTTATGTTTTTACACCTTGCTGCTAACTTCAAATGTATTTGTCTGATTTACATCATCTCCAGACCCACTATTGTTAACCAAGTGTTTATCACACACGAATCCAGCTCCATCATCCTTGCTGTCATTTTTTTTTAATCCATCTCTTCCTCCACTTTCTTGAATAACATTTTTGGGGCCTTTTCCTCCTTCCCTGCCTATTCTTTCCCCAATATTGCATCTTAAAATGGGCTTTGCCCCAGAGTATTTCCCAGTTTTGATAAAGGTCACCAATCTGAAATGGTAATTTTAATTGTCTCCACTGAAACACCCTGATGACTCCCTCTGCATTTCTGACATTTTCTGTTTTAGACTTCAGCATCTACAGTATTTTCCTGTTCTTAGAACCTACCAGTTACAATCTGAAGAGTCTGATGGAGTGGGCTGTTTAACTTTAGAACAAGAGAGGTTATGGGAAGATTGACGAGGTGTTCAAATTATGAACATCATAAAGTATGTTAGGAGAACCTTTTCACTGACATGAGGATCAATAATTTGAGGACAAGGATTTAAGATTATTGATAGAAGAATTAAAGGAGGTAAATTTACTTTTCAAATGGATACCAGAAACAATTCAGCATTAACTTTCAAAGAAGAATGGATAATGGGAATTGCAGGAGATAAGGAGTAATGAAATGGTTCTAAGATGAGCTGTTACCAGGGTGGGCCAAATATAGTTTAAAAAAATGCAGTTTTGGTGTCCTAATTTGAGGAAGAACATTCTTGCTATTGAGGCAGTGCAGAGTAGGTTCACCAGGTTTATTCCCGAGATGGCGGGACTGACATATGAAAGAATGGATTGACTGGGCTTGTATTCACTGGAATTTAGAAGGATGAGAGGGAATCTTATAAAAACCTATAAAATTCTTAAAGGATTGGGCAGGCTAGATGCAGGAAAAATGTTCCCAATGTTGGGGAAGTCCAAAACATTTTAAGAATAAGGGGTTGGCCATTTCGGACTGCGATGAGGAAAAATATTTTCCACCAGAGTTGTGAATGTGCGGAATTCCCTGCCACAGAAGGTAGTGGAGGCGAATATAAGGGATATATTCAAGAGATAGTCAGATATAGCTCTTGGGGCTAATGGAATCAAGGGATATGGGGCGAAAGCAGGAACGGGGTAGTGATTCTGCATGATTAGCCATGATCGTATTGAATGGTGGTGCTGGCGAAGGGCTGAATGGCCTACATCTGCATCTGTTTTCTATGTTTCTAATAGCCCTTTGTGCTGTAAAATTTCTAATGGTATCTGGAACTGTCATCTTATTTATTATCCGGGTTCCTATTTTTCCTACCTCTAAATATCAGCCTAATGTCTTTTGCGGGGTTATTAAAGAAAAATATACGTAAATTTCTTGGTTTGGATGCATCTTTGTTTTAGTTTGGTGATAATGCATTGTCTTATCAGTGAATTAAGCCAGCTTGCTTAGTCTGCAGAACTAGACTTCAAGGTTTGGTAGGATATCTCATGAAGCTTAAAAAATCTGCTCTCCCACATTTTTCATTGCTCTATATTGAGAAATGTCATTCTGCAATTTGGTAATGTTCCTATTCAACCCTTTGCATTTAAGTATGTTCACTGCAAAGTGGAGTGTAAGTAATTTAGAACAGGTATTGTATGAAGCTACTATAATAGATCTAAATCTTAACATTGTGTAAAATTTTAGCTCGAGCCACTCTTGCTACCGGACCAGTTGCGATCCCATATCCACTCTTCCAGTCGAATTCCGAAGATCTTTGTGTTGATGGTTTACCTGAAGGAATTCCATTCAGGAGGCCATCCACCTATGGAATTCCAAGATTAGAAAGGATCCTTCTAGCAAAAGACAGGATAAAATTTGTTATAAAAAGGTATGGATTTAGTAAGAATTTGATTTAATAGCGAGAGAACTGGTGTGTTGGATTTTATTGGCTACTGTTAAGTTGTAGTAGTTATTTGCTGTAAAGAGATTTGAAATACTTGAAGATTCTGAGCACTTGTATAAATGTAGGGCATTTACATTTTACCCTTTCTATTGTGTATGAAGAATCAGTCTTCTACTTTTGGCCATCATTGGTTTACTGGTTGGAATGGGAAGGGGACAAAGGTATGGTGAATATGTAAATGTAGCAATTTTTTTTGTTCTTGAAGATATGTTATTGAATTATTGCTCATAATTTCTAAAATTTCACGTATTTTATTGGATTTCAGTGTACATAATCCGTTAATTTATACTTCAGTCAATTCCTGCTAATTTGGCACCGTTTGACACTAATTTGTGTGTAATGGATCTTAATAAAGCATAAACATGCTCTTTAATTTGATTGGGTTTTGCAGCATTTGTACCCCAGAACATTGCGTTGCCAATTCTGTACCTCCCTTGACCATGTTTCTGCTAGAGCTAGAATTTCCCAATCCCATATTCACATTGCAACGTCTTCCAAAACCCATCATTAATTTAGCATTATATTTCAATCATTTAACTGATAGTCCACAAAGCAAACATTTCAAGATAAGTACAGACTCTCAGCCAATGACATAACATCTATGGTTATCCTACCCATTCTCATCCAATCAGAAATCCAATTGTAACAGTTCATATTGTGAATAAATACCTCCTTTATCAACCATTACTCCGGTTTGTTTGATAAATTAAACAAAAATTACAACATGATGCACAGAGAAAGACCATGTATACTTTAATTCCTGCTGATTATTGAGGGGATCTATTGTACGACACCATCAAAGTGATCACCCTCTTCTTGCTTCTCAGTTCTACCCATCTAACATCACTGGATGAATACCACAGGAATGTCCTCACTCAGTACTGCCGTAATGTTCTTCCTAACCAAAAAAGCCACTGTTCCTCTCCCATCTCTATCACTATAATCCTTGCAGCATTTGTACCTCAGAACATTGTGCTGCCAATTCTGTACCTCCCTTGACTATGTTTTTGCTATAGCTAGAATTTCCCAATCCCATATCCTGAGTTAATTTGCCTTGCATGTCAGGCCTCTTTCATTGAAATAAATGCAGTTTAATCCATCATTCTTCCCTTGCTCCCTGCCACACTCCTGCCTTCCCTTTCAACTGCATTTGCTCTCTAATTTATTTGTCTCTACTTTCTCATCCACATTACTGCTTTGGATCCACCATTCTGCCAGACTGGTTTAAAGCCACAATCTAGCAAAAACTATATCTAGCAAATCGTTCCAACAGGATTTTGGTTTGGTGCAGTTCAGGTGCACCCTCTCTTACTGCCATAGAAGAGATGCCAATGATCCAAAAACCTGAAATGCTACTGCCCGCACCTGTTCCTCAGCATGCCATCTTCAGCCCTTTCCTCCTATTCCCATATTTAAGGGAAATGCCTTATTTTCACAATGCCTGTGCTAATGCCTTATTTTCACAATCCTGTATCTGTGTACAGTTACACCATCTTTTTATCTTTATTATTTATGCATTTGGTACTTTCCTCTATTTTGTGCAGCAAATGAATCAAACCTTCAAATACAATTGTATAGGCTCTCTGATGCAGAAGTACGGTATTCAGCCCAAACATATACCAATGTTTATGCTCTTCCCATCTCAATATATCTGTGTATTTGCTTGCCTAAGTATTGGATTGATATGCATGCAGACCACTTTCATAATCTTGTACTTCATTACATGTACCCTTTTGCTTTCTGTGCAAAAGAATTATTAATGAACCTGTGTAGGGAAAAGCAGTAAATTATGTGATGGACCATATCTTAATAGCAGAAGTTGCACAATCAGAATCAAAATTTCTTGATAGGAAATTGAAATCCTGCTCTGTCTTCTGTTTTGCATGAGGACTCTAGATCAGTTTAATGTCTCTTCACCTATTCCACCAAATCATTTCTCACATGTGCACGTTTGTTTCGATGTAATTAAAGCAAACAATCACTTCTAAAAATATTTAAGAAGGAACTGCAGATGCTGGAAAATCGAAGGTAGACAAAAATGCTGGAGAAACTCAGCGGGTGAAGGGTTCCTGCCCGAAACATTGCCTATTTCCTTCGCTCCATATAGATGCTGCCTCACCCGCTGAGTTTCTCCAGCATTTTTGTCTAACTTCTAAAAATATAACTTATTTCAATGAAACTCGTATCAAATAATTTGTACAGGTTTTTTTTTTTTTTTAATTGTAATGTAAAATGGTGGTTATTAGGCTAAATGTTTTTCCACTGTATAACAAAATATCCAGTCTGCAGTTATTTTGCATGAAGGTGCAATTAAAGGTGAGTTAGAAAAAAACTTTTTTTTGTTCTCCAGACCAGAACTATTAACTAGTGAGCAAGAAGAAACAATTCCTGATAAAACGGTCCCAGGAGGTAAGTGTGCAGACTTTGAAAGGGTGTGTGGTGGTCTATTTCTTGCTGTTTAATACAGAGGCTGATCGTCGATATTCTGATTACATTGGAACTTCATTTGATCAATACTCTAATGCAGCGTTTCTCAATCTTTTTACCCTTGCGGAAGCCTTAAAAGAATTTTAATGTCTCCGGGAACCCCTGAGTTGGGGGTTGCCGGGCCCGTCTTCATTTTGAGATTGCCATTTTGACTCGCGTCATAACGGAGATCTCTGGCGTCAACGGGGACCCGTCGGCCGTGACTGCGCAGTTGGGGGAGGATTGCCGGGCCGGGTTTGCCATTTTAACATCCAGCGTTATGTATAAGTGGTTGCTACTGGGGGAATATTGTGTTGGGGAGGGGGACCCAACGGGTCCACGCTTGCTCTAGTTCAGGGCCGTGAAACTAATTTTAGGTCACGGACCAGGTAGGGCAAAGTACGACTTCACGCGGGCCGGATCAGTTGTGCACGCGTGAACGCACGCGCACGTGCTCCCACAGATTTTGTTGCTTTCATTTTTTCAACCTGCTCTCATGTGTCTCAGTCTCTGCTATAACTACAAAGTGTTTCACTTTACGAATTTCGTTTCTTTTGAAGATTGCCTAGCAAGCATTACTTTTATAATTGGTATTAACTTACAGTTGTAGGCTACAAGAAATTTGTGATGAGAGAGAGAAAAAACAATGCTATATTGGCTAATAATTTGAAATCGAACATTAGCAGACACAAATGTAGACCTAACGAAACAACTTGTTTCGTTAGGTCTACTTCTCCACCACCATTTTAGCACTGATATCTAAGAGACTCCGAGGTTGTGGCCTCTCCCAGTCAGTGCGGGTTTCTGGAACGATCGGGAAACTGGGAAGGGCCTCGAACAGAGACGGTTTGCGGTCGGCTGAGCTCTCTCCTCCGCCATGAGAGAAAAGTACCCACCATGCAACCCACACCGCTGCAATGTTGGGGGGGTTTTCCTGACAGCATTCGAACCCAGCACCCAGCCGCTCCGTACTGCACAACCTAACCCCGCTCAGTGCCCACCCCTGCCTCGTCATTGGCACAGCTGACTGCCCAGAGGGTAGTCCCTTCTATTGGGCCAGCCTGGTGCCAGTCACGTGGGATGACGGCCAGCCCGTTTGTCTGAATCTCACCGCGTTCGGACCTGCCCCCCAAGCAGCATTTGCGGTTTGATTGGTCAGGTCGGGTGTCAGTCAAGGAGTCGTCACAATGCTGGCAGCGCGCAGCCGAGACTTCTCACACCATATAAGGAGCGCGCGGCTGACTAGGAAGATGGGTCACGCACACGAGCAGCGGCTCAGGGGAAGCCCAGATGCCCCGGAACTGGGGACATCTGCAGCCCAATCTGGTAGCGGGCCAGACTGTAGCGTTGTTCCAAATTCCTGCCATCAGTGGTGCTCCACTTCTGATCACTGCCTGTGCATGCGACTCGAGAGGCTATGGGTGGGGGGGGGGGTGTGATTAAAATGCAGAGTTTTATTGGTTGTCAGAGAGGGATTTCCACGTACGACAAGCTTTTTGAAGAAATTTTGTTCTGTCATCCCGTTCGCAATTTTAAAAAAAAAAATGTTGCATGACTATTGAATCGCTGGATGAAAGTTGGGCCCAACTTCAACGCCTTCAAAATCACGGATCGCAAGTTCAGGACCAAAAAAAAGGTATGTACTGTAGGACGTTTAATTAATATTTTATCTAGTTTTTGGTATAATTTCATTTTAATCTGATGCGAAATATGTTATTGAGGCCCCTATATCGGCCGTGTCTTGCCTGCCGGCTGTGAGTGAGCAAAATCCGATCTCTATCATAATCCACAAACATCCACTGTCAAGAAAATCAAATTCATTATTTTTTTGCACAATCGTGTCACAAGAACTAAATTATCTATATTTTGTGTTATTGTCTATCCATGATCAATATTTTCATACTAAATATCTGACTAAAAACTTCCACAGTACATAGTTTTTAGTTGGATATTTAGTATGAAAATATTGATCATGGATAGATAATTACACAAAATATAGATAATTTAGATGTTATGACACGATCGTGCAAAAAAAATAATATTTTTATTATCTTGAGAGGGGATGTTTGTGGATTTTGAGCACATGTCTGTAAAATGGCCCTTGCCTGCTGCAGTGTTATAAACCAACAGAGAAAAATTTATGGGAATTAAACATTCAATTCCTTCCATTTGGCAAAGAAATTCATGACAAAGTGAGATTTAAAAATCATGTTATATTGTGAATTTTTGTGTGAATGGGATCAGTTTGTTATCTGGATACTTTGGCTATTTAAAACAAATATTTTAGCCTTTTCTTAAGAATGGGATAGATGTTTAGATCTAGTAATTGAATTTAGATGAATTTAGTTGGGCATTTACTATTTGTTTTAACTTTTAACTTGTGTTAGGCTTTTTGTTGAACAAAATCATTTCTACTTTTTTTCTAAAACTGCAAATAAAAACTTGTTTCTACTTAATGTTGTTCAGTGGTTTTTTTCTTTACATTTTTCAGATGCCTCCGAAGAAGAAACGCAGAATTGTCAGTCCAAATGCCCAGCTTGGAATAGCTAGAGCTCACCATGAAGTGAATTTCTCTGTCATGCCCGAGTCTAAGAGGGATCTTAAAAATGGACACATCTTGTACTTGTATACCTCGTTTGGAAAAAGTCAGTCTGAAACAGAGTCGGCTGAGTTCACATTGCTCTTTGTCGGATGCAGAAGGCTATTCATTTGCTGCTGTTAACTCAAGGGTGAGGACTCTCGTTAACCGGACTTTGCTCAAGTTAAAAAAAAACTCAGCAATCCCAAGGAACTTGAAAAATTTACGGAAATTTGTGATGAAACTTTAAAACTTCCAGAAGGCAGTCAACACATTTATTTAGATGATATTCCACTGCCTGATTGATGCTCACGATCCTGAATCCTTGACATCTGCCGAAAGCCAAGAGACCATATTTCTAGACACTGAGGACATTGGCGATGACAGTCATAGTCTGCATCCTCCACTGAATCTAGCAACGCCAACGACAGCTGCTGCCTCTCCTGAACCAATGCCATCGACATCTAGTGTTTCAACAAGATGTAGCAGAGAACTTGTAAGTCTTTCATCAAGGAAACATAAAAATGAAGAAAAGACTAAACTTTCTGTCTATCTCCAAGATCGCTCTTGCACTAAAGTATCGCACAAAGATCAGTGAACTTAGGGCACAGTTGAAAACTCCCAAACATGTAGTTAATCAAACCTTAAAGAGAAAGCAAAACCAAATAGATTTGATGGACAGAAAGATTCAGGAACAAAACCAAATTACGTGGGAATACTTTGGCATGAGAGCTTGCTGAAACCAACGCAGAGTTTTTGAAACTTAAAAAAGCACACAGACAATTGCTCAAATTTCATGGCAGTAAGAAAAAGAGGAAAACTGTTTCGATTCGCCAATACAGAAAAGTTCAGGAAAAACTAAAGGACAGGGAAGAGGATGTGAGACGCCTCAAATTTGACAATCTTGTCCTCAAAGAAACAATCGAAACTCTGGAGGCTGCCAGTATTGTCAAGTCAAAGGTGGACCAGAAGACTTATTCCTCAACGACAAGGATGCATGTGTTTGACTGTATTGTAAACAAAACTCCTACAGCAAACATTCCAATCCTGATCCGCCAGTTGCACAAGTGGAGTGGACTTGATCTGGATAGTGATCCTCAACGCAGTGCAGTTGAACTTATGGCCTGAGAATTGGGAGCTGTTGCTGAGTTATACAGCACAGATGATCCTAGCAACAAATGATTCGACTGTTGGTTTTGATGTAACCGCCCAAGAAGACACCCATATTAACAGTGTACACTTCACCACCACAAATTAATGTCTTTCTGCAGCAGTCGATGAATTGGCTGGTGGGACTGCTGAGGACCATGCTCAACATATTTGCGATACTGTTGACAATTTGTGTGAAACTTACACTTATTTTAATGAGCAGCGGATTTCCAAGACACCAGGCAAACGATGATAGACAACATTACAAATACACTGAGTGATGGGTGTGCAGCTATTTATGCTGCTATTAGGATTGTTAACAGTGAGTGGGGTAAATCTTTGAATGAGCTCTACTGCCATTTGCATCCTCTTGACTCCATCGCAGCGCCAGTTCTCTCAGCCCTCAAAAAGCACAAACAATCCAGAGGCAAAGTCTTGTTTGGTAAGGACTGTCTAGCAAGAAATGTCATACTGCAGATGAACAAACAAGAATGGAAGGGGACGCAAAAGGATGTTACATTTTTGGATGAAAGGAACATCCCCCGAGGTGTCCCCCCACGGTACCGTGGCAACCGATTACATATACTTTCCATATTAGTGGCAAGCTCATAGAACATTATGATGACTTTGTTGCCTTGCTGAATAGTGGAACATCCTGTGGGGGGATTGAGAAGCGCCATCCTCACCCAGGCTGCAGCAAAAGTAGAACTTCAGATATTGGGCTTACTTGGCAAATATCTGACTCGGCTTTGGATGAAGCCCTTCTACACTTCAAGCCAGAATCAGTTCAACCATGTTGATGGCATCAAAGTGGTTAAAGGGGTGATTGCTGCTCTAAAGAAAGCCACACAAAATCCAGAGAACTTGATATTGGCAAGGGAAGATTTCTTCGGGGAGGAGGTGCATCTTGATGCCATGTTGACAAAACTTCGGGAGCTACCAGTACATCCACAGTTCAGTTCAATGATGAGCAGCTGTCTTCAAGCTGTCATCACTGTGTTGGAAAGGCAATATAGTAAATACTTTGAACTTGATGTAACTGAGAAACTGAAGGAGGAGACTGCATCAGCAAGATCAAACAACATTGATGTGGAGGAGATAATGGGGATGTTTAGCTCATCGAAACTCAAATGTCCCATGTGTTATTTGTCATGTAGAATGCGGGCCTGCAAGAATAGAACAATCAACTTCCTTTATAATCTCGAGGAGCAACATAGGGAGGAGGTGCTCTGTAAGGCAATGAAATGGGGGAGAGTGCAGAGGAACAGATGGAAGAAAAAAACAGAAGGAATTGAGAGCAGAAATCATCAAGCAACAGAAAGATAAGGAGCATGCTCGGGACACGAAAGAGGAAAAAAATAGGGGGAAAAAGAATCTGATTGAGACAGCATTTGCAGAGATTATCCGAATTTGGACTACTCCAAATGTGATGATCTACAGGACATACTTAATGGGAAAGTAGTGGGCAGAAAGACATGTCATGCATGGTTTGAAGAGCAAAAACTTGAAGTTTACAATGCCAACATTGAAGTTGAGGAAAAACAAGGTGTACAGAGTTGCGTATTGGTTGCAGTCTGAGGTTTATGATAATGCTACTGATTATGGTATGCCAATGTACCAGCTAGCAGCTGATGTTCTCCATGAAGACTTGGTCTTTTGCTAGAAATTGTAATTTCTTTACCTGTCTGTTACGGATTTACAGCATATAATACAATAATATTAAAGTTCTGATCTTGAGAATATCACATTTTTGAATTTTCAAGGCAGTCTGGGTGTTTATTATTATTTCCGTCACAACTGTTAATTTTGTAATCAGCTACTTAATTTGGTAATTAACTAATTATATACTTTAATTTCAGGTCATCCAAGTAAGATGTATCATATTTGTTTCAGAATGCTTCCATCTATAATTGAAAAATTAATTCAGTTATCTTAATTTTTAAGAAAGTTATGGGCTTTTATATCAATTGACTCCTCGATCACAGCTTTTGTGTTAAGTTAATGGAACAGCAATAGGGAACAAGATGCTAATTTCTGAGTATGAAAATGACCATAACTTTTTTAATACTGAAGATATAAAAATGAATTAGGTATCGAATTAAAATTCTTTTTATGCTTTATCCGATGGGATAAATTACAGGCATGATTTTGAAAAATCTCAAAATTTTGCAACATCCCTACAGATTCGACCCCTGTGGGCCGGTAGTTTGACACCCCTGGTCTAGTTTATTTATCACTATTTCACTCGGAATCCCTCGCGACCTCTCGCGGAACCCGAGCGTTCCGGGGAACCGCGGTTGAGAAACTCTCTAATGCCTTAGTGCAATACTGCCGTACAGCAAAGTTAATCTTCTAACTGGGATCACCTCCACTGTCCCTATTCCCGTAGCTGCAGTTGTGCATAGCTTCTCATTACAGTTTTCATGCCGTTTAACTCTTCAGCCACTCTCATCCCTAGCTTAGTAATTGCAGTTTTTGATTTGTATTGGATTAATTGAATCTTGCCATGCACCTGGTCGTTTCTCTGGTCCATTTATGCCCACTTGATATCTGTATTGGGATTGGTTTATTAGTCTCATGGGTACCAAGATACAGCAAAAAGCTTTGTTTTGCGATTCATCCAGACAATTCATACCATATGCAGAGCTGCCAAGTAGTACGGATTTTCCTTATTTTGTACGGAAATGCGATAAGAATACTGATGTATGATTTTGCGTTGTTAAATACGGATTAAAAAAAAATCGGTATTTAACAACGCAAAATTGACCACAGACAATCGTAACAATGAGTCACCGGTGTACCAGCCGAGGTGCAGCGGGCAGGTGGGAACATCCGAGATCGGCCTGACTTCCTATTTCATTAACATACCACTCGCCAAGGGAAATGTAATAAACCCGGTGAATTTGACTTGAGATCTTGCTGCTTAAAAAATGCAAGGATATAAAAAGTCATACTGTACCTCTAAAAATGATAGATTAAATCTATTAGTATTTTAAATTTCAAGATCTGGATGATTTTTTTTGTAAGCGTTGATCTATTTGGGGTTAAGAGGCTCTCTCTCTCTCTCTCTCTCTCTCTCTCTATTTTTTGTGTCTATCTTCAATTTCAGAGTTAAATAAAAACACAGTGCTGGAGGAACTCAGCGTTCTAGGCGGCATCTGTGGAGAGAATGGACTAGGAGTTGTTTCAGACCAGGGTTCTTCTTCAATAGGAAGGAACTGCAAATCAGGCGTGATATTCTTCCTATTTAAATCGGAATTCTGGTTTTTTGTTTTCCTATTTATCAATTTTTTGTTGCCTAATTATTTGGCGGCCAATCAACCGCTGTCTCTAAGGGGGTTGCATCCAATTACCAACCAGCTTCCCTTACTGAAGCAGAAGATGGCTGCAGCCAACACTTTTTCTCTGCTGTTTGCACACAGTGCTAGGCAAAGAGACATTTCAGGTAACATTTTTTGTAACGATTTTTCTAGCTGTATTTCATGAAATATTAATCTTTTGGGGGTTATTTTACTGGTTATGTGTTAGAAACATTCTACGCTTCTGTTATGTAAACTACCAGCAGAAAGCTTGGGAATCACTTTCAATTTATTGAAAATGCTGGAGCCCCCTGAACCCCCACTGGGGGGGGCCTAACCGGCCTCCTGGACCCCCGGCCAATACTTCCTACTATTTTTCTGGAGGTGAATATCATGCCTGTAGGAGTTGTTCCGGGCCAGGGTTCTTCTTCAATAGGAAGGAACTGCAGATGCATTTGTCTTTGCAAAACGCCAAATGATTCAGGGAATGCCGAGGTGAGAGAGAGAGAGAAAGATATATAGAACGAGATATAGAGAGAGCGAGAAAGAACGAGATATAGAGAGATTCCAGCCTCTTAACGTTTCCTCAGGCCATGGGGAAACGTTGGTACCAAATGACTTTCAATTATAAACTTCTGGACAAATGCAAGAAAGCAGCTATGACATATAATACACAATAAACTATTAGAAATACACAGTAAACAAGTTATGCATTCTTGTACTCTTACATGGGTATGACCCAGGCACGTGCTGTGAGTAATTAGTTAGGGTAGGCAGTCAGTATCTTTGGTCAGTCGGCATTAAACAAAAAGCTTGAAAACCGCATGCGCAGATTGTTCTCTCCCCGGTGAGCTATCAGTCGGCTTTTTAAAAAATCTTAAACCGCGCATGTGCAGATTGTTCTCTCGACTTTTATAAAGTAATTTGTCAGTCGACTTTTATAAAGTGATTTGTCTTCTAAAGTATTTAAACATATAGCTCAAAGAAATTTACTTTGCACATTCTATTTGTTGAAATACAACCGTATAGCCACTCTTTCCTGTGGTACCAAGCTGTTTTAAATGTTCTAATTATTTTTGTTTCTTGGTGCTGTTGAAGTTCTTTAAGTTCTGGCGGTTTGCCATTTTTAATTATTTTGGTGTTTTCCTCATAAGATTGCTTAGAGAAACTCTTAAGATAATCACTATTCATCTTTGAAAAACCCGCATAGAAACTTGCGCAGCACATGCATGCACCGTGGCAATTTACACTTGCCACGGTGTAAAGGCAGAATTTCAGCTGCCTTTATAGACCGTTGACACTGATGGCTTGAAGCAGCATGGACGGCAAGTGAGTAGCACATACTTCCGCATGTTAAATGTACTGCGGATGAAAGGCACGGGAGAATTATGCCTACCTAAGAGACCGATCTCTTAGGTAAGCATAATTCTCCCATGCCTTTACTATTTATATTTAATAATTACCATTTTATAATTTTATTCAGGGTAGGCACTGCCTACCTTGCCTACCCCAGAACTGCCAAGTAGTACGGATTTTCCGTATTCATACGGAAATGCGATAAGAATAAGGATGTACGGATTTGCTTTGTAAAATACGGATTTTTTAAAAATAGTCCTGACTTCCTGTTTCATCTTGTTGCTTAAAATGCAAGGATATAAAAAGTCATACTGTAACTAAAAATTATAGCAGATTAAATCTATTAGTATTTTAAATTTCAAGATCTGGATGATTATTTTTGTAAGCTTTGATCTGCTACAGGTTTAAACAGCGCTTTAGCGCGTGGGAATTTAAACGAACCGCTATGGGTTCTAATTATAGCGCTACCAGCTGGAGCGCTATTGCCTTGACATAGAGCTATGGGTCACAGACTGTTCGGGGAGGGAGAAGGAGAGAGGGAGGGAGAAAAAAAAGGAGACGGAGGAAGAGAAGGAGAGAGAGGGAGGGAAAGAGGAAGGAGGGAGGTTTCGAAAATGGCTTCTACATCATCATCTGGTGCTAAAAGCAGGAAGCAGCCGTTCAAACAGAAGTATACAAAGCGATGACAATGAATGCACTTCAAGTAAGGTGCATAGAAGACGTCAATTGGTAGCAAAGTTATGCATTCTTGTACTCTTACATGGGTATGACCGCACAAAAAAAAAACATTTTTTCCAGCAAAATGTCACAGCGTAAAAATACTGATATCCTCAGCAAAATACTGATTTTCAGGTACTAGAATACTGAAATGCTCTTGACAAAACTCGGCAGCTCTGCTACCCTGACAGCACAAGTCTGGTATAACCGAGCATAAAAAAA
Source organism: Malacoraja senta (assembly GCA_038087875.1). Classification (NCBI taxonomy): domain Eukaryota; kingdom Metazoa; phylum Chordata; class Chondrichthyes; order Rajiformes; family Rajidae; genus Malacoraja; species Malacoraja senta. The sequence continues at coordinate 15,638,030 of CM075982.1, forward strand.
TAAATTAAAAAAATCTGCAAAATGGGATCGTGTATAAGTACTGATTTCCTCAGCAAAATACTGATTTTCAGGTGCTAGAATATTGAAATGCTCTGCATATGTGGGTATAATTGCACCATGAATTTAGCAGCTTATGCAAAAAAAGAAAGGAAATAAAGTGCAAAATATAATGAAAATAATATACAGCTACAAAGAAAGTGCAGATAAATGTATCATGGTAGATTGGGAGATTATGAATACATACATATCTTATGATGGTCTGTTCAAGAGTGATAACAGTGAGGAAGAAAGTTATTATTTTAGTACATGGTATGTCCTGTAAGGCTTTTGTACCTTTTGCCCGACTAGAAAGGAGAAAAGACGGAATGGCCAGGGTCTGATCATCCATGTTTATGCTTTGTTGAGATCCTCATGTCTAAATATGTAATAATCTGGAATATTTAATATTTGTTTGAACCACTGGTTGAGCAGACTGCATTACCAGAATAGTTTGGTGTCCATTTTGATAACACGAGAAGCCAAAAGTTTGAGTAAAATCAAATAGATTTTTAAAATTTCTAATAGTGGGATTATCCTTTAAAACTGTTACTTTGTATTGTAGTTGCTTCTTTATTAATGGCCATGGTTCTTTTAGCTGCATCATTAAATGATTAACTCAGACACCACTGCACAGTTTATAAAATCAAATTATGCTGGAACAACCTGATCAGCTATGTCACACATAATCTCTATTTGCCTGGATTTACCCTTTCAAGATACAGAGTGTGTCTTGTGGGGCAGACTGAGCTTCAAGCATCAAGTTGGCCTCGGGTGATTCGAAACCTTCAATATATTGCCACTGTTTGTCTTGAGTTTATGTTGTGAAACAGAGATCTGGGAGTACAGGTGCATGTTCCCTAAACGTGGCAAGTCAGGTTGGACATTGTGCCTTCATGGGGAAGAGTATTGTGTACGATATGATAGCGCATAATGCAACTGTACAAGTTCTTGGTCGGAATCGAATTGGAGCATTCTGTGCGGTTCTCGTTGTACAGCGATAGGAAGTTGGTCATTATGTTGGAAGGGGTGCAGAAGAGATTTACCAGGTTATTACCGGGGCTTGTGAGTTTGAGTTATGGGGCTGTCCCACTTTACGAGCTAATTCAAGAGTTCTCCCGAGTTTCCCCTGATTCGAACTCGGAGAATTACGGTAATATCCACTCGTAGGTACTCGGGGCTCTCGTGGACATTTTTCAACATGTTAAAAAATCTTCACGAGCTTACCGTGTTTCCCAAGTACCTGCCGTTAGCGTTATGGGCCGCTAAGAGACGTTCCGAGCTCCGACGTAGCCGCTACTTACATTCTACGTGCTTACCACAAGTTTGATTTTTTTTTAAACTCGGGAGAGCTCTTGAATTAGCTCATACAGTGGGACATCCCCATAATCAGGAGAGTTTGGATAGGATGCAAATGTTTTTCTTTGGCCTGCAGGAGGCTGAGCGGTCGGTTACTATCATAGGGCATAGATACATTTTTCCCCTATCTGGATAGTCTTATCTAGAACGGTCCAACAATTTGCTGGAGGAAGCTGTAGAAGTGGGTACAATTACAACTTCAAAAATAGGAGGATTAATAGTACTTGGGGCCAAATGCAGGACTAGTGCTTTAAGCCAACTTGGACAAGGTGTATAGTTCTGTGACTCTAAATCTCTATTGAAAACTTTTCAAATAGAGTTGAACAAAAAAGAAAACTTATTAAAATTACAATCTGAATACTACCAAATACTGAAAATAAAGGAAGCTTGATTATGACTCCCTCGTTCTAGATTCTTCCATAAGAGAAATCAACTTACCAACCTATATCATTTTATGGTCCAATGATCCTTCTGGCTCTTCTATACTTCAGAGCTACTGTGTTATCTTTCTGTGTAAGGAAATCAAACCTTTCAAATTATCCTGTCAGTGAGCCTTTGTGGAACTGCTTTCAATAAACTTGACATATATCATTTAATAAGAGTACCACTAAACAGTCCTCCAGATATGGTCAGACCGTTCCCATATATAACTAAAGAAACACAACAATTTTTGTTTCAATTCTCTATGAAATGGGCACTAACATTCCATTAACATTCCCAAATACTTGTGATACCTATATACTGGCCTTGAGCAAATCATGAACTAGACCACATGGGGACGTGTATCTCAGCAATTGATCTCCACTAGGGGCGCCGCATTGATGGCAGCCTCTGCCTACAGTCAGTGTTTTTCAATCTTTTATTTTGAGTGTTTTAAAAGTGATTTGGAGGATTCTTTAGTTTTTCTATGTGGTGGAGGGGGGTAGGGTGAGGGGGAAACATTTCCCAGTCACTTCCTGGCGAGAATGCGACTATTCTCCGAGTCGCGTCCTCGCCCCCTCCTCACGGCCTACCAACTGGATTGGCACGGTCTTTCCTGCCAGGGACCGGACCTAGCTTCAGCGGCGGTGGCGCAGCACGATTCACTGCGGAGCGGGCGGATGCCTACCTGGGTCGCTATTTGAAGCTCGGGAGTGCTGGGCCTGCTGCTTCAACATCTCGGAGCTGGGGTTTGGAGAGCTCCCAGCGCGGATGGCGCTGACCAACATCGAGGAGGCCTGGGACCCTTTGCCAAGGGCCGCCAGCGTTGAATCTCCAACCAGCGCGGCTTGTGGATTTCGGGAGCTGCGGACTCTGGTAGGAAGTGGCCGATTCGGATGTCCAAGCCGTTGAGGTGGTTCTTCTGTTCCGACGTCGGAGTTCCATCATCCCGGCGTGAGGGCCTGAACATCGGGCCACCCGTGGCGGCGACTGCGAGGGGTTTGCCCCCCGACCACGGCTGAACAACGGAGGAGGATGACTGAATCCTAGAGCCTTCCCACACAGTGGGAAATTTTGATTCCGCTGTGTGGGGATGTCTGTGTTAAAGTCTATCGTGTTCGGTGCTCTTTATTATTCGTATGGCTGTATGGTGACAACACATTTCACTGTACCAATTGGTACATGTGACAAATGTATCTTGATTTTATCCACAGGATCAGTGGGCTTATTGAAATGAATAGGATCATTATTACTACACTAGGCATTTCTGGTGTGGGGCAGCCAGTCTTTCTCTGCAGTATGTGGTACATTGCTGCTGGGCTCGGTAGTGGCTGAATGGGAGGCTAGGTGGCAACTATCATTCAGTTCAGTTTAGCAAATACAGGTACACCGCCGATTTTCCGGCAACTGATGGTCCGGCACCTCTTTTAATACGGACAAATTATGAGAGTGCACTTGAAATTCCCGCGACCGCCAGACTGGTTCACTGGGCATTGCATGTGACGGGCGCTCTTTTGGGACGTGTGCCTCCATCCCGAAAAAGTTAATTGTTTACCTCTGCAATTGTTGGTGGTGATCCCTCGGTGCTGTGTGATTCTTACCTTATTTTGCTTACATTTAACCCTAGCTATGGCTTCTAAGTGAGGTCCAATTGACAGTTGTGATGTCAAGTGTAAGCATGTTAATATTGATACAAGACAAGATAGAACTGTTGAACAAACTCGACCATGGTGTTTCCGTGCGGAAACTCTGATGCGTATGATATTGGTTCGTCAACTATTTACGATATAAAGAAGATACATAGACAAAATAATTAAATTCTTTGTAGACAGTGATTCCAAGAAGCAGATGAGTAATAGAAAAACTATGAAAGATGGCAAGAGTACTGAGCATGATCAAGTGATGATTGGAATGGTTTTGACATTGCCGGAGTGAAGGAGTGGACTTGTCGGTAGCACATTAATAAAGCAGGCTAAATTGTTCCATAAAGAACTTAAATTAGAAAATGAGTGCAACTATAGTGAAGGATGGCTTCAAAGGTTATGGAATTTCCATGCGTAAAGTGTGTGGTGAAAAACTTTCTGTAGACCACGAAGGAGCTACAGAGTATGTACAGTAATCAATAAACCCTTTTTGTAGGGGGCACTGCTGAGCAACCTATTGAGTAGGACGTGAGGTAAGTCTCCCGCAGATTTCGATTAAAACTGTTATTCATCGGCTCTTTTTTGATAATAATTTTGAGGAAAGATACTCCAGTGGATTTTGTGCTGGCTACTTGATGTTTTGGATGAGTTATTATGGCTACTAAAAGCACCAGAGCTCGTGGTGCAGCTCAACAACAGGCCTAATTCGCAGGAAGAGACCACGTCTACAGGTACCTCGACCCCGCCCCATGGCTCTACCCCTCTGAAGGCAGGATCGCAAGTTGTCGACATGGAGGTCCTGAAGCTAGAATTACTAACATCTCTGAGACAGGACATTGCAGATATTTTTTAAACCGAACTACGAGCAGCATTGGGGGGTGATTTGTCCACAATTGTAGTCGACCTTCAAGCTGTGAAAACACAACTCGCGAACGATAAGGTTGCTACGGACACTGAGTTGGCCATACTCCAAGGTACTGTGGGGATAATGGAGGAGTCACTTTCTGCCTGTATGGATGAGATTGCTGAGCTGAAGATTCAGATCAAGTGTCTAACTGCTGAGTTTTTTAACTTGGACAAAAAATGTGAGGACCTCGAATGCAGATCGCGCCGCAACAACATAAGAATAGTGGGGGTTCCTGAGGAGACGGTCGTCAACCCTGCTTAAGGACGCGTTCAAGCTGGACGAAGAGCCACTACTGGACCGGGTGCACAGATCCACACAGCCGAAACCATGACCCGGTGAGCGACCATGACCCATCATTGCTAGGTTCCATTACTACAATGAAGGTGTAAATGTTTTACGCTGTGCGAGAGAGGCTCGACAGATCGATACTGGTGATATGAGGATCTCCGTTTTCCCCGACCAGGTGGCCCGGGCAGCCTTCAATGAGGTCAGAAAACAGCTGTGTGGCGTGAAGGAGGTTCGCTATGGTCTTTTCTACCTGGCCCGACTCCGGATCAGCTACGAAGGTGTGGAGAAAGACTTTGACTTGGCGGAGGATGCCAAGTCTTACGTCAACAAGATGAATATTGGGTGATGTTGTACGATATGTTGCAATAATGTCATGCATCCACGCCTTTACTTTACATTTAAATACTTGTTCACATTTGATGTTTGTTTACATTTAGACACTTGTTTATTCCTGTTCGACTTGCATTAGTTCATCTTCTCTGCAATGTTCCTTTTAGACGCAGGGGGAATTTAACTTGTTTAAATTGTTGTGTGATAATACCTTATTTTGCACTAGTATTAGGCCCCCAAAATGTATTATGGTATATTGGTCGATATGGGATATTCTATTACACATTTAGGAGTTATTCTGTGGGAGTTATTTCTTAGGGTTGGCTTAATTTATTCTCTGAGTTGTTGCCACAGTTATGAGGCAACAATTGTTTTCTCGTTTCTTACACTTCTGTTTCCCTTTTGTAGACTTTTTTGGTGTGTGCGTGTGTATGGGGGTTTGTGTGTGTGTGGGCGGGGGGTGGGGCAGCCATCCTGGCTTTCTTTGGATCCATTTGCTTTCTTCATTTACACATAAATGTGTTCTGCTAACTTGAATCCCAGCATTCTTGGTTCAGGCACACCTATTCGTTTTCTCACTTGGAACATACGTGGTATGGGCAATCCTATTAAAAGATCCAGGGTTTTCAGTCACCTGAAACGGCTTAACTCTGACATAGTATTTTTGCAGGAGACTTATCTTAGACTTAAAGATCATCATCGGCTGCAGTCCTCTCGGATAGGTCAGGTCTACCACTTCAATTTTAATTCTAAAGCTAGAGGGGTTGCTATTTTAATTAATAAAATAATTCTGTTATTGCTGATAAAAATGGTCATTATCTTATAGTTGCAGGCACATTAATGCAAACAAAGGTGTTGTTAGTAAATGTCTATGCACCTAACTTTGATGCTGAATTCTCTAATAGATTACTTGGTAATATACCTCATTTAAATACCCATTTGTTAGTTTTTGGAGGTGATCTGAATTGTGTGTTTGACCCAAAGCTAGATCGTTCTCGTCCCCGCACTTCATCCCAATCAACTATGTTTAAATCTTTTTCTGATTTTAGTGGTTTAGTTGACCCTTGGAGACTCGTAACCCCTCAATCAAAAAGTTCTCTTTCTTTTCTCAGGTACATCAATCATATTCAAGAATAGATTATTTATTTATAGATAATAGTCTCAACACGTGTTTCCTTGGATTATTCAAGTATTCTAATATCTGATCATGCACCATTATTTCTAGATATTCAGTTATCCAAACAGAAATCTACCGCCCTGCCCCCCCCCCCCCACCTCCTTTGGAGATTCAACTCATTATTGTTGGCTGATAAGACATTTTGTGAATCTGTTTCAAACTCAATTGTTGAGTTTCTCTTCTTTAACCAGAGTGAATCTACATCATTTTCATTAATTTGGGAGTCGCTGAAAGCTTTTCTTAGAGGGCAGATTATCTCATATTCCTCCTATTCTAATAAAAAAACGCAATACCCGGCTTACTGAGCTTGCATCTGCTATTAATAGCCTTGATCAAGAATGTTCATCCGATCCTTCTCCAGAACTATTTAAGAAGCGTCTTAATCTTCAGGCGGAGTTTGATCTTATTTCTACCAGAAGTGCTGAGCGACTGTTACATACTTGTGGTACTTATTATGAACATGGTGATAAACCAAATCGATTACTAGCACACCAATTAAAATGTCAGTTCACCTCACGTCTTATACCTCAAATTAATAATGTTTCTAACATGACTGTTACGGATCCTGTGGAAATGAATGCCACATTTAAATCATTTTATTCTTCCCTATACAAATCAGAATTCCCTGCTGATACTACCAAAATGAATCAGTTCCTGGCCAATCTTGAGAATCCTACCATTGATTCTGACCGTGCCAAAGAATTGGATGTTCCAATTTCGCTTGGAGAACTACGTTTTGCAATTACAGCAATGAAATCTAACAACGCCCCAGGTCCTGATGGATTTCCACTTGAGTTTCTAAAGAAATTTATTGATAAATTGGCACCTCTACTTTTGTTGATGTTCAATGAATCATTGGAAAATGGTTTGTTACCTCCCACACTGACTCGAGCTTCAAGAGTTCTTCTTTTAAATAAAGATAGAGACCCCACTTCCTGTGGTTCTTATAGACCTCTGGCTTTACTGAATGCTGGTGTAAAAGTTTTGGCCAAAATTATTACTATCCGTCTAGAGAGGGGTTTGTCTAGTATTATTTCTGAGGAACAGAATGGCTTTATTAAGGGACGCCATTTATTTTTCAACACTTGTACTCTGTTAAATATTATTCATTCAACACATTCTGATAATTTACCTGCGATTGTAATCTCATTAGATGCTGAGAAGGCATTCGATAGGGTCGAGTGGGGGGTACCTATTCGCGGTATTGAAGAAATTTGGTTTTGGATATAAATTTATCAGTTGGGTAAGATTATTTTATGCATCGCCACAAGCTAGTGTTCAAACAAATGATATTCGTTCTGAATACTTTGCAATAGAACGTGGGACACGTCAGGGCTGCCCTTTATCTCCATCTTTCTTCGCTTTGGCTAATGAACCACTGGCCATTTCTTTAAGGTCCTCCACTTCCTTTAAAGGTGTTGTTCGTAACAGTGTTGAATATCGTTTTTCTCTGAATGCAGATGATTTGTTGCTGTATGTAACTGATCCTGCATCTTGTCTTCCGGGTATCCTAGCAATTCTGGATATTTTTCGTTCTTTTTCAGGATATAAACTAAATCTTCAAAAGAGTGAATGTTACCCCATTAACGCAGCAGGTTTGCAACTTCAGGAAGCTGATTTGCCCTTTAAAATCTCTCGTTCTGGATTCAAGTATCTTGGCATCAATGTGACGCGTACATTCTCAGGTCTTTTGTCTGCCAACTTTACCCTGTTCATGACTAAAGTGAAATCTGATTTTCAGAGATGGAATAATCTGCCTCTCACTTTAATTGGGAAGATTAATGTTGTTAAAATGAATGTTTTGCCTAAATTTCTTTATTTGTTTCAATCAATTCCCTTATTCTTACCAAAACATTTTTTGACTCCTTAGACAAAATGATTAGCTCTTTTATTTGGGGTGCGAAGCCCCCGAGGGTCTGTAAATCATTACTCCAACGATGTAAGTTCAGTGGTGGTCTCGCTTTACCGAACTTTCAATTCTACTACTGGGCTACTCACATTAATAAAATACGTTGTTGGGTTGATTTTCCTTATTTAGCTTCGTGCGAACTGGAAGCCCGCTCTTGCCCTCCTTCATCCTCTATATCTGCTCTTATATATTCCTCTCTTCCAACCAAGATTTCATTGTTTATCAAAAATCCCGTTGTGCTTAATACTTTAAAGATTTGGTATCAATTCAGGAAACATTTCAAATTTGTAGCTGCATCTCCTTTAGGTCCATTATGTAACAATCACCTGTTTCCTCCCTCACATTTAGATTCAGTTTTTTCGGTATGGCATAACAGGTATACAATGTTTTCTTGATCTGTTTTCAGATGGTATTTTTAACAGCTTTACCAATTTATCATCATTGTATGGATTACCAGCAAATCATTTTTTTAGGTACTTCCAAGTTAGACACTTTGTTTCTAAATGTTTTTCTAATATTCCTTCTTCGCCTCCACGACAAATATGGGATAGTTTGATTACTTTCAGGACACAACAAAGAGGGATTGTTTCAGAGATGTATAATCGCATTCTGGATCTTTGCGATCAGTCCAACTCTAAACCAAGGGCTGCTTGGGAGGAAGTGCTGGGACTTCAACTTACTGAGGAGTGGTGGGATAACATTGTGGGTGGGCCATGTACTGTTACGTCTTGCACTCATTCAGTTTAAGGTTATACATAAGGTCCATTTTTCTAAATCAAGACTGTCTGGGATTTATCCAGAGGTGGAGGATAAATGTGATAGATGTTCGGGCCCACACTGTCATCTGAGCCATATGTTTTTCCTTTGTCCACGATTACATAAATTTTGGTCCGGCTACTTTAATATAATGTCTACCGTAATGGGAATACCTCTACAGCCATGTCCATTCATTGCCATTTTTGGGGCCCCGGATGAGTCGGGTCGATTAAACTCTATGCAAAAAGAAATTATTAATTTTACATCTTTAATAGCCAGACACTGCCTACTCCTACAGTGGAAATCCCCTAACCCACCCTCTGTGTCACAGTGGCTCAAAGTTGTAGTGTTTTTTCTTAAACTTGAGAAATTAAATATACATTGAGGGGATGTACTGATTTTTTTCACAAATGGCAACTTTTTTTATCATACTTTACAGACTTGCAGGTTCTGCCAAAGGGCTGGTTTGTTAAATGTTATGTGTAGGTGCACTCTTCACTCTTAATTAGCCAGGGTGGGATGGGTGGGGTGTGTGACTGATGGTATGGTTGCATTATATATACATTTTATTATTATTTTTTAAATACTTTTCTTTAAATTATTTCTATTTATTTTATGTTTCTGATATATTTATTTTTCTTTTGTGTATTATTTGAGTGTTTCTTATTAACATGTCTTTTTTCATTTTGTGTTGATTTATTTAAAATGAAAAATAAAAAATAATAAAAAACCCTTTTTGTTATAGTAATAAAACTCATTTATACCTGTATTAATGTATTTCATCCATCATTTAAATCACATTTATTATTTGTTTTATTTAAGTTTCTAGAAGTCCATGGTGCGCGAGTGACATTGGAGGGGTATAATTAATGGATCAGAGGTGTATTGTTGAATTATTATGATGTGACCTCTGTTGGTCTGGTAAAACCAATAATCTGGCACGGCTCTGGACCAAGGGTGCCGGAAAATCGGTGGTGTATTTGTATTTCTGTTACAAAGAAAGGAATATTTTTTTATTATGTTGCCAATCTATTAATGAAAAAATGGAAAGGCTTAGTTCTGATTTAATGTGGTGAATATTTCACCAAAAACTATGTAGGAAGTGATGTACATTTTTTCCCCTTGTGCATGTTTCTTATTGTTCAATTATTTAAGGGAATTATAATTAATCACACTTTATTTTCCAGCAAAGGAAGAGTGGAACACTAGGATCACTAAACTAAGGAGGATGGTTGAGGAACTCTTCAGCAAGAAATATGGTACGTATTCTTAACACTTACGTTTTTTTTAGTTGAATTTTCTTCTCTTTGATCTACTATCATAAAATTGAATGATTCATCCTTGAATGAGAATCATGAACTTCTACAAAAATGTTATTGATCTCATACAAACACAAATTCAAGCCGTTCATACTGGGGCAAGTTGGAATAAAAGCAATCTGTGGTATTCTCTCCTCATCTATGTTGTTAACAATGCCTGGATGTCAATTCTTCATTGCAGCCAGAGATAATGTAAATATCCCTTCTCATATTTGTTGAACTCCTGATTAAATGTAAACAAAGCTCAAAACTTTGAGTGCCGAACACAAAGTTCTCAGTGTCAACAGGGAGATGAACAGAGTTGGCATTTTAGGTCAAAGACCTTTCTTCAAAACTGGAAAAGTGCGAACACCAGTTCTGGGGTTGGTGAATCGAGAGAATGGATGAGTGTCTGTGATGGCGTTCAGGTGATACTCACCAAAGTAACAATTCATTAATATATATTTTTTTAAACAGTTGATAAAATATGCTGCAGAGATGAATTGAAACAAAGGTACAGTCAGCTGTTGGGGGTAGGAAGTGGAAAGGGTTTTACATGAACTTATTAAACTTGAAGTCCTGCGGTTGTAATCTGAAACAATACCCATGTTTGTAAATACGGTCTTCAGTAATGTTGCAGGAAGTGAAACTTCAGCAAATAATCTTGACATTTTGCATGCACGACTAGCATGCCAATCATATTAGATTTTACACCAACAAAGGTATGTATTTCAATTCTGATGTTGATTTCAGCTGAAGCCATGGGACAGACACAAGCAATGGTTGTTCCCTATCGAAGATTTGAATCTCACCCTAAAGACCTCTATGTGGAAGGTTTACCTGACAACATTCCATTTAGAAGTCCTTCTTGGTATGGAATTCCAAGGCTAGAGAAGATCCTGCAAGCAAGTAATCACGTTAAGTTTATTATTAAAAGGTTGGTTTGTTGTTTTACTTTTTGTTGGTGCATTTTTAAAGTACAACTTTAAAAGCCTACACGGCGGATGCTGGAAATCTGAGAAAAGCTGAAAATGCATAATTTGCTGAGAAGCAAGAGTCAATGGTTCTGTTTGCTAATCTTTCAGTTGAAAAAGAATTGTTAAAAAAAAAATATATATATATATATATTAAATTCTAGCAAGTAGTGCAGATCAAATCAGACCTACTCAAAGGTAATGCAAGGTCGGAATTTTTTGATGTTAACGGGCAGTGATGGCAATCAGTGGAGTAGTATGCTCCTCTTGTATGATGTGGGAGGTCAGGGACATGTCTAGTGTCCCAGCAGCTCTCGGATTGCAAGGATTGGTGGAGAAGGCAGAGGGTGTTTGAGATGGTGTGGTCACACTATGGGTGCAGACTGATAGATGGGCGATAGCCAGTACGGGAAGGTAGGTAGTGCAAGATTTCCCTGTCAATAAGTATACTGCTTTCAACACCGTTAGTGTGGAGACTAAAGATGCCGTTATGATTAGAGACTCCATAGTTAGAGGGGTTGATAGGGTTCAGTGAAGAAGACTCCAGGGTGGCATGTTGATTTCCCCGTGCTAGGTTCAAGGTATCTGGAAAATTGTAGAAATATTTCAAGGGAGAGGGTGAGCAGCCAGAGATTGTTGTACACATTGGTGCCAATGACATAGGTAGGAAAAGAGATGTCCTGCAAAGTGAATATATGAAGTTGGGCTGAAGTTTAAAAATAAACAGGACCACAAGGTGATAATCTCTGGGTTATTGTTAGTGTCAAGTTATTGAGGCAAGGAATAGGAGGATGAGACGTATTAATGTGTGTCTGAAGAGCTGGTGCAGGATGGTAGTATTAGAGGTCTTCAAGCGTGAGGATCTCTTCTGGGGCAGGTGTGACATGTACAAGAGTGAAGAGTTGCACCTGAACTTGAGGGGGGGGGGGGGGGAGACCAATATCTTGACGGGGACATTTGATAGTGATTGTGAAGGTTTTACCTACTCTGGCAGAGGAAGTGGGACCAAAGGAATTTGGAACTAATGCTTTGCATCTGTTTACATAGAAAAGGGGGCGTGATGAAGATATTGACATTGAGGAAAAATGTGAAGTCTGAGAAATGATAAACAGGGATACTTTAAGTTGCCTAAAACTATAAATCACCAGGCCTAGAAAAAAATAATGGAGATAAATAAATAAGGCCTAGGCTCTTAAAGGAGCAAATAACACTGACTTTCTAATATTGATAGGCTACTGCCATGAGCTGGAACTTTATGGCAATTCTGCTGCCTAAAAAGGGAGACAGGAATAGAGTAAGTAATAATAGACCATGTAATCTGACATCAGAAGAAAAATTGAAGAAAGCAGTAATTAACATTTGGAGAAATGCAATTAATCAAGAATAATTAACATAATTGACTGATTTGAACTTTTTTGAGGTAATAAGGAAAACAGAAAAAATTGGCGAGCAAGTGCCATTGAACATTAAATTCACAAGTACAAATATTTGTTTCAAAGCTCACCCCCTGGTGTCAAGAAAACTAATTGGATTGTTAGCAGTGTTGGCTAGATACTTCCTTCCTTTTGCTTAAGAAGGAACTGCAGATGCTGGAAAATCGAAGGTAGACAAAAATGCTGGAGAAACTCAGAGGGTGAGGCAGCATCTAGGAGCGAAGGAAATAAGCGATGTTTCGGGTCAAGACCCTTTAGACTGATGTGGGGAGGCGGGAAGAAGAAAGGAAGAGGCGGAGACAGTGGGCTGTGGGAGAGCTGGGAAGGAGTGGGGAAAGAAGGAGAAAGCAGGGAACACCTGAAATTGGAGAAGTCAATGCTCATACCCCTGGGGTGTAAACTACCCAAGTGAAATATGAGGTACTGCTCCTCCAATTTACGGTGGGCCTCACTCTGGCCATGGAGGAGGCACAGGACAGAAATGTCGGAATCGGAATGGGAGGGGGAGTAGAAGTGCTGAGCCACCGGGAGATCAGATTGGTTATTGCGAACCGAGCGGAGGTGTTGGGCGAAGCGATCGCCAAGCCCAAGCCTGGTCTCACCGATGTAGAGCAGTTGAAACCTAGAGCAGCGGATGCAATAGATGAGGTTGGTGGAGGTGCAGGTGAACCTCTGCCGTACCTGGAAAGACTGCTTGGGTCCTTGAATGGAGTCAAGGGGGGGGGGTAAAGCGACAAGTGTAGCATTTCCTACAGTTGCAAGGGAAAGTGCCAGGAGAGGGGGAGGCTTCCTTCTTTCCCCTCCCCTTTCCAGCTCTCCCACAGCTCACTGTCTCTGCCTCTTCCTTTCTTCTTCCCGCCGCCACCCCCACATCAGTCTGAAGAAGGGTCTCAATCCGTAACGTTGCCTATTTCCTTCGCTCCATAGATGCTGCCTCACCCGCTGAGCCTTCCTTCCTTTTGCTGTTAACTTGATTAGTTAGAATTGTCTTTACATTGTTGATGATTGCCACAAGTCTTTATGAATACAAAATTGGTTTTTGAGGAGCTTTCAAGTGACAGATTAACATAGAAAACCTTTGCAACAGTTGATGCAAATTGAAGTTTTTAGTTGATTGTGAATCTTCAATAATAATTTTAAGCAAAAATATTATATGTGAAAGTTTCCTTTCTTCACAAAACATAACCAAACTATCATTTTTTTTAACTCAAAGCCACCTGATGTAATCAATTCTTATTTCTAGATCAGACCTACTGGTGAATGAAACGACTGAGGCCAATATACAGAGATCAAGCACAACTGGTAAGACAAACTGTCTGGTTATAAATGTGGTACAGATATTTGTTGGGTGATTAATCAGCAATTTGTAAGTTACATGCATAACAATTAATATTTGTGATGATATTAAAGATGTCATCCTCTTTATGGGTTATTGGGACCAGCAAGGGAAAAATGGACAAAAGCTTACATGTAAGGCAGATAGTCACATCGTAATGTAAAAAGTATGAACAGGAAAGATATAGGACCTGTTCATCTGGTCAGCCTGTGATAATGAGCCAGTAGCAGGCAGATTCTCATAAAGAGAAATGAGCAACTTACAGGGGTCAGTATTGTCTGAACAGATGCAATATGCCAAGACAGAAAAGGCAAAGTTCCTCAAACTTGCATTTAGCCCTGTAACAGTACACGAGTCTGCAGGTATAAAGGTCAGAATTTGCTTCATGGTGGGAAGCAGAGGTGGCAGCAGATTTTTTTTCGGACTGGAGACCTGTATCTTGGGGATCATTGCTGGGCCCAATGCTGTTTGTTATCTATGTCGGGGGGGTCTCCAAACTATGGCCCGCGGGGCACATCAGGCCTGCCACAAGATTTTATCTGGCCCGCAGCAAGATCAGCACAGGACGGAGCGTGTGTCAGTTAGGCGTTGTAATGTTTGCTGTAAGACCCTGTTGAGTCTAGCACAATGAATGCAAGTCCGACATCTTGTAAGAAGAGTTTATTTCAACAACCAACAGAAACTTCTAGAAGGTCACTTGTCATCAGTCACGAGGCTCAGGCAAACCTGGCAGCTTCTACTCGTGGCCTCGAGGGCACTGGCATTTACACATTGATGACGAATACAAATGTTGCAAGGTGGCACTAGCATTTACATCACAGGCATTGAGTTGATTCGAGTCAGGGAGCACGGCGGCCCGGAGCTGCTCTTAGTGTAGAACCGAGACATCACAGGGCCGCCGTGAAGATGGGTGCAATGGGGTGGGGGGGCTTAGTTCGGCGGGGGGGGGGTGGGCTTTGTTTGGCAGGGGCGGGGGGCGATGGTCAGAATGGGTCAGCGGCAGGGGGCGGTGTTCGGCGGCGCGTTATAACATGCGATCGTTCTTCGCCTCTTCCTCCAGCCCCGACTCCAGGTATCGGCAGTCGGACATGCCTGACACGTTATTGATGGAGATTTCATCAAAGAGTGTTTGAGTTCATTAAATTTATGAAACTGACATTTCCTTATTTTTTCCTCCGACCCGCAAAAATGTGCCAAATATATAATGTGGCCATCGTGCTGAAAAGTTTGGAGGCCCCTGATCTATGTCAATGCTTTGGATGAGAATGTACAAGGCGGTATGCAGATATACAAAAGTAGATGGTATCATAGCCAATGAAGCTAGTTATCAAGAATTGCAGCAGGATCTTGATCAACTGGGCAAGTGTGCTCAGGAACTGCTTATGGAGGTTAATTCAGATAAGTGTACGATGTTGCATTTGGGAAGCCAATCCTGGGCAGGACCTTCACAGTAAATGGTAGGGCCTTGGAATGTTGTAGAGCAGAGATATTTGCAAGTTTATAGTTCCCTGAAAGTGGGTAGGGTGGTGAAGATGGCTTTTGACATGTTGTTCTTCATCTGTCAGGGAACTGAATATAGAAGTTGGGATAGACACAAAAAGCTGGAGTAACTTCAGGACAGGCAGCATCTCTGGAGAGAAGGAATGGGTGACGTTTCGGGTCGAGACGTGCAATCTAATGGGGAATCAAAAGTACCCAAGTTGTAATTTTTAATTGTTTCAGGAAAAGAAGATTGGAATATTAGAATTACAAAACTCAGAAAACAGGTTGAGGAAATTTTCAATACAAAATTTGGTAAGTTTTTTAATTTTAAAGCAAACATAAAATAAATATTGGAACACTTCAATTTGCCACGAGAATGTACCTAACTCTAATACTACTGTTGCATGCAGCTGAAGCTCTGAATCTTCCACAACCAGTGAAGGTGCCATATCCATTATTTGAGTCCAATCCACAGCACCTCTATGTTGAAGGATTACCAGATGGAATTCCTTTCAGAAGCCCTACATGGTTTGGAATACCTAGACTGGAAAGAATTATTCGAGGCAGTGCAAAGGTTAAATTTATTGTGAAGAAGTAAGTTCTGAATTAAACATTTTAGTCCTTATGTTTCTTTTAAATTGGCATTAGCTTTTGTCCAATTAAAGTTCTGAAATATGGCATGAGGCATTGAATGCAATTACTTGTTGTAAAGTGTTCTTCACAGCTATTACTCACACTTATTTCAATGGTTTTCCGCCAGGCCAGACCTAGTAGAGCCGTACATTCCCGATGGGTTGAAACAAGGGAATAGCACTGATGGTAAGGATCTGAATGTTTTCAACCCATGTTCAAAATGGTGACGTTGTGTAAATGTTAAAAGCTATATTTGTTAGTGAGGAATTTGTATTTGAATTTTCAACCTGAAATTTGGAGCAACACTCTGCGACATTGCTCATTGTTTATGCGATCTCTGCCACATTTCGCCCTTGCCATAGTTGGCCATTCTAGTTCTTGTCTGCGACAGCAAACTGAGAATTTGTTATTATAAGGGAAAGTATCAATTATCAATGAAAGGTATGATGATCTCATTGTTAGAGAACTGAAGAAATTCTGGACACATTTTGTTGGATATCACTCGGGGCTGTGGAGTTGATACCCAAAACACCCGACTCAGACTCCTTGATTTCTTATGTATCCGACTGACTCTGACTCCTTGATTTCTTGTGTATCTGACTCTGACTCTAACCTTGATCCCTGGGTATAATAATACTAAATCTGCAATGATGGCATTACACAAGATGGCATTTCATAAGAACTACATGAATCATTAGGCTACCTTTTAAACCCATGTCCTTAAAGTTTTGAGTCTAATGGTTGTAGCTATGCTCTTGTGTGTTTTCCATTGTTTATTCTTGAAAAAAAACATAATTCATTATGATGAAAGAAAAAAAACCCATATAGAACTATGACAACATTAAAATTCCATTGAATTAAATAAAAAATATAAAACGCATTACCCCAAAAATTTATTAAACCAAGGCCACAGGTAAGAGCTAAATGGCTAAATTATGACCAAACAATTCTCAAGTGCAATAGAAATTAAAACTAAATGCATACGTAGTTAAGTTTGATACAAAAGTACATACCTAAAATTTATTAATAACTTGTCCTTGGGAACAGAATTGCTTCTGCCAGATCCTCTTTCATTGAATTGAAGTCCTTAATTCAATTAAGGACTATTTTCAGTGCGGAGAACAATCTCTCCACGCTGACCTGAGTGGGTGGTATGGTTGTTAAAAATCATAGCTGCAAATTTTTACTATTTCTGGATAAGTAGGGATGACTTCTTGTACTGTAAGTTTAGATGAGCGATCATATTTCTCTGCTACTTTTAAATCACCAAGAAAATCTTGCTTAAATTCCATTCATTTCACATCAAAAGGCTGCCTTCGCACGTTTAAACGGGAACGTTTTGCACTCGACTGTTCAATTTTACTAAATACTAGACCAAGTGCGGATCCGTTGGGCCCGATTCCGTCAAGGCAAAATTCCACCAAACTGCGCCGGCCACTGCATTGGGAAGTAGATTAAAATGGTGATGTGAAAATCGGCAAAGGCAACCCTAAATAGCCCAGACTGGGTTTTGAAATACTTTTCATTTTGATTGGAATTGTAGCTAAAAAAAGCCGTTTTTTAAATCTCCAATGGTTTGCAATAAAGTTTGATTAAACCAGACTTAGCATATTTTTAAAACCTTTTTTTGTTCCAATTATGTGTTTACAAAGGCATTTCAGTTACTTGTGCTCCCGAACACTAAATTCTGACTTCATTTCAAAGTTATGTTTGTCTTAGATTGCTAATTGTGACTGTTAACTTCTGAAAAATGTGGAAAATAAAACTGGACATTCTGTATTGGGATTCACATTTCTAAATCTAATTAAAGTAGAAAAACTCTTATCTAATGCATATTCCTTCATCTTCTGTGCCATATTCCTTCATACCAGGCCCACTGCACACGAGCGGGGAGACGTTCACGTGCTGGGAGACGCTCAGTTATTCAAATTCCGCACCCGCGGATATCGGGCCCAATGCGCACGCGCGGGGTTCAAATTCTGCACGCGCGGATACCGGGCCCACTGCGCATGCGCGGGGTTCAAATTCCACACTCGCGGATATCGGGCCCACTGCGCACATGCGGGGAGACAACGTCATTTTGCGTCACTGCCGAGTCACCGGCACCATTTTCAATTGTGATGTGGCTGACTGGCCTCCCCCAACGCAATATTCCCCCAGTATACACGACGCTGGATGTTAAAATGGCGATCCCGGCCCGGTAATCCTGCCCCAACTGTACAGACGCAGCCGACGGGTCCCCGTTATGAAGCCAGAGATCGCCATTGTGATTTCAAGGTGGCGGCGGGGCAACTGCGTAGGCGCGGCTGATGATCTCAAAATAGCATCGGGCCCGGCAACCCCCAACTGCACACGCTCGGATTGTGGGCCCGGCAAGTTTAAAATGAGGGAGGGTGAATAAGACAAAATTAGCAGCCCCTGTGCAGTTGGGGGCTATGGGTGAGTGGTGGAATATTGCGTTGGGGGAATGGGTTGCGTTGGGGAAACAGGTGAGTGGTGGAATATTGCCATGGGGAATGGGTTGCGTTGGGGGACCAGGCCTCCCGTGAGGGCTATGGGTGAGTGGTGGAATATTGTGTTGGGTGAACGGGTTGCGTTGGGGGACCAGGCCTCCTGTCCGACAGGGACCCAACGGGTCTCACTTGGTCTAGCATCTTCTATCTATCTTCTATAACTAAAACTCTCATCATTTGTTTGTTTGTACCTATATTTGCGCAAAAATGGTACACGATAGCGCTGTGATTTTTGCCCCACCTTACCATTGTCCTGTGCTGTAAATGAAACGAGTTTTGTTCAGATCGATGGTATATTTTAAACGTTTTTAACGTTAAAAAAAAAACTTAAAACAGCGCCTGCACATGCGCAGTTGGAGGAGAGTTCCCGTGTGCGTCTTTACTGGCATCGCAAAGGGCACCCAACAGGTCCTCAGCCGGCGTGCCCGCGCAGTTGGGGCCTTTCCAGAATTATTATCGCCATCTTTTTTTCACAATGAAGAAACGGGTAAGATGAAGACAAAAGCAGCATTTTACTGCTACTCCAGGCCCGCAGGGATCTGCCGCCTTGGCGCTGGGCCGGCGGTGGTGCCCGACAGCTCCGGGGACAGGGAGTGGCCGGGCGGGGAGTGGCCGGGCTGATCCGATGCCTGGGCGCTGAGCCTGGCTTTGAGGCTGACGGCGCTGCTGGCTCCGGGTACGCAAGGAGGGAAAGGGGCGTCACCCTCGAGATCCTGGGGAGGCGAGGAGGGAGAGTATGAGAGGTAGGGAGTGGGGAATACCTGGGGAGGTGAGGAGGGAGGGTGGAGGGGATTGAGGGAAGGCGGGGGGGGGGGAAGTAGGGGAGGAGGGGGAATAGAGGCTGAGGAGGTAGTGAGTGGGGAATAGGGAGAGGAGTGGTGGAGGTCAAGAGGGATAGTGGGGGGCGATAGGGGGAGGTGAGGGATAGGAGGGAAGTATGGAGGGAGGGAGTGACGGTAGGGGTGAGGGAGGGATTGGGAGAGGAGAAATAAGTGGGAGGGTGAAGGGGAGGGAGTGCTGGGGATGAGGGGAAATGAGCCGCGCTTGCGCAGTTGGGGTCGTGTGACGGATCCAACGGGTCCCACTTAGTCTAGTGTGTGTGTATATATAATATATGTATGTGTGTGTGTATATATATATATATATGTGTGTGTGTGTGTATATAGCTCTGATTTTGTTATCTTCCGGTTTGCGCGGTTTTTCTATTTGCGCAAAACCGGTACGATATAGCGCTACGATTTTCACTAGCTCACTCACCGTTTTCCTGTGCTGCGAGTACAGCGTTTCCTTCCAATCGGTGGTCTATTGTTAAAGTTAGAGAGGTTTAAAAATCTTAAAAACAGCAGGTCGCGGATCGATCTCTCCTGCCAGTCAGCGCTGCGTGGATTAGTCTCTTCTCCTGTCACTGCCCGGGACAGTCCACCCCTTGCTGCACCATTGCCTCTTTACTGGAGCTGTGGGATGCTGCAGGTGGCCGGCACAGGTCTCAAACAGGACACAATTTCGGAGGGACCCGAAGCAGCCAGGCGTGGAGTCGGAGATGTCGCCAAACGGAAAGCGGAGACTGATCCTGGCGGAGGAGAACGACCAGCGACCTGCGCCCACTGTGAGTCAATAGACAATAGGTGCAGGAGTAGGCCATTCGGCCCTTCGAGCCAGCACTGTCATTCTATGTGATCATGGCTGATCATCCCCAATCAGTACCCCGTTCCTGCCTTCTCCCCATATCCCCTGACTCCGCTATCTTTAAAAGCCCTATCTAGCTCTCTCTTCAAAGTATCCAGAGAACCGGCCTCCACAGCCCTCTGAGGCAGAGAATTCCACAGACTCACAACTCTCTGTGAGAAAAAGTGTTTCCTCGTTTCCGTTCTAAATGGCTTACCCCTTATTCTTAAACTGTGGCCCCTGGTTCTGGACTCCCCCAACATCGGGAACATGTTTCCTGCCTCTAGCGTGCCCAAACCCTTGGCAATCTTATGTTTCAATAAGATATCCTCTCATCCTTCTAAACTCCAGAGTACTAGCCCAGCCGCTCCATTCTCTCAGCATATACACACACACATACACATACAGTCCCGCCATCCTGGGAATTAACCTTGTAAACCTACGCTGCACTCCCTCAATAGCAAGAATGTCCTTCCTCAAATTCAGGGACCAAAACTGCACACAATACTCCAGATGTGGTCTCACTAGGGCTCTGTACAACTGCAGAAGGACCTCTTTGCTCCTATACACGATTCCTCTTGTTATATAGGCCAACATGCCATTCGCTTTCTTCACTGCCTGCTGTACCTGCATGCTTACTTTCATAGACTGATGAGCTAGGACCCCCAGATCCCGTTGTACTTCCCCTTTTCCCAACGACGCCATTTAGATAGTAATCTGCCTTCCTGTTTTTGCTACCAAAGTGGATAACCTCACATTTATCCACATTAAACTTCATCTGCCATGCATCTGCCCACTCCCCCAACCTGTCCAAGTCACCTTGCATTCTCATAGCATCCTCCTCACAGTTCACACTTCCACCCAGCTTTGTGTCATCTGCAAATTTGCTAATGTTACTTTGAATCCCTTCATCCAAATCATTGATGTATATTGTGAATAGCTGCGGTCCCAGCACCGAGCCTTGCAGTACCCCAGTAGTCGCTGCCTGCCATTCTGAAAGGGACCTGTTAATCCCTACTCTTTGTTTCCTGTCTGCCAACCAATTTTCTATCCATGTCAGCACTCTACCCCCAATACCATGTGCCCTAATTTTGCCCACTAATCTCCTATGTGGGACCTTATCAAATGCTTTCTGAAAGTCCAGGTACACTACACCCACTGAATCTCCCATGACCATTTTCCTAGTTACATCCTCAAAAAATTCCAGAAGATTAGTCCATGATTTCCCCTTAGTAAATCCATGCCGACTCGGACCGATCCTGTTACTACTATCCAAATGTGCAGCTATTTGTCCCATCAGTCTACCCTACACCATTTCCTGCCTTATGTGGATTTTCTTCAGTTCCTCCGTCAGCCCTGATCCTCTGGCCACTACTATATCAGGAAGATTGTTTGTGTCCTCCTTAGTGAAGACGGATCCAAAGTACCTGTTCAACTCATCTGCCATTTCCTTGTTCCCCATAATAAATTCACCTTTTTCATTCTTCAACTTTGGTCTTAACTAATTATTTCCTCTTCACATACTTAAAGAAGCTTTTACTATCCTCCTTTATATTCTTGGCCAACTTACCTTCGTACCTCATCTTTTCTCCCCGTATTGTCTTTTTAGTAACTTCTGTTGCTCTTTAGACATTACCCAATCCTCTTGCTTCCCGCTCATCTTTGCTACGTTGTACTTCTCTTTTATTTTTATACTGTCCCTGACGTCCTTTGTCAGCCACGGTCGCCCCTTACTCCCCTTGGAATCTTTCTTCCTCCTAGGAATGAACTGATTCTGCACCTTCTGTATTATTCCTAGAAATACCTGCCATTGTTGTTCCACTGTCATCACTGCTGGTGTATCTTTCCAGTCAACTTTGGCCAGCTCCTCCCTCATGGCCCCATAGTCCCCTTTATTCAACTATAACACTGACACCTCTGATCTACCCTTCTCCCTCTCTAATTGTAGATTAAACCTGACCATATTATGGTCACTACCTCCTAATGGCTCATTAACCTCAAGTTCCTTTATCAAATCCAGTTCATTACATAACACTAAATCCAGAATTGCCTTCTCCCTGGTAGGCTCCAATGCAAGCTGCTCTAAGAATCCTTCACGAAGGCACACAACAAAGTCCCTTTCTTGGAGTCCAGTATCAACCTGATTTTCCCAGTCTACCTACATGTTGAAATCTCCCATAACAACCACAGCATTACCTTTGCTACATGCCAATTTTAACTCCTGATTCAACTTGCACCCTATGTCCAGGCTACTGTTTGGGGAGCTGTAGATAAGTCCCATTAGGGTCTTTTTACCCTTCAATTCCTTAGTTCTATCCATACTGACTCCACATCTCCTGTTTCAATGTCACCCCTTGCAAGGGACAGAATTTCATTCCTCACCAACAGAGCTACCCCACCCCCTCTGCCCACCTGTCTGTCTTTTCGATAGGAGGTATACCCTTGAATATTCAGTTCCCAGCCCTGGCCCTCTTGCAGCCATGTCTCTGTAATTCCCACAACATCATACTTGCCAATTTCTAACTGAGCCTCAAGCTTGTCCACTTTATTTCTTATAATTCGCGCATTCATATACAACACTTTGACCTCCGTATTTGACGTCCCCCCTCGCACCGCTCTCAATTCGCCTGACCTCACTCTCTCATCCCTTCTAGAACTTTCCTTCCCACAGGGGAAAAACAGTTTAAAACTGAGGGATTTGGTTTCTAAATTGGTAAGTTAGGCAATTTACCAGTCAATATAAACAAGGCTGCTCTAAGGGAGCGGCAGTGAGGGAGTGGCCTTGTGAGGAAAGTATGAGTCTTTGGCTCGAGCGTCTTCGGCGATGAGGAGAGGAGGCTACGCAAAAAGCTGGAGAGGACGGGACACGGTGAACACATGACGGGTAAGATGAGGCAGTGTGATGCTTGCAGGATGTGGGAGGCCAGGGACACGGATGGAGCCTCTGGCTGCTACAACTGTGGCAAGTGCGTCCCGCGTCAGCTCCTGAAGGACTGTGTTGGGGCACTGGAGAAGCAGCTGGATGACCTCGGGGCCATTCGGGAAAACGAGAGTTTCCTGAACAGGACCTACAGTGAGGTTGTAACGCCGAGGATACGGGAAGAACGAAGGTATGTGACTTGAGAGAAAGGGTGGTGACCGTGGAGTGCAGGAGACCCAGGTGGCTGTGCCTAATGAAAACAGATACGCCCTCTTGGGAACTGTCGAGGGAGACGATATTTCCAGACCGAGCGGCGGGCACGTCGGTGGCTCCAATCCTAGAGACGGGACTCGACCGGTGAGACCAACGTCGGCAGAGCCATAGTGGTGGGTGACTCCATTGTCCGAGGAGCAGACAGGAGATTCTGTGGCTGCAGACGAGACGCGAGGA
The DNA here is from genome assembly GCA_038087875.1 of Malacoraja senta. Lineage (NCBI taxonomy): Eukaryota > Metazoa > Chordata > Chondrichthyes > Rajiformes > Rajidae > Malacoraja > Malacoraja senta. The sequence goes on from CM075982.1 coordinate 15,661,559, forward strand.
TGGTCTGGTGCCAGGGTTCAGGATGTAACGTGCCGAATACGGAACATCCTCGAGAGAGGTGAACAGCCGGCAGTAGTTGTGCACGTAGGCACAAACGGCATTGGGAAGAAGAGGAAGGAGGTTCTCCAACATGAGTTCAGAGAGTTGGGAAGAAGACTGAAAGGCAGGACTTCTAGGGTGGTTATCTCTGGATTGCTTCCAGTACCTCGTGCTAGTGAGGACAGGAACAGGGAGATACCCATGGGTTTCAGCCAATTAGCACTCCTCCCTGCTTCTCTTTGATTGCTGCTTGTCCAAGATCCACGTAAGCACTGGGCTAATACTGGCTTTTTGGCGCTCTTTGTAAACCTCTGACTCGCCTTTCCCACGGGTTTCAGCCAATTAGCTCTTCTCCCTGCTTCTCTTTACTGCTTGTCCAGTCCCCATCGCACCACCAGCTCCAGTCCCTGCCCCTCTCGTCCCCCTCGCTGACTCCTGCTCCCCTCCCTGTGATACCCGCCTCTCCCCCATGGCTCTATACTGTCTTTTCTCCGAGCTCTCTCCCCCTGCTCACACACCGCTCTCCCACCCGCCCACACACACCCCTCCCTCCACAACCCCCACACCCCTCCTCACACGCCCCTCCCCACACACACCCCCCGCCCACAAACCCCTCCTCCCCCCGCCCCCACATCCCTCCTCCCCCTGCCCCACAACTCTCCCCATGCCCCACACCTCTCCTCCCCCTTCGCCCACGCACCCCATATGCCCCATACACGCCCTCTTCCCCACGCAACCCCCCCGCCCACGCTCACCGCTCACGCACCCCTCCCTCCACCCACGCACCCCTCCACGCACCCCACCCCACGCTCGCCTCCCCACGCCACGCACCCCCCCCCCCCCCGGGCCATGCACTCCCGCCCACGCAATACCTCCCCCGCCCACGCACCCCACTTCCTTCCCCTCCTCCCCTCCCATATGAAGAGGAGGGGGAGGGAGTACTGTGGGACGAGGGGAAATGAGCCGTGCCTGCGCAGTTAGGGCCTATGGGTGAGTGGTGCAATATTGCGTTGGGAACGGGTTGCGTTAGGGGAACTCGTGAGTGGTGGAATATTGCGTTGAATGGGTTGTGCTGGGGGACCAGGCCTCCCATTTGACTGGGACCCAACGGGTCCCGCTTAATCTAGTATATATATTACTAAAATTTTCATCTTGTTTGTTTGTATGTGTGAGTGATCCCGAAACTATGCCAAAACTACACGATAGCGCAACAATCTTTGTCCCACCTTACTCACCAATGGTCCTGTGGTGTGCAGTGGCAAGTTTCGTTCAGATTAATGGTATATTTTACATTTTAAACTTTAAAAAACACTGACAAAAATCACTTCCACTTGCACTGCCCGTTAGCAGCGTACGACATCACAATGGCATCCCGAATCTCATTTACATTAAAAAATCGCTATTTTCAAAATAAATCAGTTTTATTCAAATTCTTCCCTTTTCATTCACAATGGTCTTTATATTTTCTCAAAAACACTACGAGGTAATGATAAGATTTTTACATATTCTGATTCACATTTTTCCCCTCTAAGCAGTGATCAGGTTCACTTAAGATCTTAAAATTCACAATATTCGCAATTAAAGCTTTAAAAATGGCAACTTTTACAAGATTTTTACTGTTAAAATTATACATCACAGCTTCCAACACATTTCGATACAAGTTGCAACACAGGAACACTCTGAACTTTTCACCTCACAGGAGGGGTAGGGTGAATTGCTATTGCAATTGTAGCTGCTGCTGGAATTTTTTTTAAAGCCCACTACTGAGAGGCAGGGGAGTGCTGGAACCTTACGTTCGGGAACGGCTTGCGTTGGAGGACCACTCCTCCCTTGGGGGCTACGGGTAGGGAACGGGTGTGTTGGGGAGCTGCGGGAGCAACGGGTCTGCACTTGGTCTAGTATATACTAAAACTCATCTTGTACGTCAAGTTAACTTTATTTGTCACATATGTACAGTGAAATGAAAGTGGCAATGCCTGCAGGATTGTGCAAAACAACAGAACACTGAACAGAAACAGTATTTACATTTTTTTTAAAGACACAACAGTAAATTAATCCCTGGTGTGATTAGAGTTTACAGTCCTGATGGCCTGTGGGAAGAAACTCCGTCTCATCCTCTGTTTTCCCAGCGTGACAACGGAGCCGCTTGCCAGACCGCAGCAGTTGGTCTAGTACATAACTAAAACTCTGATCTTGTGCTCTTCCGGTTTGCATGTTTTTTCTACGCGCAAAAATGGTACACGATAGCGCTGTGATTTTTCGCCACCTTACCATTCTCCTGTGCTGCAAGTGCAACAAGTTTTGTTCCGATCAATGACATTTTAAAAGTTCTTAAGGTTTAAAAATCTTTAAAATCGCAGTCAGAGCCACGCAGATTGATCTCCTCTCCCGTCAGTCAACGCCACACCCTTCCTGCACCGCGGCCTCTCTCGCCTCACAAGCTCCTCTCTCCCTTCCTCACAGTAACTTGTCTACCGTCTCCCCCATCACCGGCGGTGGCCGTGGGGTGGGGAGGGTTCAGTGGAGGCCCTGGTCCTGTCTCTCTCTTCCTCACTCACCCCTCTCCCCCGCCCGCCCTCTGCGACAATGGCGGTCCCGTCTACCCGTCCCCCTGGGTGAAAGGCTGCGACCGTCCGTCTCTGCCGCCGCTGCGGTAACTCGCCCTCACGGCCCACCAGCTTGTTGAAACTTGTGGAGCCCACCGTGATGAGCACCAACTCCATCTCCCCGCCCAGTCCGGCGGCAGCAACGAGCAAGCAGGCAGGCGGGTTGGCGGGGACGGGCCGAGCGGCAACAGCGGGCAGTCCGGCAGGACGAGGATGGGCCGAGCGGCGGCTGAGCCGATGTGGACAGAGGGAGGAAGAGTCGGGTTGCAGGGTGGCCGAGAAGTTTGCGCGGAGTTTGAGTAACACACAAACACACACACTCTACCACATACACTGACTCACTCTCTCTCTCTCTCTCTCTCTCTCTCTCTCTCTCTCACACACACACACACACACACACACACACACACACACACACACACACACACACACACACCCACACCCACATGGAGGAAGGGACTGCAGATGCAGCTTTTTATGGAGGGATTGACTGAGGGGCGGGAGAGGTGGGGAGGGGGGGAGTTGAGGGGGGAGATCCTGGGGAGGTGAGGAGGGATTGAGTGGGTAGGGAGGGAGAGGGGTGAGTGGGCGAGGTAGGGAGTGGGGAATCGAGGGAGAGGAGGGCAGTGGGGGAGGTCAGGAGGGATAGTGGGGGGGATAGGGGAGGTGAGGAGTGGGGGTTGGGCAGGGGAGAGGAGTTATGGAGGGACGGACTGATAGGGGAAAGGAGAGGGAGGGATTGGGGAGGAGGAGAGGGAAACGAAGTGGGAGGGTGAAGAGGAGGAGAGAGTGCTGGGGGATGAGGGGGATGTGCAGTTGGGGGCTATGCGTGAGTGGTGGGATATTGTGTTGGGGGAAACGGTGAGGGGTGCAATATTCCGTTGGGGGAGCAGACCCAATGGGTCTGCACTTGGTCTATTTCCTCTAAAATCTCCATGCCCCCTTTCTGTATCTTAAAAATTATGGAACGCTTCTCAGTTCTGATGAAAGTTTGTCAGTCTGAAACGTTAATTGTTTGTTTGTTGACGGATGCTTTCTGTATGTCTGGCATTTTCAATGCTTATTTCGGATTTCCAGCGTTTTGCAGTATTTTGGTCGTGTATTAATAGTAGTCTGGAGCATTGCAATGAATGTGAAATTTTGAAATCATGTGTTGTGGACTCATTTTTATTTCAAATTAGATTTAGACTGTCCAAACTCATTTAACTTAGGGACCCCACCCACCAACAGAGGGAGGAGACGTGTATCCAGTACATCTGAGCCAAATTTGACCCGACCTGTCAAAGGTGAAAGGATCGTGTTCCTAAAATACTTTATTCAATCTGTACTTGAAATAGTTTCATGTAGTATTCTTTTTCCTTTGATTAGATCATTAGTAAATTGTCCTCGGTGCATTCCTGATGTTTTATTCCACCCCTTTTTGTTTCACTGTGCGCATTCTATTTGTAATGCACTTAATACATGTAAAATAATTATGAATTATACTGCATTTGGAGATAAAAATAGACTATTGCAGTAGTAAACTTATCGTATTTCCCGGCAATGAAGACGCACCCCCATTTTGAGTTGCTAAATTTTGAAAAAAGGCTGGCGGGACAGGATCAAGGGTTTGCTTTAGTCCAGGGATCGGCAAGCTTTTTGGCATAGGGGCCAGGACCCATGTTTGTGAGCGGATGACGGGCCAATATATCTATCACCATAGTTAATAAATGGAGGTAATAATACATACTAACGTAATTAGTAATAATACATACTAATAATACATAAATTAGTAATATTCCACACTAATTTCACGTTTTTCAATTAGTTTTCTGCTGTTTCCAGATCGCCTGCGTGCCCCGGGACTGGCTGCAGTTCCCAGATCCCTCGTGTCCCCGGGATTGGCTGCAGTTTCCAGATCCCTCGCATCCCTGGGAGTAGCTGTAGTTCCCAGATCGCCTGCGAGCCCCGGGACTGGCTGTAGCGCCCAGCTTGCCTATGAGGCCCGGGACTAGTTGCAGTTCCCAGGTCGCCTGCCCCGGGACTGGCTGCAGTTCCCAGGTCGCCTGCCCCAGGACTGGCTGAAGTTCCCAGGTCGCCTGCCCTGGGACTGGCTGCAGTTCCCAGGTCATGTGGGAGCCCTGGGACTAGATGCAGTTCCCAGGTCGCCTACGAGCCCCGGGATTAGCTGCATTTCCCAGGTCGGCTGCGAGCCCCGAGACTAGCTGCAGTTCCCAAGTCGCCTGCGAGATCTGGGACTAGCTGCAGTTCCCAGGTCGCCGGGGAGTCCCGGGTCTAGCTGCAGTTATGCTGCCAGGTCCCGGCAGCCACCCGAGCTACTGAGTGAGTTGCTGGCATGATCCCCGACCCCCCCCCCCCCCCCCAACGCCCCTGCCCTCCCCGTAACTTTACCCCTGGTGGCCCAGCCGTGGTGACCTGGGCTCTCCCCCCCCCCCCCCCCATTGGTGCTGTCCTTTTACAGACGCTGTGCTGAGGGATAGCCAAGTCTTCTCTTTCTTGGCTAGCAATCTAACCTTCGGCCTCCAAGACGCAGGTAAATGTTCAGGCCTTATTTTAGGGTTTAAAAAAAAAAGCGTCTTCATTGCCGGGAAATTCGGTATTTGCAAATATTCTGGAGTTTTCTAATACACTGGTTTGCCTTTATTAGAGTCAATTGGTTCTGTACCAGAGAAGACAGCACAAGCATTGACTCCAAGCAGCCCAGAGATAGAAGTTACAATAGAAGGTACTTTTCTGTTTGTATGGTATGGAACTTTCTGTCTGGTTCCATCAAGCATCAATGATCAGTCATGGAAAAGTACAAATGTTGATTTAAATATATTTTCCTTTGCAAAAATAGGTTAATTGCAATAAAGATTGTCCCTTTACACCAGCTTGTCCTGGAGAGTATGCAGTATGATGGTCTGCACGCAATTTTCTAGATTCCCTATTTATAAGCTCCTTGATATACAATTAATTATTTGTATGGTACAATGTATTGACATTCTTGTATTAGCCAACTTGTTCTGTATAATAGTTTTAAAATGCACCTGGTATTGCTAGCGAAGGCCTCAAAAAAAGTATTAATTTTTAGAACATCTGACTGACAGAAGTCAGCCACGCTCTTGCATCCAAGACTTCTGGTGTACAAAAGTCTGTAATTGCCCCTCTAATTTTACAGTTAAATGCAGTAGCCATCTGTTAAGATTGTGTGCCTTCTGCGACGCCTACAGTGTTTGCTATACTCCATGAGATATGCCTGATGTCTCTAATTTGTGCTTATCTTCCTTGGGATGTATTATGTAGAGGTCTCTATAGTAGAGGTCTGTGCAAGATAACGTACTTTCTATGGAGATCGGAAGAGTTAACTTGGAAATTAACCAAGTGTACACTTGGAAATTCAATATCTGAGTAATGAATCAATTGTGGGTCCTTTTAGTTTGGAATTTTTAAGGGTCAGTTTCTAACATTGATTGGCTTTTTTTCCCATTCTGGTATGAGTCTTAGTTGGTTAACTGCATGATTAGGTTCTAGCAATAGTCTTGTGCAAAGGTTTTTGCAATACTAGATACTTGTCCAATGGTAGGGTATCCGATACGTTTGTTTTAAAATGGCATATGTGTAAAGAGTGATTTACTGTTCTGTAAAATTTTAAGAATTATTTGTTTGAAACATGCAAATTGAAATTCAAAATCGTACAATTTTATCTGCAGCTTCTGATGAAACTCCGCCAGTCAAGACGGTTGGAAATAACACTCAAGCAAATGGTTCAAATGTTGCCTCAAATGCTGCCTCAAATGCCATGTTTAAACCAAGAGGCAGGGAGTTTTCATTTGGTAAGAAAATTATGATTGAATACATTAGAATATGTAATAACACAAACTATTAAGAACCTTCTAAAAATGTTTAATCGTGGGTTTGTTTTGGTGAAATAGTTCTTAAAGCAATCTAACACAATGGCTTAGACATTGTAAATGATCCCATGATCTGCCTGGTCTGCCTTAAGGTGTCGACAGATGTGTGTTATTTGAACTACTGAAGTGTGAGTAGTTCCTTCTATCTCCGTAGAAGTGACATGTCACAAAATATAGAATATGCAACTCTGTTCTTTAAATTGTTACATCTGTAATGTTCATTGGTAGAAACAAATCCTAACTATCCATTCATTACTGTGTATGTGCTTCCACCACTAAACAGCAAGTGTTGTTATTATCCGACGTCTTGATAATTTTGGCCATAATCACATCGCTTTCTGCTTGTGTTCTGTTTCCCGACATAATTTTCATTTATTTTATACTTTGTGTTGCAAAATGGTACATTTAAAATCAAGTTAATTTATAGTTTTCAATTATTGTTTTAAAAGATTTGCTTTTGTAATAATTAATACATAACTTTTAATTGAGCTATTTCGTTTAAAGAAACACAATTGCTTGCTGATTTCTGAAATGGTCCTGAAAAATGTTTTTTTAGAGGTCATTTAAACAGGTCTGAGTTTACTAGCTTTGCAAGTACAAGAAAAACGCATGGTTATGGTTTAACTCGTGGTTAGGCTCAAGTGTCTTTGCATGGTGACCTTGTAAACAAAATACCAAGTTGCATTTGGTGAACCATGGTTCTGTGGTTGGACTGCCGGTCGAATCAATTTAATTTGATTTGATTCACTGTTACCAAATTTGAAACCAGCTGAACATGTGGTGAAACAGGAAACGTTCTATTAATTGTTTGAAAATAATCCGTCTTTAAGGGAATGGACTTGCCTTACATTATGAGTCACGTTGTGGCTTTAAAACTTAGAATGCCCAGTGAGTGTTGTAGATGAGGCAACTTGATGGTGCAAAGTGGATGCCATCACCCCCTGCTCAACTGACCTGGAAATAGTAATTGTTATATTTTACTCATTAAGATACCTTGGCATTATTCTTGACTGCACCTTATCTTGCAACACCTCTCAAACATCAGGGTTAAGGTAAGAGTGAATCTCAGGAAATTGGCAGATATCGCCTGGTACAGCATACAATGTACTGCAGGTTGCTGGAACTCGCTTGTATGGAATATATCTGTGAGAAACCATGAGAATAGTCTCCAGAGCATTAAGCCCGAACAACGCTCAAGTAGCTTTGTGGGCTAACCCACATTGAACCACCGGGTAACATCCACAACTACATCACAGTAACTGTCAATGAAGCAACCGGAAATAGTAAAGGTTATTTTAACATCTGAAATTCTGCATTTCTGCTTGTACCAATTCCGATAATTGCCAATCAATCATCTCTCAACCTGCAGCAAATTGATGGAAGTTGTCATTGACAATGATGTCAAATGCACCTACTCACCAATGGAGCAAAAAAAACCACACAGAATCTGGAAATTTTAAATGAAGAACAGAAAATGTTGGAAACACCAAGTCAGTCTGTTTCTGTGGAAACACTGACCAAAGAGTTGCATTCCAGAGTTGACGTGACTGCCTTTATCAAGACACCCTAGTCAAATGGCATCGTACATTCCAGTGGTTGAAGTCCTACCTCACAAAGGAAAATGGTTGTGTTGGAGGTCAATCATCACAGCCCCAGGTTATTACTGCAGGAATTCCTCAGGACTGTGTCCTCGTCCAACCATGTTCCACTACTTCACAAGGTCAAAAGTGGGAATAATCCCTTACTGCACAATGATGAATTCCAGCTGCAACCCCATAGCAGATGAAATAGCTCATGTGTGTACATAGTGAGAAATAGACACGATTTTGGCATAGAATTATGCACCAGATATTGACCATCTCCAACAAGATAGCATTTAACCACCGGTCCTTGGCATTCTAAGTATTAACTTGTTGAGTCTCACCCCATCATCAATGTACTGGAGAAGGGTCACCATTGACCAGACATCCAGATGGACCAGTCCAAAGCAAAGCAGCCTGTTATGGCATTCCATCAGCCACCCTAAACATTCATTCCACAGTGGTTACAGTATGTACAGTCTACAATATGTACTTCAGTTAATTGCCTAGGCTAGTGACAGCACTTCTCAAAGTTGTGGTCTGACCAAGAATGCAAAGGCAACAGGTACATATTTAGGTTCCTACCCCTAATTTGCTTGTCATCCTGACTTGGAAATATTTCACTGGTTTCTCATCATTGCCTGATCTAAATTATGAAACTCTATCCAGTGGTATTGTTCACCAGAAGAATTGTAGTGGTTCAAGAATGTGATAGACTGCTGCTTCCTGACAGACAGGAAACGGCATGTGAGGCTGGGAAACCACATCTCGGACCCGCAAACCCTCAACATAGGAGCATCGCAAGGCTGCGTACTCTCTCCTCTACTCCCTCTACACCAATGACTGCAACTCCACTGACTCCTGTCAAGCTTCTCAAGTTTGTGGACGTCACAACCCTGATTGGACTGATCCAGGATGGGGAGGAATCTGCCTACAGACAAGAAGTGACACACCTGGCATCCTGGTGCCATCGCAACAATCTGGAGCTCAATGCTCTTAAGACAGTGGAATTGATTGTGGACTTTAGGAAAGCTCCCCCTCCCCTCACCCCACTCGCCATCAGCAACACCACAGTCACATCTGTGGAGTCTTTTAAATTCCTGGGAACCATCATCTCCAAGGACCTTAAATGGGGTGCCACCATCGACTCCACAGTCAAAAAGGCACAACAGAGGATGTACTTCCTTCGGCAGCTGAGGAAGCACAATCTTCCACAGGCAATGATGGTCCAATTCTATACGGCCATCATAGATTCTGTCCTCACCTTCTCCATCATGGTCTGGTTTGGCTCAGCCACCAAGCATGACATCCGGAGGCTGCAGCGAATCGTCCGATCATCTGAGAAGGTTATTGGCTGCAACCTGTACACTGCATTGACGAACTGTACACTGCAAGGGCCACGAAGCAAGCGGGTAAGATCATCTCTGACCCCTCACCCTGGCCACAAACTCTTTGAATCACTTCCCTCTGGAAGGCGACTCCGGACTGTCAAAGCTGCCACAGCCAGACATAAAAACAGCTTTTTTCTACAAGTGGTAGCTCTACTCAATAATCAAAAATCTGTAGCCTCCTTTTGCTCTGGTATTTTATTTAATTCACATGTTTAATCAATAATGTTATTATTAATGTTTTACGTGTCATTCCGAACTGTCACTGTCATGTTGTCACGTGCGGGCGGAGCACCAAGGCAAATTCCTTGTATGTGAATACTTGGCCAATAAACTTATTCATTCAAATGTTGGGCTTGATGGTGATGCCCAGTTCGCTAAATGGAATTATAAAATATCCCAACGCCTGCAAACTAATAGTCTTTACTCTCAATGGCGCACTCTTTGGCTGTCTGTAAAAAAATTGAAGACAACTGCAAATTTGTAACTCACTAGCTTAACCAGTTGAAAACAGTTCATGGAGGCTGTAGCCATCCGCTCCATAAGCGGAACATGATAAATATTTCAAATTGTTATTGGGACCACATTGAACCATTGGCCACATTCTGAATTACAATAATTCCTGGTGACATCACATTACCTCACCTGAAGCTGGTGAACAGATTACTAACTTTGACATCAAACTTGACTGCCCTCAACCATAAAATAACACACATTCAAAAGTTAGTTTTCAGTATTGATTCAATACGCAATAGGATCTCAATCTTGTCTATTAATTGTTCAATACCATATTACCTTGATTAGAACTCTAGATACGTTACTAGAAAATGGCGTGCTAAATGAAACAGCCTTGAAATAGCATAAATGGAGATGTGATCCTGTTATTTTCAACTCGCTAGTAAATCTGTGGACTTTTCAGCAATGTTTACTCCGATATTTACCTGTTTATTCCGCTTCCATTAACGACTCTATTCTAGTTTAGAGATACAGCGCGGAAACAGGCTCTTTGGCCCACCAGGTCCACGCCGACCAGCGATCCCTGCACATTAACACTATCCTACATCCACTAGGGACAATTTTTACATTTACCTAGCTAATTAACCTACAAACCTATACGTCTTTAGATTAGATTAGATTTCCTTTATTGTCATTCAGACCTTTCGGTCTGAACAAAATTGTGATGCCTGCAGTCATACACAGAACCAATAATAACAAAACATACAATAAACACAAATTAAACATCCACCACAGTGAGTTCACCAAGCACATCCTCACTGTGATGGAGGCAAAGTCTTAGTCTCCGTCTCTTCCCTCCTTGTTCTCCCTCTGCGCTGAGGCGATCGATCCAGGCCGAAGATGCCGCCCTCCAGTCCAGCGGACCTCCGTGGTGATGTCGTCGCCGTCGAAAGCAGGAACGCCGTCTCCGCTCCGAGACGGCCCGCCACAGCATCAGCTCCGGGTCCCGCAGTCTCCACTCCGGGCCGCCGCCCCAGCTCCGGGTCCCGCAGTCTCCGCTCCGGGCCGCCGCCCCAGCTCCAGGTGCCGCAGTCTCCACTCCAGGCCGCTGCTCCGGGTTCCGCAGTCTCCGCTACGGGCCGCTGCCCCAGCTCCGGGTCCCGCAGTCTCCGCTCCGCGCCGCCGCCCCAGCTCCGGGTCCCGGAGTCTCCGCTCCAGGCCGCCGCAGAAAGCCAGAACGCCGCACCAGCAAGTCGGGCCACCGCTGCCTCAGCCCCCGAAGACGGCCAGCCTCCCGTTGGTAAGTCCTGGCTGGCTCTGCCTCCGTAGCCTCGGGGTCGGTCGCAGGATGGAGGCCGCCAGCTCCGCCATTAGGCCTCAACGCAGACGGAGGCAGGGAAGGGGGATACGACACGAAAAAGTCGCATTCCCCCGAAGGAAGAGACGGAGGACATGTTTCTCCCCCCCCTAACACAACCCAACGAACTAAAACGTAACCAAAACAAGACAAAAAAACAACAGAAAAAAGTAAAAACAGACGGACTGCAGGCGAGCCGCAGCCGATTAACAGCGCCGCCACTTCCGGATTGTGGGAGGAAATCGAAGATCTCGGAGAAACCCCACGAGGAGAATGTACAAACTCCGTACAGACAGCACCCGTAGTCGGGATCGAACCCGGGTCTCCGGCGCTGTAAAGCAGCAACTCTACCGCTGCGCCACCGTGACCGCCCTGTGCTCTAGTATAAAAGATTTGATTCTCCCTCTGCAGAGTTAACGCGTTAGATTCCCCCCGCGGTTTTATTGCATTGTTCTCGTGTTGATCGTATGAGAAGATAGACATAAAATGCTGGAGTAACTCAGCAGGACAGGCAGCATCTCTGGAGATAAGGAATGGGTGATGTTTCAGGTCAAGACCCTTCAGATCGTATGAGATATGTTTGCCTGGATTCTTTCCTCCTTCCAACTGGAGTTTTGATTTCCCCCAACTGGAGCTTTGATTTTTTGTTGTTGTTTTTTTGCAGTTATTGTGTTTTCTCTTCTTGGTCAAATTACTAATTACTTTATGCTGCCACATACAGCGGTCTCCTTATGGAAAAGGTTAGGCTCCAAAATGAAAGGGTGCTATAGTGAAGCCAATTATTATAGGGAAAACGCTCCTTATCACCGGAAGAACCGAGTTTCTTCTGGCACTGGGCCAATCCTGGCTTCTTTATCTATCCTGTTACTAGTCCTATTATTAAGGCCAATACATTTAGGATTATAGCAAGCAATTATCCCATCTAATACATTTACCACATTGCACTTCAAGATGAATATTGCCATGTAGTCTGTTAGGATGCTTCTTAAAATTATAGGCAATAAAACGCTCATTACGTTGCAAATTAAATTATCAAACGGATAAATAGTAGCAGTCTCATTTCGGACACCTGGGCTGACTGACTGCAATCTATTGAATAAACTACACCACTATCTGAAATTGGTGGTGTAAAACTAAAACCTGAAACTTTCCTGAAACTAATATCTACAAAATATTTGTAGATATTAGTTTGCAGCTGTCTAAAAAGGTAACAGTGACAAATTTTGTATTGTTTAAAAGATAACTTGTACTGGGATATCTTTTCTCCCAAATCCCTGACAGTGAAGGGGACAATCCAACTCCGAAACAAAGACTGAATAAAACCAGCACATGCATTAGTAATTACGTATTAGTTAAATAGGAACTGGCTAGAGGGCAGTGTACAATAGCTAATTCAATGATGGGTATTGAAAGACACCTACCATCTAATTTGTATGTGGAATTCAGAGTTCCTATTTATTCATTGAAATTCTGTGGAAATATGAATGTGAAGGTCTAATGTTTATGTTGTTTTCATTTATAGAACAGTGGAATGCCAAAATTACTGAGCTGAAACAACAAGTGGAGACGCTTTTCAATGTCAAATGTAGTAAGTAATCGTCTTACTGGAAGGAAATTGCTAACTTTAGAAAATAAAGACATAATTCAGGCATGACATTCTTCCGATTTAAATCGGAAGTCCGATTTATTTCTTTTCCTAATAATGAATCAGATTTTCAATTTTTTGTGCCCGATTTTGACACAGTTTAGTTGGCAAGATCGTAAAGTAAAAGGGTGAGGGAAGGAGAGTCAGTGGAGGTACCGGTCTGGCGGCGGGCAAGCTTGTGATTCATGATGGAAGTCAGCAAGGTCAGCCAATAGCCGGGGGGGGGGGGAACACGTGGGAGGCCGTGGGCGGAGGGAACACAACAACGCTCTTTGGCTGCTGCTGTGATCAGCCCGGCGGCGCCGTGCGAGCTGTGACGGTGCTCGTTTGTCAGAGGGAACCGGAGCGCGAGCGAGTGAGACGCGGGGCCACGAACGGGAGCGTGGGCTCGGGGTGACTGGGACGCCCGGACAGCTGAGACGGGGTGATCCCCTTCCCCTCCTCTTGTGGGGAAAATAAATAAATTAACACAAGTTTTTGTGTTTCCCATATGGAGCTACGACTGTAAAGGGAATGGTACAGGCGATGATAGTGGAGGTTAGAGAGATGCGGGGCCCTACCTCTTGGGCAGCGGCTACCTCCTCCCCTTTCTGGTGATTTTCTGTTTATATTGGGAATTTTTGTTTTCATTGTTATTGGCAGAGGTTTTTAGTTTTTTACCTTCTTAGCGTTGTAGATGTGACCGGCGTATTGACAGTTAACTGTGCCTTGCAATATTGTGCACAATTATGCCTTGAGATGGTACTTTTCTAAGGTGATGTGTAGGTTTTACTTTTGTGTTCTTTTGACATCTCTACAAATAGCTCATTTAGAAATTCAGGTAACATTTTTTGTAAAGGTTTTTAGCAGTATGAAGTCATTTATTTCATGAAAAATTTATCTTTTGTGTGTTATTTTACTGGCTATGTGTTAGAAAAATTCGAAACTTCTGTTATGTAAACTACCAGCAGAAAGCTTAGGAATTACTTCCAATTTATTGAAAATGCAGGAGCCCCCTGAACCCCCACTGGGGCACTGCCCCTGGACCCCGCTGGGGGCCTAGCCAGTCTCCAGGAACCCCGGCCAATACTTCCTACTTTTTTCTGCAGGTGAATATCATGCCTGCATAATTACAGCAATTAAAGTTGCAATAATATTTAAACATTGAACCTTTATGAAAATAAGCGAGTTCAGCATTCCGACTACGCATGCCCAGGACATGGGGCTGCTGCATGGGTACAGGCCTGCGTTTCGTCCGTGGTCAAGGTCGAGCCCGGGTCTCCGGCGCTGCAGGTGCTGTTGAGTTGCTGCTGGGCCATCCCCGTCCCCTCCCGGGTGTCCCGTTCCCCGGCGGGCCAGTGCCGTCGGCTGCGCCTCTCGCCTTGTCCAGTGGATGTCGGTTGGCCCCCTCGGTGCTGGCGGGGGCCGAGCGCCGGTCATCAGTGGGGATGCACAAGGGTTGCTGCGGTAGCTTGGTGGGTCAGGCAACATCTCTGGAGAAAGGTCTCAACCCGAAATGTCACCCATTCCTTTTTTCCGATTATGCTGCCTGTCCAGCTGAGTTGCTGCAGCGTTTTCAGGGTGTCCCCGTTGATGGCTGATGCTCGGCTTTCGCCGGTGCAGGAGTAGTTAGCCTGCGGCCGCTGGGTGGGGCAGGAGGTGCGGCTGGCGGTCCCCGACCCGCCGAAAAATGGGACCCCCGGGAGCCGGAGCAGTTGGAGCGGGTAGGGTTGCAGTTGCCGCTTCTTCTCCACGCTGGCCGCGGTGGGGGGGGGGGTCCAGTGGCGGTTCGGGAATGCTTGCGGCGCCAGGGACCCGGGTTTGATCCTGTCTGCGGTTTGTGTACGAGCAGCAGCGCAGCTGGTCCAGTTTCTCCCCATCTCCCACTCACATCTGCCCCCTCTCTCTCGCTGTAACACCCCGCTCTACTATTACCTGGCACCCCGTTACACATAAATTATGAATAAAGATAAGAATTTATACACGGTTTAGACAGCGAGCGCTTCGTTCACTTTTTCTTTATCGCGATTGACCTTTGACAAATCCCATGATTCCTTGCATTTTTCAGAATACCGAACTCGCTTATTGTACCACTGCCATGATCAAGAAGCTTTAAAGGATTTTGTTTTTTTCATAGCTAGACTAAATTGTTAAGATTTTTGTGACTGCTTGCATATAGAATGCAGTGACAATGAGATACATTTTTCAACAAGATACATTTGTCTTTATAGTATCCTTTCAACCTTCAGAAAGGTAGTTTCCCTCAGAGACACTGGTTCATTTTTAAATTTCCGCCAACACTGCTTCTGGCAGGACCTCTCATTGCAATAGCAGGAGATGCATGTTTCTCCTTTAATTTCCAACCTCCTTGTAGTCCTCAGCCCCAAACAACCTCTCCCAGGCAAAGCAGGACTTGTGATTCTTGTAAATTGTGTGATGACCTGTAGCACATTGGCAAAACTGAACTGAATCCAGATTAGAACATTGATTCTTGAGCCTATTCCATTTAAATTGCAAACTTCCAGTCATGCTACCAGTCTCCATGTAACCTGTCATTCCTTGACCTCTGACACTGCTCCAATGAAAGTCAATATAAATGCGAAACTGGGATATGTCTTTCATTCACACAGGTTACATCCTTTCTGGATTTGACAGAAGGTCATCAATTTGTAATCACTGTCCTAGTATATTCAATTGATCCCAAAAAATCTAATTTTCTATACAATTGCAGAAAATTAATTTGCTTCAATCATTTATTAGAGTTTCCAACACTGTATTCCAACAATAAGAGAGTTTGTGGGCATGGTTACAACAAACGCCTGTGTATAATAGAAAATCCCCGAAGAAGCACAAACCAAACATAGAAACATAGAAACATAGAAAATAGGTGCAGGAGTAGGCCATTCGGCCCTTCGAGCCTGCACCGCCATTTGATATGATCATGGCTGATCATCCAACTCAGTATCCCATCCCTGCCTTCTCTCCATACCCCCTAATCCCTTTAGCCACAAGGGCCACATCTAACTCCCTCTTAAATATAGCCAATGAACTGGCCTCAACTACCTTCTGTGGCAGAGAATTCCACAGATTCACCACTCTCTGTGTAAAAAATGATTTCCTCATCTTGGTCCTAAAAGTCTTCCCTCTTATCCTTAAACTGTGACCCCTAGTTCTGGACTTCCCCAACAACGGGAATAATCTTCCTGCATCTAGCCTGTCCAACCCCTTAAGAATTTTGTAAGTTTCTATAAGATCCCCCCTCAGTCTTCTGAATTCCAACGTGTACAAGCCGAGTCTATCCAGTCTTTCCTCATATGAAAGTCCTGCCTTCCCAGGAATCAGTCTGGTGAACCTTCCCTGTACTCCCTCTATGGCAAGAATGTCCTTCCAAACCATTTGTGACAGTGTACTGTTGATTAAAATAAAGTTGGATATGTGAAAGAGAAAAAAAGCATATAACAGAAAATAGGACTGCAGTCCATTCCTGAAATCGGAGCTGGATTTAGGCCCTTGGCCGGAGACTTCAACCAGATATGACGAGGATTGCCACGTGTCTGCACTCACTCAGGCCTAGGACCTATGTACTCCATGCACTCACTCATATGCAATCCATGCTTCTAACTGTAGGGTATAATAACTAGAAGGTTCTATTAAGGCTGGTCTAGAGATTACTGAACCCATCGCAGGGCAGCAAATTTATATTTAAGATCATATGGAACTTTGGCAGTCCTTCAGTTACATCTGTTGACACTTTATTTCACTTTATGTTGTCCTTTTAATCTCACATGCCTTCCCCAGATGTTCCAACCCCTCCACAGCAACTGACCTGCTCTTTGACAATCTGTTACACCTTAATACCCATTTATCTCGTGACTTTGCAGTTGTCTTGAAAGGACAATGACATTAGACATGAATTACTTTTCTCTCCATAAGTGCTGACTGACCTAAGTGTTACGTGCATGATGAAAAAGGGCGAAAAAAAGACACACAAGTGCTGGAGAACATGGATGGGTGATGTTTTGGGTCAGGAGTCTTCTTCAGACTCTTTCTTCAGATTACCTGCATGATATTTAAAAACCATTAACTGAAATTTTGCTTCTGTAGTGTTTTACTAACTTGCTCTTTCAATGCAGGTGAAGCATTGGGTGTTTCAGAACCAGTGAAAGTACCCTATGCGCTGTTTGAATCACATCCAGATGATTTCTACATTGAAGGCTTGCCAGATGGTGTGCCTTTCAGGAGACCATCAACCTTTGGAATTCCGAGATTGGAAAAGATTCTCCGAGCAAAATCTAAAATCAAATTTATAATTAAGAAGTACGTTTTTTTACGTTGAATTGATATAAAATCTCTTCGAATTATGAACTTCAAGTCTGTGGTATAATATAAGAGCAGTGCTATAACTGGCAGTGTGTGTTTTATTCTACAGTACAATTTAAAATCAGTTTAAAAGCATATTCTAGCCTTTAGTTTTTAACTTGTAAGGGGTAGGTTGTCTGCATGAAGTTCGTTGCTAGTTAGTTCGCTGCAACTTAAATATTGATAGTGCTGAAATATTGATTACAGCACTGTTGCAACGTTCAGCTTGAACAACTGAGATTTGTTAAACACATCAGAATGTGTACTTGCATCCCCACATTGGTGGAAGCAATCCTCACAATTATAGGAAATAATTGCTGCTTAATCTCTATGTAACAAGGTGAGTAATACACCCTATTTATATGGTCCTTGGAGTAAGAATGCTATTAAAATAGATGAAACGTTGTTACAATTTTAGTCTACTGATTTTCGCATTGTTGGTTAGTAAAAGTTGTCAACCCATTTCTTCCAATAATATTGATGTTATATAGGCTGAAATGATCAATGCACCTCCATCTCGATTTGCAACAATAGTAATTCTATCCTTCCCCTCAACATTCATAATTTATGAATGACAGATCCATAGGTGAGTTCCTTTTTGAAGTCAGGAAAACTCTAGATTCCTTAATTGCTCTTTTCAGAGATGTTACAGCTATTGGACCTGTTGCAATGATCTTGACCTACAGAGCTACTTTTGTAGACTTTTGAGTTTTCTGATCACAGGGGTTTCCCCCAGGTACTCGTGCTTCCTCCCACATCCCACAGACTTGCTGGTAACCACTATAAATTTCCCCTCGTGTGGGTGGATGACAGGAGGTTTGCGATGGGTGGGAGGTAGTAGGCATGAGGAACAATAGGTAACAAGGTAAACAAATGGGAAAATGAGACTGCTCCGAGAGCGGCAAAGGCTCAATGGGCTAAATTACCTTCTCTGTTATAAGTAAAATTATAGATAAATGTGCAGCTAATGCATCCTACACGGCAGGAATTTTTTCACTTTGCAAAGTTGTGACCACATTCATAGAAACATAGAAAATAGGTGCAGGAGTAGGCCATGCGGCCCTTCGAGCCTGCACCGCCATTCAATATGATCATGGCTGATCATCCAACTCAGTATCCTGTACCTGCCTTCTCTCCATACCCCCTGACCCCTTTAGCCACAAGGGCCACATCTAACTCCCTCTTAAATATAGCCAATGAACTGGCCTCAACTACTTCTGTGACAAAGAATTCCACAGATTCACCACTCTATGAAAAAATAATTTCTCATCTCGGTCCTAAAAGACTTACCCCTTATCCTTAAACTGTGACCCCTTGTTCTGGTCTTCCCCAGTGTAATTATAGCCAGCGTTCTGGCCAACCGTTGTCACTGAACATTATGAAAGCAAGTTGATTATTGGATCATTAAATACTTTTTGTTTATGAGCCTTGCTGTATAAAATACGTCTCTGTTAATCCTTCGTTACAACAATGACTGTATTTGGCAGTCAGCAAATAAGTTGTAAGATGCTTTGAAATATCCTGAGAGTTTCCAGATAAATGGAAGTCTTCTCGGACGTGAAACGTCTGCATAGCCAAGCTGAGAAGTGTCATATTAGAAAATAGACAATAGGTGCAAGAGTAGGCCATTTGGCTCTTCGAGCCAGCACCGCCATTTAATGTGATCATGGCTGAACATCAACAATCAGTACGCCGTTCCTGCCTTCTCATCATATCCCCTGACTCCACTATCTTTAAGAGCTCTAACTCTCTTGAAAGCATCCAGAGAATTGGCCTCCACTGCCTTATGAGGCAGAGAATTCCTCAGATTCACAACTCTGGGTGGAAACGTTTTTCATCATCTCTGTTCTGAATGGCCTACCCCTTTTTCTTAAACCGTGGCCCCTGGTTCTGGACTCCCCCAACATATTTCCTGCCTCTAGTATGTACAGACCCTTAACTCTACCTCCGCTACATTGACAACTGCATTAGTGCTACCTCCTGCAGAACTCACTGACTTCATCAACTCACCACTAATTTGCATCCTGCACTCAAATTCACTTGGACCATCTCCGACATCTCCCTACCGTGTCTAGATCTCACCGTCTCCATCATAGGAAACAAAGTTTTGACCGACATCTACTATAAACCTACTGACTTACACAGCTATCTTGACTACACTTCTTTCCACCCTTCCTCTTGTAAAGACTCTATCCCCTACTCCCAATTCCTCCGTCTATGCCGCATCTGCGCCCAGGATGAGGTTTTCCATACAAGAGCATTGGAGATGTCCTCATTCTTTAGGGAACGGAGGGTTCCCTTCTTCCATTATAGATGAGGCTCCCACTAGGGTCTCGTCGATTTCCCGCAGCTCCGCACTTACTCCCCCCTTGTCTTCACCTTCCACCCCTTCAGCCGTCGCATACAGCATATAATCCTCCAACATTTTCGCCACCTCCAAAGCGATCCCATTACTGGCCATATCTTCCCATCTCCACCCCTCTCTGCTTTCCGCAGAGACTGTTCCCTCTGTAACTCCTTGGTCAACTCGTACCTTCCCACCTAAACTGCCCCCTCCCCAGGTACTTTCCCTTGCAACCTCAGGAGATGCAACACCTGTCCCTTTACCTCCCCCCTCGACTCCATCCAAGGATACAAACAGTCTTTCCAAGTGAGGCAGAGGTTTACTTGCACCTCCTCCAACCTCTTCTACTCCATCCGCTGTTCCAGGTGTCAACTTCTCCATATCGGTGAGACGATCGTTTCGCTGAATACCTCCGCTCAGTCCGTCTTAACCAAGCTGATCTCCCTGCGGCTCAGAACTTCAACTCTCCCTCCCATTCCCAATCTGACCTTTCTGTTGGAGGAACAGCACCTCCTATTTCGCTTGGGTATTTAACACCCCAACGGTATGAACGTTGACTTTGCTAACCAGGTAGCCCTGCTCTCTCTCTTCCCCTCCCCCTTCCCAGTCCTCCCACTGTCTCCACCTACTTTCTTTCTTTGTCCTACCCCTCCCCTGACATCAGTCTGAAGAAAGGTCAAGACCCGAAACGTCGGTAATTCCTTCTCTCCATAGATGCTGCCTCATCCGCTGAGTTTCTCCAGCATTTTGTATCTACCCTTAATCTTATTTTTCAATAAGATCTTCTCTCACCCTTCTAAATTCCAGAGTATACAAGCCCTGCCGCTCCATTCTATCAACATATGGCAGTCCCGCCATCCCGGGACTTAACCATGTGAACCTACCCTGCACTTGTGAACCTACCCTCAATAACAAGAATGTCCTTACTCAAATTTGGAGACCAAAACTGCACACAATACTCCAGGTGTGGTCTCGCTAGGGTCATGTACAACTGCAGAAGGACCTCTTTACTCATATGCTCAACTCTTGTTATGAAGGCCAACATGCCATTAGCTTTCTTCACTGCCTGCTGTACCTGCATGCTTACTTTCAGTGACCGATGAACAAGGACTCCCAGATCTCGTTGTACTTCCCCTTTTCCAACTTGACACCATTCAGATAATAATCTGCCTTCCTGTTTTTGCCACCAAAGTGGATAACCTCACATTTATCCATATTATACTGCATCTGCCCACTCACCCAACCTGTCCAAGTCATCCTGCATCCTCATAGCATCCTCCTCACAGTTCACACTGCCACCCAGTTTTGTGTCATCTGCAAATTTGCTAATGTTACTTTTAATCCCATCATCTAAATCATGAATGTATATTGTAAATAACTGTGGTCCCAGCACCGAGCCTTGCGGTACCCCACTAGTCTCTGCCTGCCATTCTGAAAGGAACCCGTTAAGCCCTACTCTTTGTTTCCTGTCTGCCAACCAATTTTCTATCCATGTCAGTACCCTACCCCCAATACCATGTGCTCTCATTTTGCCCACTAATATCCTATGTGGGACCTCATCAAATGCTTTCTGAAAGTCCAGGTACACTACATCCACTGGCTCTCCCTTTTCCATTTTCCTAGTTACATTCTCAAAAAATTTCAGAAGATTAGTCAAGCATGATTTCCCCTTCGTAAATCCATGCTGACTCGGACCGATCCTGTTACTGCTATCCAAATTTAGAAGAAAGGAATTGAGGATTATAAAGATGGCTTGAGAGAGTTTTGGGCAGAGAACTAATTTGTCCATGAACTATAAGACCTTGTGAGAAAAGCAGGATGTCTGGTCTTTTATTACTCGGTTTTCTGGACTTTGCAAGGTTATGCAGTCTCAGGAAATTATTTTAACTGAGTCATAGAGTGCCATAGTCAGAGAGTGATACAGTGTGGAAACCTGGCAGCTTGTTCCATACACCCACCAGCCATTATGTGAATATTAAAACTTTCCCCCCTCACCTTGAACCTGTGTCCTCTCGTCCTCGATTCCCCTACTTTGGAAAAGAGACATTGTGCATCTACCCGATCTATTCCTCTCATGATTTTGGCGACTGTGGAGGCCTCAATAGGCCCGACTATGGGTGGACATGGGGATGGGGACTGGACTTTGTGCCTTCCCCCACAGTGGGAACCATTGTGGGGGGATGTTTTTATGTTTTAATGTTAAACTTCTTTAATGCTATGTTGTATTTTTATTAGTGTGCTGCAAGGACATCTGAATTTCCCCTGAATAAGGGGATTAATAAAGTAAAAATCAAATCAAATCAAATCAAATTTTGTACGCCTCTATAAGATCACCCGTCATCCTCCTGCGCTCCATGGAATAGAGACCCAGCCTTCTCATCCTCTCCCTATAGTTCACACCCTGTAGTCCTGGCAACATCTTCGTAAATCTTTTCTGAACCCTTTCAAGCTTGATAATATATTTCCTATAACATCGTGCCCAGTACTGAACATACTATTCTAGATGCAGTTTCACCAATGTCTTATACAACGGCAACACGACCTCTCAACTTCTATACTCAATACTCTGACTGAAGGCCAAAGTGCCAAAATACTTTTTGACCACCTTATCAACCTGCGACTGTGAACCATGCACCTGTACTTCTAGATCCATCTGCTCTACAACACTACCTAGAGGTCTACCATTTACTGTATTGGTCCTGCCCTTGTTCGACATCCCACACTTCACACTTCACTGTATTAAATTCCATCAACCATTCCTCCGCCCACCTGGCCAATTGATCCAGATCCTCCTGCAATCTTTCACAACCATCTTCACTATCTGCAAAACCACTAACTTTTGTATCATCAGCAAACTTGCTAATCCTACCCTGTTTGTTCTCATCTAAATCATTGATGTAGATGACAAATAGTAAAGGACTGGATACCGAACCCTGAGGCACACCGCTAGTCACAGGCCTCCAGTCCGAGAAGCAACCTTCCACCATTTGGGCAGTCACGGTGGCACAGCGGTAGAGTTGCTGCCATGCAGCGCCGGAGACCCGAGTTCGATTCCGATTATGGGTGCTACCTGTATGGAGTTTGTACGTTCTCCCCGTGACCTGCGTAGGTTTTCTCCGAGACCTTCGGTTTCCTCCCACATTCCAAAATCGTACAGGTTTGTAGGTTAATTGGCTTGGTAAATGTAAACATTGTCCCTAGTGCGTGTAGGATAGTGTTAATGTGCGGGGATCGCTGGTCAGTGCTGACACGGTGGGCCGAAGGGCCTGTTTCCGTGCTGTATCTCTAAACTAAACTAAACCATCACCCTCTGCTTCCTTCCATGGAGCTAATTTGCTGTCCATTCAGCATATCCTTGAATCCCATGCAATCTAACCTTCCAGAACAGGCTACCATGCAGAACCTTGTGGAATGCCTTACTGAAATCCATGTACACAACATCTACAGCTCTTCCCTCATCGACCATTTCGGTCACGTCTTCAAAAAAAATCAATCAGATTTGTGAGACACGACCTCCCACATACAAAACCGTGCTGACTATCCCTAATCGGGCCTTGCCCATCCAAATGCCTGTATCCCTCAGAATACTCCAGTAAGTTTCCAACTACAGATGTTAAGCTCACTGGCCTATAGTTTCCAGCATTTTCCCTGCAGCCCTTCTTGAAAAGAGGCACAACATTTGCCACTCTCCAGTCTTCCAGCACCTCTCCTGTATTTAAGGATGACCCGAAAATTTCAACCAGGGCTCCTGCACTTTCCTCTCTAATTTCCCACAATGTCCTCGGATATATCTGATCAGGCCCTGGAGATTTGTCTACCTTCATACACGACAATACCTTCAGTACTTCTTCGATGGTAACACTGACTGCTCTCGACACTTCCATTTACTGTCCCAAGTTCCCTCATCCTACTGTCTTTCTCGTCTTTCTCCTCGGTAAATACAGAGCGGATATACTCATTGAGGACCTTGCCCATCTCCTGTGGCTCCACACAGAGGTGACCGCTTTGATTCCTGAGAGGTCCCACTCTCTCTCTAGTTACCCTTTTCCCCCCTTATGTATTTATAACATCTTTTGGGATTGTCCTTAATGCTACCCGCCAGAGCTATCTCCTGGACCAATTTTGCCCTTCTGATCTCCTTTTTCAGTTTACTCTTTAGTTCCTGAAACTTATCCAGGGGTGCACTTGATTTCAGCTGTCTATACGTGTTCCATGTATCCTTCTTGTTTTTGACCAATGCCTCAATTTCCCTCGTCAGCCAAGCTTCCTTACGTTTGCCTGCTTTGCTCTTCACTCTAACGGGGACGTACATACCCTGAGCACGCTTTTAAAAACATCCCACTTGGCTGATGTTCCATTCCCCTCAAATAACCTGCTCCAGTCAACTTGAGCGAGACCTTCTCTCAGCCCCTCCATGTTGGCCTTACCCCAGTTGAGCATTTTAACACATGGACCCTCTCTGTCCCTATCCATAAATATCTTAAACCTAATCGAACTGTGGTCATTGTTCCCAAAAGGCTCCTCAACACACACTTCATTAACTTGCCTTTCCCAATACTGGATCCAGCGTTGCCCTTTCATGTGTGGGGGCCTCCACATACTGCTTAAGAAAACTCTCCTGAACACTTTTGAGGAATTGCACCCCATTTAAACCCTTCACAATATGATTTTCCCAGTCTATATTGGGGAAAGTTAAAATCCCCTACTTCAACAACCTTATTTGACCTGCAGCTGTCTGTAATCTCCTGGCACATTTGTTCTTCTAATTCCCGTTGACTATTCGGGGGTCTGCAGTACACCCCCAACAAGGTGACCATCCCTTTTTGTTCCTCAGCTCCACCCATATAGCCTCACTAGACGAACTGTCCATAATGTCACCTCTCATCACAGCCATGACTTCCTCCTTAGCCAACAATGCAACCCCCCTCCCCCTCCTCTTTCCCTCACCCCTGGCTCCTGAAGTTCCTGTACCCGCCTTTCACCTGCCTACTCTTTCTACTAACCTTTCCCACACCACCCTCCATAGCAACTTCTAGCCTCTCACGTGGCTCTGTCCTATACAAGATCCCACCCCCACTGCCAATCTAGTTTAAACCCTCCCTTGAGGCATTTGCAAACCTGCCCGCTGGGATGATGGTCTCCCTCCAGTTTAGGTGCAACCCGTCCCTTTTGTACAGGTTCCCCCCCCCCCCCCCGCCACAGAAGAGATCCCAATGATCCAGAAATCTGAATCCCTGCTCCCTGCACCAACTCCTCAGCCACACATTAATTTCCCCAATCTTCCTTTTCTTACCTTCACTAGCACGCGGTACTGGAAGCAATCCTGAGCACTACCCTGCAGGTCCTGCTTTTCAGTCTTCTATCCAGTTCCGTAAACTCCTGTTGCAGAACCTCCTTCCTCTTCCTACCTATATCGTTTGTGCCAACATGCACAACAATCTCCGACTGCTCCCCCTCACTCTTGAGGATGCCGTGCAGCTGCTCCGCAACGTCCTGGACCCTGGCACCAGGGAGGCAACACACCATCCTGGAATCTCACAGAATCTCTTGTCCGCATTTCTGGCTATCACTATGGCTCATCCTGACGTCACTCTTCCCCATTGAGCCTCAGCACCAGGGTTGGTCACAGCCCTGGCTGCCACTCAAACTTGTCGTGTTGTCGGTTCCGACAATTCCCAAGAGGGTGTACCTGTTTTCAATAGGTACAGCCACCGGGGGCTCCTGCACTCCATGTTTACTTCTCCTACTCGTTGTCACCACCTTCGCTCTTCCTGCAGCCTCGGTGTGACAACCTCACTTTATGTCTTGTCCAGGAAACTCTCGTTATCTTGGATGGTCCTGAGGTCATCCAGCTGCTGCTCTAGTTCCCTAACATGTTTATTCAGGAGCTGCACCTGGACACAATTTCCGCAGGTGTAGTTGTCAGAAGCAACAGCAGTGTCGCTGACTTCCCACATTCTGCGGGAGACACTGTAACAACTTGCCTGCCATTACTCCAGTGGACAAATTTACGAATTTTGAATGAGAGTTGAGTGAAACCTATTCCCTTCTCTGCTGTCAATAGCCTCCTTCTGCACTGCAATATGTCACAAGATTATATATCAGACACATACAGAACCGATTTGAGTGTAGCCTCCTTGCCTCAGCCTCCTCAAAGACTCCTGAGCCAAAGACTCGCACTGTACCACACCAAGGTACTCTTGAGCCAAAGACTCGCACTTTCCAAGGCACTTCCCCTCAACAAGCCCGCCCCCCTAGACCCAAACTTAGTTTTATCTAATCAACTCAACTAATTACTATGTCTCGGCCAATCCACTCACTCGTGGACTGGCTGCAGCACCTCTGCCACCTTCAAGGTGATTGCCCCGGGCTGACTCTTGGTGCTCTTGTTAAACCTCCCGAACTTTACTCACTGAGGAGAAAGCCTTCCTTCAGCCAATCCACTCACTCGCTGGTCTGGCTGCAGCTCCTCTGAGATAATAGTTGACAATTCTTAGGGCAAATTCTGGTATAAATCACACCTTTATTTTTACTGTTAAAAGCTAATTTACAATTTGTTTTCTCCACAGACCTGATATATTTCATACTGCATTACAGGAAGCTGCCAAACGACCTCTTAGTAAGTAAAGTATTAATCAATTAGTATATTTTAGTGCTAGCGGTGGATAGGTGAAGTGACCACAGTAACGTAATTATCCTGTGACCAGTGTATGGCGGCATTGTGTTGTAGCGGTAGAGCTGCAGCCTTACAGCAGCAGACCCAGGTTTGAAAAGGACTACGGGTGCTATTTTTACGGAGTACGTACGTTCTCCATGTGACTGCGTGGGTTTTCTCCAGGTGCTCTGGTTTCCTCCCACACTCCAAAGACATACAGGTTTGAAAGTTAATTGGCTTTGGTAAAATTGTAAATTGTCCCCAGTGTGTAGGATAGTGTTAATGCACGGAGTGATTGCTGGTTGGCGCAGACTTGTAGGGCTAAGGTAAAGTAAAGTAAAGTCTAAATCGTTGTTCTGAAAGTGCCTAAATTGTTTCCTTTTGTATTCATCTATTGGTTTGGGGTGGTAGTTTAAAAAGGAGAGAACGCACCATTGTATAAAGCAAAACTCCATTTATCAGGCAGGTTTGGACTGTAGTACAGTAGCAGATTTTCCAGACTTATCAGATGTTATTCTATCAATACTCCGATCACATATTTAATTTGCTCTTTGTGTGTGTCGTAGTAGAGTTATGAAATTTACTACAAGTGCGTGGAACGATAGTGCGGGGGAACACAAAAATACATCACCTGGAGAATCTTGAGTAATAATGATGTTCATTAAGCACCAATTTGGGAAGCTAGATGCCTCATTACTTTCTATACCAGAGCCAGATAGTGGTGCATTGGGAATTCAGATGATGAGCCAGATGCTGAACCCTCAGGATTTCCAAATAGTTGGGCAGTGGATTATCAGAGTTTTGAGGAATGCAACAATCTCTGAATTGTTCTAACAGGTGTCCAAACAATTTTAGAAATACAGTGCCCTCCATAATGTTTGGGACAAAGACCCATCAATCAATTATTTATTTGCCTCTGCACTCCACAATTTGAGATTTGTAATAGACAAAAATCACATGTGGTTGAAGTGCACATTGTCAGATTTTAATTAAGGCCGTTTTTATACATTTTGGTTTCACCATGTAAAAATTACAGCAGTGTTCATACATAGTCCCCCCCCCATTTCAGGGTACCATAATGTTTGGGACACAGCAGTGCTAGACACCTTGGCCCAACTTTGGTCCTCATGTTGATAACAGCAATAAAAGTTTCCAAAGGTGATGGAAAGACTGGAGGAAAGACTAGGTGCTGAGAGCTCTCTTATACCTGCATTAAGGAGCCAATTAAACACACCAGAGCAATGACAAATGCCTGTGAAGCCATGTGTCCCAAACATTATGGTGCCCTGAATTTTTTTTGGGGGGGGGGGGACACTAAGTATAAACACAGCTGTACTACAGCTGTAATTTCTACATGGTGAAACCAAAATGTATAACATTACCCTTTAATAAAATCTGACAATGTGCACTTTAACCACATGTGATTTTTTTAAAATTACAAATCTCATTGTGAAGTACATAGGCAAATAAATAAACGCAGGGTCTTTGTCCCAAACATTATGGAGGGTGCTGTGCCCAGCAGGTCAACCAGTATGTGTATAGAGAAACATTTAATGCTTTAGGTGGTCAATATATAGCAGGACCATGATAAAAGATCATTGAATTGCGTAGTATCGAAATGTGCCATTTTGGACTGCAAGGTCTGAGCCATTCACAAAGCACCCAGCACGATGACGTAGGGTAGAGCTACTGGCTTGCAGCGCCAGAGACCCGGATTCGATCCTGACTGCGGGTGCTTGTCTGTACGTAGTTTGTACATTCTCCCCGTGACCGGCATGGGTTTTCTCTGAGATCTCCGGTTTCCTCCCAGGCTCCAATGACTTATAGGTTTATTGGCTTGGTATGAATGTACAATTGTCCCTAGTGTGTGTTGGGTAATGTTAATGATTGTTGGTCGGTAAGCCAAAGGGCCTGTTTCCGTGCTGTATTCTAAAATAAACTGAACACCCAATTATCCTGAAACATTAACTCTGTTTTTATCTCTATCAATGTTGGCCGACTTAAGTATTTCAGTTTTGTGTTTTGATTTTAGATTTCTATCATATCATATATGCCGATCAGCTTTTCGGTTTCTGGACATGTAGATAAAGCATCTAGGACTTGTCGGTGGATGACTTGTAATAACACTGATACGGCTTAGAGCTGGTTAATTCTACTATACAAATTGGTTTAGTTAACAAATTAGCACATTTGTATTTTTTCAGTAATTCATTTATCATTAATGCAAAGTACAGGTAGTTCTGTAATAGTGCATGATTCCACAGGGTGAATTACATAACATGGTCAATGAATTACGGAATGCTCTTTGTATTATATAAGCTGCATCAGTTTATTTTATTTTAGTTTAGAGATACAGCGAGGAAACAGGTCCTTCAGCCCACCGGGTCTGCGCCGACCAGCGATCCCCACACATTAACACTATCCTACACCCACTAGGGACATTTTTTACATTTACCAAGCCAATCAACCTACAAACCAGTATGTCTTTGGAATGTGGGAGGATACTGAATATCTTGGAAAAAACCTACGCAAATCAGGGGGAGACCGTGCAAATTCCGTACAGACAGCACCCGTAGTCGGGATCGAACCCTGGACTCCGCGCTGCATTGCTGTAAGGCAGCAACTCTACCGCTGTGCCACCGTGACCGCCCAGTTGTAAAGGATGCTGCTCATGAACTGTGCTGCAAACGTGATAAGAATGTGTAGGAAGCGATGTGCTAATGATGCTGATAGAAAAATGAAAGGCCTTACTCTTAATCAAAAACTAGAACTGATCAAATCAAATGCAATGAAAGAAACTAAAATGTGCCCAAATTTTCCAACTCTACCAGCAAATCTGGGTGAAGACATTTCTTCCGTTCAAAATATCCAGTCCCTTATTTTGAGATAGGACATACAGCTAGGGAAAGTATGTGCATCTTCCCTATCAAGCTTTGAGAAATTTATAAAAGATTTGGTCCTTCCCATTATTAGGACAACATGATATTGAGTATTTTGGCTTGGCATGCATCTTTTCGAATGTTCGTCTCGAGTATAGACACCACTGGGAGGATTTCCAGTACATGTGAACAATGCTGTTGCTTGTGTCAAATGATTAATGTTGTGTTGTCTTGAGGCCTCTGGTTTGTTGAAGAGCACTGGACTTCTAATCTTTACAATGGATTCAGAGGTTTTAGTTACCACTAATGTTTGAGCATTAAAGTTATTCATATCGTCTTGGCAAGAATAGATCTTTAGTTATTGATTGGCAAAGATTGGATTTTGTTAAGAGTTTAGTTTAGGGCCACTGAGGCATAATTTGTACAAATGCAGCTGGTTGCAACTTTTTTGTCAGTTGTGTTTTCTTCTCAAAGCAGCACGGTCGCAAACAACCGACGAGAAAATCCCTGAAGTGAAGACTACTACTACTACTCCGACTGTTGCAGGTAAACAGAAGGATCTGTCCCCTAACTCCATATTGTGTGAAATGCCCATTTTACCTGAAATGTTTGTTCTCGTCATTTACAGTGCCCTCTAATGTATGGGCAAAGACCCATCAGTTATTTATTTGCCTCTGTACTCCACAATTTGAGATTTGTAATAGAAAAAAATCACATGTGGTTGAAGTGCACATTGTCAGATATTAATTAAGGCCATTTTTAATACATTTTGGTTTCACCATGTAGAAATTACAGCAGTGTTTATACATAGTCCCCCCATTTCGGGGCACCATAATGTTTGGGACACAGCAATGTCATGTAAATGAAAGTAGTTATGTTTAGTATTTTGTTGCATTTCCTTTGCATGCAATGACTGTTTGAAGTCTGCGATTCATGGACATCACCAGTTGCTGGGTGCCTTATCTGGTGATTCTCTGCTAGGCCTGTATTGCAGCCATCTTTAGCTTATGCTTGTTTTGGGGGCTAGTCCCCTTCAGTTTTCTCTTCAGCATATAAAAGGCATGCTCAATTGGGTTCAAATCGGGTAATTGACTTGGCCACTCAAGAATTGACCATTTTTTAGCTTTGAAAAACTCCTTTGTTGCTTTTGTAGTATATTTGGGATCATTGTCTTGCTGTAGAATGGACTTTGAGGCATTTGTTTGAACTTGAGCAGATAGGATGTGTTAAAACACTTCAGAATTCATTATGTTACTACCATCAACAGTATTTTTGCGGCTAACCTGTTTTGCATCTTGCAGTGTAGCCTCTACTTCTGTTCGTGAAGTCTTCTGCGGACAGTGGCATTGACAAATCCACACCTGAGTGTTTCTGATCTGTCGGACAGGTGTTTGAGGATTTTTCTTTATTATAGAGAGAATTCTGTCATCAGCTGTGGAGGTCTTCCTTGGGCTGCCAAAGATTTTTCTTTATTATAGAGAGAATTCTGTCATCAGCTGTGGAGGTCTTCCTTGGCCTGCCAGTCCCTTTGCGATGAGTAAGCTCACCAGTGCTCTCTTCTTAATAATGTTCCAAACAGTTGATTTTGGTACGCCTAAGGTTTGGCTGATGTCTCTAACAGTTTTATTCTTGTTTCTCAGTCTCATAATGGCTTATTTGATTTTCATTGGCACAACTTTGATCCTCATGTTGATAAAACAGCAATAAAAGTTTCCAAATGTGATGGAAAGACTAGGTGCTGAGAGCTCTCTTATACCTACATTAAGGCGGCAATTAAACACACCTGAGCAATTACAAAACCGATGAAGCCATGTGTCCCAAACATGGTGCCCTGAAATGGGAGACTATGTATAAACACTGCTGTAATTTCTACATGGTGAAACCAAGATGTATAAAAATTGCCTTTATTAAAATCGGAGCATGTGGTTTTTATCTATTACAAATCACAAATTGTGGAGTACAGAGGAAAATAAATAAATGATGGGTCTTTGTCCCAAACATTATGGAGGGCACTGTAGTTCATTACAGGCCCTCCCCACCTTACAAGTGTGAAGTCTGTACATATAATTGTGCGCTTAGGAGACTTTAAGGAAAATCATCCAATGAGTTTCTCAGTTATAAAAAGGTTACTATACAGAAAAATCCCACAGTATCTGTGCTGCCTTGCTACCCCTTACCTATTGCTTGCAATTTTTCTTCTACACAGTATATTTATTTAGTTCCTTTCTGAAGGTTGCAACTGAACCTGTCTCCACAATGCCTGCTGGAAATGCATTTCTGATTCTAACCACACTGCAATTTTTAAAAAAGATTTTGTGTTGAACCCGATTAATTCTCTTCCCCTTTTATTTTATATCTCTGGTTCTTGATCCCCTCCAGTGGGAACAGTGGCATATTATTCACTTTATCCAGATCCCTCACCAAATTACATAGCTCTACAGGATCTTCTCTTGGCCTTTTCCAAAGAAAACATTTCCAGTGGCTCCAATTTATCCATGTAAAAGGGCTCTCAACTGAGAAACCATTCTTATAGATAACCTTATAAATCTCTTGTGGCCCTCTCAACCGCATCCAAATCATAAGATGACTAGAATTGAGCACAATATTCAAACTGAGTCCAGAGCTTTACAAAGGCTTAGTTTTGTTTAGTTTAGAGATACAGCACGGAAACGGGTCCTTCAGGCCACCGAGTCTGTGCTGACGAGCGATCCCCACATATTAACACTATCCATACACATACTAGGGACAATTTACACTTATACCAAGAATACAAACCCAAGCCAATTAACCTACACCTGTACGTCTTTGGAATGTGGGAGGAAACCAAAGATCTTGGAGAAAACCCACATGGTCACGGGGAAAACGTACAAACTTCGTACAGACAGCACCCGTAGTCGGGATCGAACCCACGTCTCTAGCGCTGTAAGGCAACTCCCGCTGCACCACTGTGCCACCCAAGGTTCACAATGACTTTCCTCCTTTCATAGTTTAAGCCTCTCTTGATACAACATTGAATTATGGATGCCTTGTTTAGCGTATTAGCTAACTTTCTCAAACTGTCTTCCACTTTTGATAACCTGTGCAGCAATATCACAGGTTCTACTATAATTGCGCTCCTTTTTAGAACAGTATCCCTTATTCTAGAGCTTTGCTCATTCATCCTCTATTCTAAATTCCATCTCATATTTCTCTGAATTCAACATGCTTTTTCCATGCTTTTTAAACCATACTTTTTCCCAGCCTCTGTCCTGCTGCAATTTATCACTATTCCCTTTGCATTTCAATGCAGCTAAATTATATCTGAAAATGTAGAGGTTGTGGCTTGCAACAAGTCTAAGTTACTAATAAAGATTAAAATAAGTTTCTGGAGAATGTCACAGTTTGCCTCCTACAAGGACAGAGTCCCTCTTGTCCTCACCTTCCACCGTACCAGCCATCACATACAACAGATAATCCTCCGACATTTTCACCACCTCCAATGGGATCCCACCACTGGCCACATCTTCCCATCTCCTCCCCTTTCGGCTTTCCGCAGAGACCGCTCCCTCCGTAACTCCCTGGTCAATTCGTCCCTTCCCACCCAAACCACCCCCTCCCCGGAACTTTCCCTTGCAACCGCAGGAAATGCTACACTTGTTGCTTTACCTTCCCCCCTCGACTCCATCCAAGGACTCAAGCAATCTTTCCAGGTGAGGCAGAGGTTCACCTGCACCTCCTCCAGCCTCATCTATTGCATCCGCTGCTCTAAGTGTCAACTGCTTGACATCGGTGAGACCCAAGCGCAGGCTTGGCGATCGCTTTGCCCAACACCTCCGCTCAGTTCGCATTAACCAACCCGATCTCCCGGTGGCTCAGCACTTCAACTCCCCCTCCCATTACGAATCCGACCTTTCTGTCCTGGTCCTCCTCCATGGCCAGTCCCACTGCAAATTGGAGGAGCAGCACCTCATATTTCGCTTGGGTAGTTTACACCCCAGCGGTATGAACATTGACTTCTCCAATTTCAGGTAGTCCTTGCTTTCTCCCTCCTTCCCCTCCCACAGCCCACTGTCTCCTCCTCTTCCTTTCTTCTTCCCGCCCCCCCACCCCCACATCAGTCTGAAGAAGGGTCTCATCCTGAAACGTCACCTATTCCTTCGCTCCATAGATACTGCCTCACCCTCTGAGTTTCTCCAGCATTTTTGTCTACCTTTGATTTTTTTCCAGCATCTGCAGTTCTTTCTTAAAAGTTTGCCTCCTTCCAGTCTTTAGGGGGGGGGGGAAAGCCATTCACCATGGCATTTTTGTCTTGGCCAAATTTGTGCCCGTGCTATCTATCTCTGTCCTTTTTATCCATATACCTCATCCTTGGTAAGCCAGTTATACAGCATTTATCAGAAACCCTCTGGAAGTCTGTATATATCACAATGACTGCATTGGCCTTTACCACTCTATTCATTACCTCCTCAAAACAAAACTATCAAATTGATTGATTGCTATGTTCTATCACAAATGTGTGCTGGCTTACTTGAATCGGATTCCATCCATGTGCCTAATAAACCCATCCTGGATCAATTTTCCTAAAAGCATTTTTATCACCAGGGTTAACCTAACTAGCCTGTAGCTGCTAGGATTATCCTGCCACCCTCTTTTGAATGAGAGAGCAACATGTGTTGCTTTTCTGTCCCCTGGATGCATAGGGCATTGAAAGATTATGGTTATCTAACCTGGTGACTTTCAGTTCGGCCATCTTTTCCGATACACATCACGCTGTCAGTTTTTAACCTATCCATTGTCTGTTATCGCCACCTTTGATCTACTTTGGAACTACTCAAAGGCTCAATGAACATTCAGACTACGTTTTGAGTTTAAAAAAATGTATATATGCTGAATTCCTGACTATGAATGTGCTTAATTTTTAAGCAGAAGAGTGAAATTAGTGTTCTAAGTAAAACACAATATAAAATGCATAAATTGAAGGGAAATAATTACACTGGATGCTTGAAAATAATTAAAGAATAACAATTTAGCAATATAATAGATTTGATTGCCTAAAGTAAAGCAGCAAATATTTCTCTTAGGTATTTGTAAGATCAGACCACAAAACATGTATTTTCTATTATTAAGGATTACTTTTTAAAGGTTTAATTCTTTGTATCTACTTTTTTCTGTTTAAATGGGAGAAATGGTCTCTTAAAATGTTTTGTATGTCAGGTTTGGGAAATCGAGCAGGTGGGTTACCGACCGCAACAGGTGTTGACGACCTTAACATTATTCAAGTTACGGTCCCAGGTAGGATGCACATGTTTATATGTCTGTATAGTGGGGTGATGGATTTTCTGTCCAACTACATTCAGTGCATTATTATAAATATCTAGCTTTCATTTCTGTTTGTTTTCCCAATCATAATATTAGTGTAGATTACTCAGTGAACACATTTTAATTGTTTCTATATATGTGGATCCAACATTGACATTAACCTTAATGGCAAGATTAAAAAAAACTAAATGCAATATTGCCACGGTAAGTATTCATATACAGACTTTGATAAGATTTACTGTTATTTTTCAAGTCAAGTCAAGTCAAGTGAGTTTATTGTCATGTGTCCCTGGTAGGACAATGAAATTCTTGCTTTGCTTGAGCACAACAGAACATAGTAGGCATTTTAGGTATTAGGTATTTAGGTAGGAGGTATTTTTAAATGAAATGCTGAGAATTTTGATTTATATGCCCCAGGTAGAAAAAGATGCCAATGTTTTATTTGTAGCTGGCTTGGTGTAGTGGTTTTTACAACATGGGTAAGGAGGACTGCTGTTTTCATTATAGAGTAGACTGCTGTTTTCATTATAGAGTATTCCATCGGAAATATATTCTTTGAAATGGTAGGCAATATCTTACTGGAAGTAGAGGATGTACTTAAGATGAAAAATAAGGGGGTCAGGAATTTGGTTATTCTGCCTTTGTATTTGAAAAATGAAAACCTTATTTGAGTGGCAATGTTTATTCTCTTTCAGAAGGAGAAAATGAAAAAGTGTCCAAAGTGGAAAAAGCTAGACAACTGAGAGAACAAGTAAATGACCTGTTCAGCAAGAAATTTGGTAATGTTTTGATATAAATGTTTAAAAGTTAGTATCATTGCTTACACCATAATTGGATTAGATGCTGCTTTGTTTCAGAAGACTTGAAAGCAGACAGTTAGAAATTATCTTTATTGCAGGTGAAGCCATCGGAATGAATTTCCCCGTAAAGGTTCCTTACAGAAAGATAACCACGAACCCAGGTTGTGTAATAGTTGATGGTATGCCTCCAGGAGTTCCATTTAAAGCACCCAGTTACCTTGAAATAAGTGCCATGAAAAAGATCCTGGAGTCTGCAAACTTTATCAAATTTACAGTTATACGGTAAGATGGCTTGAGGCCTTTTACTGGAATATCTAGAAGTGTCAGATGTTAAATGTTTGGCATGCTTGCAGCCAGTGAATAGTAAAGGGAATAATGTTGCTAGTTACCATCACAATGAGGGAATGAGCAGCGCGGTGATGACCTATATTGATTCAGTCTACCACTGAAGGATTGGATGCAAATTCTGTTTTCCAACTGTGTTAAGCTAGTGATTTTGGATTAGATATAGAATATTCGCCCAGATTTCCTCTATAGCCACTGCTTCACTTCACGAAGCATGGAAGGCTACATTGTGTAGCTTTAACAATGATATGAGAACAGGATGAGAATTTACTTGGGGCTTTAATTTACAGAATAAGTTAAATGTTAAAGTCATGAGATACATAAACTATTTTGCATGCAATTAAAAATGTGTATATTTTTCCCCCTCCTACAGACCTTTTCCAGGCCTCCTGATTAATAACCGTAAGTGGAAAAAAATCATGTGAGATTGCTTTGTATTGTTGATGTACATCTTATGTATGAATGCAAGAGAATGCAGATTTTGTCTGAAATTTTAGTACCTGAGTGACAAGTGCCGAACTGACTAATTATATTTGCCTTATTTTGTAGAGCTAGCTGAACAAAATGCAGCAGAAGGTCCAGTAGTGACATCTGTAGCATCTGCATCCATATTACCAACTGCCTCAATGGTACCATCTCCTACACTTGTGATGTCTACTGCACCGCTGGTACCACCTACAGCACAAGGTGAATATACCATTCAGCTCGATCATTTGAATTAATGATTACTTTGTGGACCACTTCATTTGGTTTCTTTCACATCAACTGCAGGGTGTCAGTGTCCAGGTAAAATAAAACAAGTTGTATTAAAGATCCCAAGAGCTTGTTTCACGCTCAGTAAAAATCTTTGATATTGTAAAACTGAGATTGTGTCCAGGGAAGAGAAAGGTGGTATGATTAGAAGCAGCTTTTGATAACTGTCGAGGAATGTGAATGAGTATCTTTGCTGTGTAGCTGCCCTTATTGTGTACTTTTGGAACGTGAAGACCAGATAATTTGTTCCAGTTTGAAAATCAACCTTCCCAAAAGCCCATAATTCATATTTAGTTTAGACATGCAGCGAGGAAACGGGTCTTTCATCCCACTGAGTCTATGCTGACCAACGATCACCCGTCCACTAGCTCTATATTATCCCAGTT
Organism: Malacoraja senta; assembly: GCA_038087875.1. Classification (NCBI taxonomy): domain Eukaryota; kingdom Metazoa; phylum Chordata; class Chondrichthyes; order Rajiformes; family Rajidae; genus Malacoraja; species Malacoraja senta. The sequence continues at coordinate 15,698,321 of CM075982.1, forward strand.
TTGGATCCTACACATTAGGGGCAATTTACAGAAGCCAATTAACCTTCAAACCTGCACGTCTTGGGAGGAAACCGGAGTTGTGGGAGGAAACCGGAGCACCTGGAGAAAACCAACGTGTTCTCAGGGAGAATGTGCAAACTCCGTACAGACACCACCCGTAGTCAAGATCAAATCTGGGTCTCTGGTGCTGTAAAGCAGCAACTCTACTGCTGCCCCACTGTGCTGCCCATTAATGTCCTTTTGACTTTCAGAATTGCACATTTGTTTTCCGAAGTAACTTGTGAGGTATCTTCAGATTTGACTTTTGTAAGAAAATGGGAATGATGACTTTTTTCATGGGGAAATCTTTTTTTTAATAACTTAAACTGAAATCATGGTTAGAAATTGGATACATTTTATTTTGGAGGCCCCATGTAACTGAAATTAGATATTTGATTTATTTAAATAAGATCCTAATTTGAAGAAGAAAATGTTTCCAAAGTTTCAGATTGCCATCTCGAATGATGTGATTGGGGATTTTAAATTTACGCTAACTTCCTTCACAATGGTATATATAGTTTTGTGTGGAAGGGAATGCACTGGTTTGATGAACGCAGGAGATGGTAATTATTTCCTGTCCACTGATGATTTATTTCTCTGGTTCCCTTCTGCTGTTTCATCTATTTTGCTGCTCTTGGACATTTTTAATGCTTTGGTATGTTATATTTAGTCTGAACTTCCACGTACATAAACATTGATACAAGCCTTACTGATGTAGAAAATGTCCTTGTACATAGCATTAATATTTTTCTCTGTCAAACTTACAGGACATGATGTCAGTCTGCGTGAGAAATCTCAGTCTCCAGAATCATCCAATGTGGAGGTGTGAGCTCCAGAAAGCTTGGGCATCATTGTATTATAACTGTACAACATAGGAAAAATGTTTGCTTATATCCTGACCTTTTTGTACCATTGGAAAGATTTTTTTTCTTTTTTATCAGCACAAGATTATTGCTTCTGTGAAATTCACTGAATTGTCTCCATTGGTTGAGGGTGTGTTCTGTACATCTGACTTGTCAACCAGAATACTTTTATTAAAGTGAAGAAAAAATACTTTTGTCTGTACTGGTGGCACCATTTGTGTTGAATGTTTGTATTTGGCACTAATTGGTTTGTGAGCTGTCTCATGTTAGAGGCATTATTTTTTATTATTGTAACTAATTATGCTGAAATTGTGCCTCCCACCACCCTTGTCCCCAAAAGTTACATAAAATGTATCAACAAACAATGAAAATGAAAACTTCAATCCAAATTATGGATAGTTTGAATATTTTCTCAATTTCAGGATGCTGTGATTGTGTAATCCTTTGGTCGTAAGGAAGGTTTTACCAACATCTAGAGTTTCTGTTAGTCCCGTTATGTTCAGTGAGTGAAAAAGAAAAACATTTCCTTTAAGTCAATTGAGTTAAATTGAAGGATTAGTTTTTTGTTTCCAACAAAAAATGTTGAAGTAGGAGGAAATATCATTGATGAAAAGCAGTCCACAAGATGCAAAAAAAAGGACTGATGACAAGAAAATAAATTTTAGAGCAGCAGTAGAGTCATTACATGCATCCCATTAAAAATGTTGAATGCAGTGAGGATGATCAGAAATTTAATTCTGAAGTATCAAGTCAAAAAAATATTTGTTTCCATTTAGTTTTTGGTAGGTCACAGGTAGGGATAGAACAGTGAATTAAAATGGCAACCAAATGTAAGATTAGGTTGTTTTCAGAACTGAATGGGAGGTGAAAGGAACTGTTTGTAGAGAAAGGTGTACTATTTGGAGGAATAAATATAATCCACATTAGTCCAATGCAACTGCAAGCAAGAAATTACACTTGCACTTAAAAGTGTACATTCTAAACTTGTGCAGCGGTTTTGACATCCTTTTCTCAAAGTACAAAATTGGGTTGAACATTTAGTATTTGATATTTAAATTATTAACTTCAAAATGAGCTGGTGTATACATTGGGAAACTTAGTTCAGATGCTAGTTAGAGGTGAAATTATCCCATTGGAAAACTTGGAGTTTTAAACTATTTGATATGTATTTCATTTGGTAACAAAGCATTTGACTAGACTTAAAATTTTGCTTTCTGCTTCTAGACATAAGAAAATTCCATGGCATTACCCAACTCCCCACCACCTGTTCTACACAATCCTAACTGGCTTAGTTACTTTGCAACCCGTTGAACAAAATCTATTTTCCTGTTGTCTGTGAGGCCATTCATCCCATTAAGATCATGCCAGCTTGCAGCAGAGCAAACCTTTCAGTTGCATTCATCGTATTTCCCAGTACCCTAAAAACAACTCCCTCCTCGGATCTATTAGCAATTGATTATTTTTCCAAATGGCTAAAATACCAAGGAATATTTTACAGTAGCCATTTAGCCAACCTGCGTATCTTTAGGATGTGGAAGGAAAACATCACCTTGTGGAAATACTCCAGGGGGGGAGAATATGCAACTTCATATAGACAGCACCTTGGGTCAGGATTGAATTGGTTTCTCTGGAGAAGGCAGTAGCACTAACTATGACCTTAACCTTTAAATGTTTTGTGGTTGCCTTGTTAAGAGTTTAAATTGGTTGTACGCTCTCTTGTGCGGTTGCTCCCTAGGTTGCAGCTATTATTTTGTTCAGAAACCCTCCTGTCCATTTAACAGCTAGGTCCTGTTATAAAATCTGAACATAATTTGAGGAAAGATGTCCATTAAAATAGATGGCCTGTACTGAAGATCATTCCCAATAAGTTGGTTTGGACATTGGAATATGGATGATATTGCTGTTGCATTGCCCTATTATTTAACTTATTTTACAGTTTATACATCAACATTGTGAAAGATATTACAAGTCTTTTGCAATGAGAAAAAAACCTGTATGTCCACATTGAGAACAGCGTACAAATGTTTCGTAATAACTTAATTTTAATTTGTAATCAAGATAGTCAAACAATATTTTACAAAATGAATTGTAAATCAGATGCATTCTGATGTATTTTTATTCAATCCCTTCTTGTTTATCTTTAATGGCAACCTGGAATAGAAGATTTTTTTTCATTAGTCACTTTGATCAACCAAATATGATTGTTATATCAGCACACGACAGCTTTGTGAGAAGCCCGAGGGAGACCCTCAACACAAGTGAGTTTGGAGAAGGCAGAATGAGAAACTAGAACAAAGGCTGAGAACGTTAGTAAGGAAATTTGACTATAGGGGCAGCTAACATAAGGTCTAATCACATCTATGAATATGGAACCACCCAACATAAGTATAAGATTTTGGATGTTGATTGGCAACTGGTCGAGGGGTAGAAGTTAAAAGGAATACAGGTAGTTCTGCTATTCCACAATGCAAATTAGATATAACAGGAGTGATGAATTGGGAAGTATTTGTATCTTGTGGACTTAATATCACATAATTTCAAACGGACTGCAGAATCACTTAAAAGTTACAATGGAAAGTGGCAAGCTGAATAACTGCCCTGGGAGAAAAAAAATTCCATGTAGCCTAGCTGCAGTAATCATACACCATTATCTCTGGAAAAACACAGCTCCTACTTACGCAGCAGGTGACAATTGAAATTACTACGCTATTGACATTTATGTAATGATACGCTATTAAACAATGTATACAGGGTTTAGTACTTTTAGCCTGCAGTAACAAAATTTGTTATTAGTTTAGTTTATAGATACAGCTTAGGTACAGGCCCTTCAGCACACGCAAACCCGTACACTCGTTATCCTACACACTAGGGCACATTTTTTTAACAGAAGCTAATTAACCTACAAGTCTTTGGGACATGAGAGGAAACTGGAACACAGGAGAAAACCCACGCCATCACGGAGAATGTACAAACTCCGCACAGACAGCACCCAAGATCAAACCCAGATCGAGGCAGAAAATGTAGAGCTATGCCACTGTGCTGCCCTTAAAAATACATATTTTTGAAAATACTGTGGGAGAAATCATTTGGTTATTCTTCTTGCGTATGGCGTGCACAGCATAAAGTTGTGGGTCAACTTGTTCTATTTGATCTATTTGTTTGTGCACGTCAGGTTGATTGCATTAGTCAAAACAGGGTGGACCACGTGAAGGTTGCAATCTCCCACCCCATTTGGTTATTGTGAGTCTGAAACACTAACCCCTTTTTCCCCCATTGACATTGTTATCATAACACCATTTTCTATAACACAATGTTTATTAGGATTGCAAATATTGTGTAATAGCAGAACTACCTGTACATAATTTGCAGGAAATAAGAATGTTACTAGGTTGGGATCATAAGCTTTGCATTACATAAAATGCAAATGACATTGATGCACAGCAAATTATGTTTCAGAAACATTAACAAAGCTTCTGATGGTTTTTGTCAAATATGGAAATTGATCTGAGTGGAGATTGTATTGTGGAGGAGCAAAAACTGTTGAAATTATTATCCTGCAACTATTTGGGCACAAAAAGAAACATTCAAAAAAGTTCGCTGAGGGTTTTATTTCAAAAGGGTTAGAATGTAAAGGCTTGAAATGATAGACGTGCTAGAGAACGATGATCAGACTCAATGTTGTTTGGTTTCAATTTACCATAATACAGAAGTGGGTTTATGGAGAGGGGATGCCAAGGGATACAAGTAATCAGTGGGCAAAGCCAGTGGAAATTGCAAGGAACATAAAGGCATTGATTGTTCAGGTACTCAAACTAATGAGGTATTAAATTGAATTGTCCTGACAATAAGAAATATCCTTAAACTTAAAGCCTCTCCATTTGTTAGTGTTGCCCTATGGTCTCCCATGTGAAACTCACTAGCAAGGCTAGTGAGCAGATGCTCAAGCTGGACAAAATAGTTCTACACTGAAACATATCTAAAATATATTTTAACATCCACCACAATTAATCAGGTCTGCCGGCCATGTCTCAATCGCCATACTGAAACTTACCCGGAACCGCTCCTCTAGAAGAGATAACTCACTGATCAGATCAGTGATGGCATTTGTAAATGCCTCTTGTGGACTGTAGTCTGGAGTAGTCTGCACACGGATAACAATCTTATGTTCGAGCGGATGAGGTACTTTGTAACCTGCGAATAACACCTGGGGGTCTTTCAACAACTGCCTGTAAAGCAAAACATCAGATTTATGTTGTCAAGGGTGACTTTAATCCCAAATTCCTTATTTCCTCACAGACTGTTACACCACATTGATCGTAAATGTACTTCTGTGATTTGATATGAATGCTAAGACTAAATCAAATTGTTGAGTGCGACTTGTAAACACTGCTGCTGTTTTCTAACAATGGAAGGCAGCCACAGAAGAATTTTATTGGGGATGATATAATTCCTTATATTCTGGAGAGAATTTGGGGTCAATTCCTTCTTCATGTTGTCTGAGTCAGACAGCACAGAAACAGGCCCTTCTGCTCACTGTATCCATAATCACCCATTCACTAACAATTATATATCTAAAGATGCAATTAGTCTTCATTGCAACTGACTCCTCAAACAAGATCTGCCTGAATGGCATGAACGTTCAGCTCATTCTAAACGGTCCAACGAGAGGTTTTGTGTCTGAGGATCAGGGGTGCAGGTCAAAAGACAGACTTCAAGCATTACAGGTGAGTGTCAGCTATCATAATAACCACAATTAAACGTAAGAAAATCCTTGATCATCTGAGTTACACCCTTTGGTATCATAGATCTACAAGTAAATGTAATCTGTATTAGAACATTCATTAGCAAATACCTGTGAACTAAATACCAGTAATTGGTGAATAAACTGCCCACATCAGATTTATTCTCCTTAGAAGCAACCTTGCAATAGAGCATTCAGTTTCCTTGTGCAATTTCTTGGGTAATGGTCTCTTAGGATGCATGAAATAGTGTGTTCTGAATTGATAGAAACAGCTGACCAAGGCAGTCCTGCAATAGGGAGGTGGTAGGTCAGGGAGCTCATAGTTGAATGAAGGGTTCATTCATGTATTATTTGCATCAAGGTTGCTTTCTGGATATTGTGATGGTGGAAGAAATATAAAAATGAGCTCAAATCCGTGGCATGCTTCAGTCTACATTTGGCCCTAATACATCTGCAAATCCAATAACACTTGTCTGAGTTTAAAGGGAATTACTTATTCTGTACTAACCGAAGTGATTTGTAGAAGCAAAGTGAAAGTTGGCATTGATGTAACAGTAAATTAATCAAATGTAAAAATCAACCTGTGGAACCATAGGCAATAACACTCCCCTTGATGGGAGTTGGAGGGTTCTAAAAGTTCACAACAAAAACACCTTCAGCACCCCAACATTATTAAATATGTTAAAATAGATTCACCGAGTGAAGTTTTTTACTTACGATCGGATGGTATTACCCAGGGTATGGTCCTCCTTGTTAATGGTGAATAGGCATGCATTTGGCACTTTTGTGTCTTTTGTTATTGTTATTCTAAAGAGAAAGAAAAATAGTAATAGTACAAAACAACCAAATTAATCAGTCAGAAAATACCTGCACACCAAACACACAATATGAACTGGATCAAAATCAACTTGACAAGTATGCAATAGTGAGAGGAATACAATTAAGAGGGAACATTTCACAGGTAGTAACTTACCTGTCAAACACTCTGAAACATAATTCTTGGGAAACTGCAATTTAACCAAAACTATGGTTGGGAAAGTTGTTACCATTTGCCATGAATATAACTTGGACACAGGTTTTTGATATGTTTTGTCAGAAATTCCCAGAAAAGGGAAACTTTCCCAAATAGCCTCTTGCTGGATTGGCCATCCACAGGTAGGCGGAGAGTGATTTAAGTTGCCTTTGCACAGATCTCAATGGCCCATTCATTAGCAATATGTGGACTGGTCATTCTGAAGATATCCAGCATAAGCATGTTGACAAACTTGATCAGTACAGAGACACCAAAGAATCAGTCAGGCACTTGGACAGCCTCTGCCTTGGTCAGAGAGAGCTCATATATTGTGAAGCCCAACTGAAATGGTCTAGAATGCTCTTGTTCTTTTATTTTTGTTATAGTATGCAAACAGAAGTTATACTGACTGTATTGAGTGTGTTTCATCACACTCAACATTCTGTATGTTTTGCCTACTGTGGAATAAAGCAATTTATAAACTCAACTAAGTTGTGTCTTGCCTACTGCAAACTTGCTCTGCCTTACAAGAGACCAATGGACTTTCACTGTTATAATCTTCATTAAACAGGTTCATTATGTTAATAGCGCCTAACTACATGGTAGAGTCAACATTAAAATGAATAGTAAACTTACTATGGTCAAATCACCCAAACCAAACGGAATGCTTGCAGGAGGCTTGAATTCCTGACAGAACACACTGCTGGAGAAACTCAATGGGTAAGGCAGCATCTCTGGGGACATGGATAGTCAGCATTTCAGGTTGGAATTCTCCTTCTGACTCAGTTCATTGCATCTTCCTTGAATCCCTAGCATTTGTCCAGTCCACGTACATACTAGATTCTAAATACCTAATGGATGCCGGGAAACAGGAATATATCGACTGAATAGTGCAACAGCATGCAAATTAGCTTAGGCCACATTCCTTAATAAAGTCAAAAAAAGGTATTTATACTGTCTTTGATTAAGTTTAAAAATACTAATTCTCTAAAAATAATTATTTGCTGAGTAATTCTTGGGATGTGAAGATCTTCTAATTTCGACTGACAATCATTTAAATCCTCAGGGTGGAGAATCTAGAATACAGTACAGTATTTTTAATTATCGGGACTCCCTGTTTGCTGGCAAGACCAACACACACTGACCATTTCCCCAAGAGTAGCGTTGAGCTGCCTTCTTAATCTTCTAGTTGTTCGGATTAAAACAGGCCCACAATGCTGTTTGAGAGGAAGGTCAAGGATTTAGACCCAGCAACGATGCAGAAGCACCAATATATTTCCAAGTCAGGGTGGTGTAGACAAGAAGAAATAGGTAATGTGTCCTCCAAAAGTCTTCAAACTTGGTGGTAGAAGTCATCAGTTTATGAGGTTATTATGTTGGAGAAGCCTAAGCAAATAACTACAGTTCATATTGTCGATCGGTATATGCTGCAAGCATGGTGTGACAATGGCAGGTAGATTGAATGTTGAATCATAGAGTATGGAAACAGGCCCTGGGGGTGGAAGATTGCAACCTTCACGTGGTCCGCCCTGTTTCGACGAATGCAATCAACCCGGAGTGCACAATTAAATAAGATCAAATAGAACACGTTGTCCTACAACTTTAGGCTGTGCACGCCATACGCAAGAAGAAGAAGAAACGGGTCCTTTGACTCAAGCTAGAGGGGTTTACTGCCATTTGGAAGAGAAGGACTTAGTTAAGGACAGTCAGCATGGCTCGGTCCAAGACAGGTCATGTCTTACTAACTTGATCTGAGTTTCTTTTTGAAGAATTAACGAAGCCGATCGATGAGGTTGTGGCAGTGGACATTGTCTACAGGGATTTTAATAACCCCATGGTGGGCTGATCCAGGAAATTAAGATGCACTGAATTAACTGACCGCTGTATGGATCCCAGAACTGACAGAGGGTTGTGGTGGAAGGACAATATTCAGGCTGGAGATCTCTGACCAGTAGAGTTCCGTAGGGATCTGTGCTGGGACCTCGCTGTTTGAGATACATAAAATGACATGGACGTAAACATAGATGGGTTGCTCAGTACAATTGTTACATAAAATCCCAACTTCTATACCCAATACCCACACTGATAACGGGCAATGTTTCAAAAGCCTTCTTTACCACCCTATTTACCTGTGACACAATTTTCAGCAAACTCTGTACCCCTAGATTTACTCAGCACTACAACGTTCCCAAGGACCCTGCCATTCACTGCGAAGATGCTACCCTGGTTTGACTTCCCAAATTGCAACATTTCACATTTATCTCTATTAAACTCCATTGGACCTTCCTCAGACATTTGCCCAGCTGATTATGATTCTGCTGTAATTTTTTATACACATCTTCACTGTCCACAAAATCACCTACTTCAGCTTAACCTGCAAATTCACTAATCCACATTCTCATCCAAATCATTTAAATGTACCATAAACAACAATAAGTTCAGGACTGAGGCGCACTACAAGCTTTCAGTCTGAAAAAACACCCTTCAACTATCCATGAGTGATGGATGGGTTACCAATCAAGAGATTTGCTATAAGTATTGTTGGAGTTGCACTCATTGGACAGAGTGTATTTCATAACACTTAACTTTTGCCGAATGGTGAAAAGGTTTTGTGGTATTGGGTATGCAGGACATCCAGCTTATTTGCTCTTGCAGTCACTATCGAGCAGCCACATTTCTAGTCATTGATAACACTTCAATCTGCTAATAGTGGTGGACATGGTGATGGTAATACCATTGAATATCATGGGTTGGAGCCCATTTTCTTCTTGAAGATGATGATCATTGCCTGGTAATTTGTGGCACAAATATTATTCACCACTTACCATCCCCATCCCGTGCCTGAATGTTGTCTAGGTCGTGCTGCAGCCCGACATAAACTGCTGCATTTGCTGAGAAGTTGCGAATGAAATCTTGGTACTGGGATGATTGATATTCAACAACCATATCATCTTCCTTTGTGCAAATATGACCCAAATTATTAGAGCGTTTGCTCCCATTCCATATTACCAGGGCTCTTTGATACGTCCTTCATAAGACGGAGTGCATCAAATTGGCTTCTATGATGGTAAGGATTGTAGGAGGAAGCTGAATGCATCATTCACATGACGCTGCTAAATGAATGCATTTGGGGGGCCATGCTTTAGTCACTTTTTTTTCCACTCAAATACTGGACATGAGGATGTTCATGTTCTTTAAGATTTCCTCTCTCATCAAGTGTTTATTTATCCTCACCATTCACAGCTGGTCTGGTAAGAGTGGTGAGCAATAACTGGTCTGTTAAATGTGGATTACTTAGCCCTGTACATTCAGAGTAAACAGCCAATCATCAAGCATTATATCCAGTGTTACAGCTTCACTAGTTGAGAAATGCACTAAAAGATATTCCAAGTGCTAGTTTATATGGCGTTATTTAACCAGTTAATTCTCTACTTGTGTAGAGTGAGGCATATGCTGAGCTAATAAGGTTACAAATGAAATGGTGAACTGTTCTGCTACTGGTGATCCACAGCACCTCATGAATGCCTGTTCTAAGCTGTCACAACTGATCCTGGTCCATTCCATTTAGCACAATGGTACAGCCACCTAACACAGCCTTGAATGTGAAAATTGGGCTTTGCTTCCTACCAACACATGCATCAGCAACAGATAAAATGGTGTAGATAAGGCAAATCTCTGGGGTCAGCCATTTGGGAAAATTCTAATTTATTAGTTGTAAGCTTTCCAAATTCCAATTTATTAGTTGTAAGCTTTCCAAATTCTCTACCCTAAAAAGCTGATTGATCTTTACCTGGAATAGATTTAGAAGATTAAAAGTCTTGTATATGAATGCGCAAAGTATAAGAAGAAGTAAGGTGGATGAGCTTGAGGCTCAGTTAGAGGTTGGGAGATATGACATTGTGGGGATTACCGAGATGTGGCTGCAGGAGGATTGGGCCTGGGAACTTAATATTCAGAGTTATACATTCTATGGAAAGGACAGGCAGGTGGGCAGAGGAGGGGGGGCAGCTCTGCTGGTGAGGGATGGAATTCAGTCCCTTGAGGGGGAAGACATAGGGACTGACGAGGTAGAGTCACTGTGGATTGAGTTGAGGAATTGGAAAGGCAGGAAGACACTAATTGGTGTTATCTACAGACCCCCAAATAGTAGCCAGGTTGTAGGGTGTAAGTATGGAAGTTATAAACAAGTTACTTATTTTTACATTTATATCCTTGTATTAAACATAAGCTAATATGTAACAGTGTAAAATGGTGTGTGTAACAGTACAAAATGGTGTCGTCTAACCTTGGCTTTGGCTGAAACATAGCTGGGAAATTAAAAGCAATAGTTTGGAATTTCAGGGCGGCGAGAGAGGAAGAGATAAGAGAGGAAATGTAAAGTTTAATAAAACGGAACCAAGGTCAGAAACATAATGGTGGCAAGACAGAGAATATTAGAATTGAAGATAGATTGATGCGAAAGGAGTACAAGCATGCAAGATAATAAAGCAGAGATAAGGCTGAAAGAGTGTAATAAAAAGCTGCTTGTGTCTGTGTATCGGAGAGCAATTAGAGAACGGGCAGGTGGTGTCGTCTCTGAATGTTCCAGCTGAATATTTGCAAATAAAGGCTTTCGTCTTCTTGAAGAATTCTCCGTGTCTGTGTCATCTTATCCAAACTTTGAGTCTTAAAACCACGACAGAATTGGCGCAGCGAGCAGGGTCGGTAAGAGACCATTAATTAAAAGACAAACAGCCCAGGGCATTTCTCAGCCCCTCTTGGCTCCTAGGGACAACAGGAAAAGGGTGGCCACCTATAAAATTATGCGGTTTACCGCTTCATTTGGACTAATAACCTGTTGAACATGGGAAGCCATTGGGGCACAGAAGTGCCTAGGTAGTTAGAAGGTCTCTCCGACCCAAGAATCTGGCACTAAATTGTTCTAAAAAGGAGGGCCGGAGGATTGTCCGAGAAGGCTGCGCTGTGTGGTGAGTAATAATATTTGTGATAAGTACAGCATTGCATTATGTGATAGTTTAAAGAGTTTATTTAGACCTCGTGGATACCACCCTGAGACGTCAGGGGTTGCACGGACGAGGCAGGCATTCTGTGGATACCACCCTGAGCGGGCAGGGGTTTGTACGGGCAGAATAAGGCATTCTGTGGATACCACCCTGAGCGGACAGGGGTTTGTACGGGCAGAATAGGGCATTCTGTGGATACCACCCTGAGCGGGCAGGGGTTTGTACGGGCAGAATAAAGTATTTTGTGGATACCACCTTAGGTGACTAAGGGTTTGTAGGGGCAAAATACGAATTTAAGGTAAGTGAGTAACATGAAGTGTACACAGTGATAAAATATAGTAGAATAGCAATAAGAATAGTGTACGGTTATATAGCAATAAGAATATATTAAGGCAATATAGTGACTACAAGGACGGAGGAGGTGTAAGGACTGAGTTTCTTAAATCGGAAATGTCAGTGATGCAGTTGAACAAAGGGGACTATGAAGGCATGAGAGAGGAGCTGGCCAAGGTAGACTGGAAAGGGATCCTAGCAGGAATGACGGTGGAACAGCAATGGCAGGAATTTCTGGGCATAATCCGGAAGACGCAGGATCATTTCATTCCAAAAAGGAAGAAAGATTCTAAGGGGAGTAGGAGGCAACCGTGGCTGACAAGAGAAATTAGGGATGGAATAAAACTAAAAGAAAAGATGAATAACACAGCAAAGAGTAGCCGGAAGCCAGAGGATTGGGAAACTTTCATAGGACAACAGAAGGAAACAAAACGGGAAATACGGGCTGAAAAGATGAAGTACGAAGGGAAGCTGGCCAGGAATATAAAGAAGGACAATAAAAGCTTCTTTAGATATGTTAAGGGAAAAAGAGTAGCAAAGTCAAATGTGGGTCCCTTGAAGGCAGACACGGGTGAAATTATTATGGGTAACAAGGAAATGGCAGAAGAGTTGAACAGGTACTTCGGATCTGTCTTCACTAAGGAAGACACAAACATTCTCCCAGATATACTGGAGGATAGAAGATCTAAGGGGGTAGACGAACTGAAAGAAATTTTCATTAGGCGAGAAATAGTATTAGGTAGGCTAATGGGACTGAAGGATGATAAATCCCCTGGGCCTGATGGTCTGCATCCCAGGGTCCTCAGGGAGGTGGCTCTAGAAATAGTGGACGCATTGGAGATTATTTTCCAATGTTCGATCGATTCAGGATCAGTTCCTGTGGATTGGAGGATAGCTAACGTTATCCCACTTTTCAAGAAAGGAGCGAGAGAGAAAACGGGGAATTACAGACCAGTTAGCCTGACTTCGGTGGTGGGAAAGATGCTGGAGTCAATTATTAAAGAGGAAATAATGGGGCATTTGGATAGCAGTAAAAGGATTAGTCCAAGTCAACATGGATTTATGAAAGGGAAATCATGCTTGACTAATCTTCTGGAATTTTTTGAGGATGTGACAAGTCAAATGGATGAAGGGGTGCCCGTGGATGTAGTGTATCTAGACTTTCGGAAAGCCTTTGATAAGATCCCGCAAGGGAGACTGGTGATTAAAATTAGAGCACATGGTATTGGGGGTAGAGTGTTGACATGGATAGAAAATTGGTTGGCAGACAGGAAGCAGAGTAGGTATGAACGGGTCCTTTTCAAAATGGCAGGCAGTGGCGAGTGGAGTGCCGCAAGGCTCGGTGTTGGGGCCACAACTGTTTACCATATATATTAATGATTTGGAAGAGGGAATTAGGAGCAACACTAACAGGTTTGCGGAAAACACAAAGCTGGGTGGCAGTGTGAACTGTGAAGCGGATATTAGGAGGTTGCAGGGTGACCTGGACAGGTTGAGTGATTGGGCAGATGCAGTATAATATAGATAAATGTGAGGTTGTCCACTTTGGCAGCAAAAATAAGGGGGCAGATTATTATTTCAATGGGGTTAGGTTAGGCAAAGGGGGAGGGGCAGCGAGACCTGGGCGTCCTTGTACACCAATCACTGAAAGTTGCAGGTACAGCAGGCAGTGAAGAAAGCTAATGGAATGTTGGCCTTCATAACAAGAGGATTTCAGTATAGGAGTAAAGAGGTTCTTCTGCAGTTGTATTGGGCTCTGGTGAGACCACATCTGGAGTATTGTGTCCAGTTTGGTCTCCGAATTTGAGGAAGATCATCCTTGTGATAGAGTCAATGCAGCGTAGGTTCACGAGATTGGGATGGTGGGAGTGTCATATGAGGAAAGATTGAAAAGACTAGGCTTGTATTCACTTGAGTTTAGAAGGATGAGGGGGTATCTTCTCATAATTTATAAAATTATAAAAAGGACTGGACAAGCTAGATGCAGGAAAAATTTTCCCGATGTTGGGCGAGTCCAGAACCACGGGCCAGAGTCTTAGAATAAAGGGGAAGCCATTTAAGACTGAGGTGAGAAAAAACGTTTTCACCCAGAGAGTTGGGAATTTGTGGAATTCCCTGCCACAGAGGGCAGTGGAGGCCAAGTCACTGGATGGATTTAAGAGTTATATAGAGCTCTAGGGGCTAGTGGAATCAAGGGATATGGGGAGAAGTCAGGCACGGGTTATTGATTGGGGACGATCATTCATGATCACAATGAATGGCAGTGCTGGCTTGAAGGGCCGAATGGCCTCCTCCTGCACCTATTTTCTATGTTTCTAAGGTTTGAACAGTATCAAATCATGGAACATAAGATATGGATATCAGTCTGAAGAAGGGTCTCGACCGAAACGTCACCCATTCCTTCTCTCCAGACACATATTGTGTCTACTTGAGACATGAATAGGACAGGTTTGGAGGGATATGGACCAAGCGCAGGCAGGTAGGACTCGTGTAGCTGGGACATGTTGGCCAGTATGGGCAAGTTGGGTTGAAGGGCCTGTTTCCACACTGTATCACTCTATGACTCTATGATGAGGCGCAGGAAACAATGCGGATGAGAGAGAACCCACTATATCCATGGTGCAGTCACATGCCGGGGCCATCATTTGCTTCACTATATAATCCAGAAGCAAACATTGGAAGAACTAAATTTACAATGTATTTGTAATAGATATTTTACAGGCACCTTTCTGGTCAATGACTCGACGCATATAATGTAATGACTCGACGCATACAATTCACCCCTCGTACTCACTCTAGCTTCTTGGGCAAAAGCCCTGCCTGTCCCAAAGTCCATTCCCAGTGGAAACGGGCTGAAGGCAGATTAGATTTATGTCGGCAAGTGGGGACTGGAAAGTGGAAAGGATGGAGGGAGAGGGGATGGAGGGAGACAGGAGAGAGGGGGGGCGAAAGAGGGGAGGTGGAAGAAAGGAGAGGAGAGAGGGGAGGGGGAGCGAGGGGATGGGGGAGGGAGGAAGAGAGAGGGGAGGAAGAGAGAGGGGAGGAGGAGAGAGGGGGAAGGAGGAGAGAGGGGTGGAGGAGGGGAGTGAGGAAGGGAGAGATGAGGGGAGAGATGAGGAGGGAGAAGAGGAGGGGCAGAGAAGAGGAAGGGAGAGAGGAGGAGGTGGAGAGAGGGAGCGATAGGGAAAGGGGAGACAGGAGAGGAGGGAAGAGGGAGGGAGGGAGAGAGGGGAAAGAGGGGGAGGGGGCAGAGAGGGTGAAGGGGGAGAGAGGAGGAGGGGAGAGAGGAGGGGGAAAGAAGAGGGGGAGGAGGGGGCAGAGAGAGGGTGAAGGGAGAGAGAGGAGGAGGGGGATAGAGGAGGAGGGGGAGAGGAGGGAAGAAGAGGGGGAGGAGGGGGCAGAGAGAGGAGGGGGAGAGAGGAGGAGGGGGGGAGGAGGGAAGAAGAGGGGAGGAGGGGGCAGAGAGAGGGTGAAGGGGGGAGAGAGGAGGGGGAGAGAGGAGGGGGGGAGGAGGGAAGAAGAGGGGAGGAGGGGGCAGAGAGAGGGTGAAGGGGGAGAGAGGAGGGGGAGAGAGGAGGAGGGGGATAGAGGAGGAGGGGGGAGAGGAGGGGGAGAGAGGAGGAGGGGGGAGGGAGGAGGAGGGGGGAGAGGAGGAGGGGGATAGAGGAGGAGGGGGGAGAGGAGGGGGAGAGGAGGGAAGAAGAGGGGGAGGAGGGGGCAGAGAGAGGGTGAAGGGGAGGGGATGAAGTACATGGGTATGAAATGGGAGGGGATTTGAGAGGCGCGGTCCCGCGGCTCACTCTCTCCTTCCACCCTCGCCCCCTCCTTCTTCCTCTCCTCCACTCACTTCTTTTCTCCCTCGAACAGCAGGAAGCTCTCGAAGGCCGGCGGTGCGTTCATGTCGCCGAGTGAACAACGAGGCGGCCGCGGGGACAAGAGATGCCGCCCGACGCTCGGCCTCGCTACCCGCCCACGGCGCCGCCGCCTGGACACTCTGGGTACAGCAGCTCCGCCCGGGACCGCGGGGCAGCGCCGCCGCCTGGACATTCTGGGAACAGCAGCTCCACTGTGGGACGGCGGGGCAGCGACGCCGACTGCAAACTCTGGGTACAGCAGCTCCACTGTGGGACCGCGGGGCACCGCCGCCGCCTGGACACTCTGGGAACAGCAGCTCCACTGTGGGACCGCGGGGCACCGCCGCCGCCTGGAAACTCTGGGAACAGCAGCTCCACTGTGGGACCGCGGGACAGCGCCGCCGCCTGGACACTCTGGGAACTGCTGCTCCGCCCGGGATCGCGAGGCAGCGCCGCCGCCTGGTCACTGGTGAGAACATCTATCTATCCAAGGACACGGCAGGATTAGCGACACCTGCTGATCAACCCGCGAATAACGTGAAAAACATCAGCTGCAGTTGCTGTTCGGTTTAGTTCAGTTTATTGTCACGTGTACCAAAGTATAGTGAAACGTTTTTATTGCATGTTAACCTGAAAATCTGAAATAAAACCACAGAATGATGGAAATATGGGAGATGTCAACCTGCATTTGTAGAAAGAGAAACAGAGCCAATGTTTCAGGTTGATAACCCTTCATTGGCTCTGTTACTCTCTCTCTCCACAGCTGCTGTATGACCAGTTGAGTATTTCCAGCATTTAAAATCCAAGAACTGCATGAAAAAAATTGTAGAGCAAAAAGTGTTGGGGTAACTCAGTGGATCAGGCATCATCAGAGGACATGGATAGGTGATGTTTTGGGTCAGGAGTTTTCTTGAGTGTTACCACTTACAAATAGGGGTGGGGGTGGAGGACAGCACCAAAATAAAATGCTGCAGATGCTTTAAATCTGAAACCCGAGAAAACCATGAAATCTGATAAATCAATCTATGGAATCTATGCTGAACTCCTTTTATTGGAAGTATAAGCTTTTATTAGGTAAGGAGACCTAACTCCCAGTATGGTGTCAGTAATGCCTTGTATAACTGCAGTAAGACAACGGTATCCATGTACTCAAATTCCCTTATAATGTCAATATACCACTTACTACCCACTGCATTCCACCCCTCCCAATCTGATTCCATCTGCCCTTCATCTCTCCCTTATTGGTTCCCATTCAAAACGTTCTTATTTATTAGATCCCTTTGCCTTTCTGCTTTTCACCCTCCAGCTTTTGTCTCCACCTTCATCCTGGCCCTCTCCCCATCTGGCTCCATCTGACAATATTTTCCTTGTCAGTTTCTATGTATCATTTACCTGCCGCCTTGATCCACCTACTGGCTCCTGTCTCACCCCTCCCCATCTCCTCTTTATACTGAAACCCCTCTCTCCACGCTCAGTCGTGATGTGGGGTCACAATGTGAATTACTGATGATTCCTTTCGCCCCCCCCCCCCCCCCAAGTGATCACCCCATACACTAGCACTATCCTACACACAAGGGACAATTTACAATTTTTACCAAAGCCAACTAACCTACAAACCAGTACGTCATTGAACGCTAGCGCTGTAAGGCAGTAACTACACCACTACGCCACATGCCTCCCTGGTGAAAACTTCATATTCCTAAACAACGCCTCCTTCATTCCCTTTACTCCTCTCTTTAGGGCCTGTCCCACTTACGTGTCCTTGGCACGCAAATTACGCGACCTCGTGGTCGCATTGAGCTGCGATGGTCCCGTGAAGGTCACGCGCGATTACATGTGTACGCACAGCCGTCTGGAGCGCATGATGTCATTTGAAGATGGACACAAAGCTGGAGTAACTCAGCGGAGAGAAGCAATGGGTGCGTTTCGTGTCGAGACTTTTCTTCAGTCTGAAAAGAAGGGTCTTCACCTGAAACGTCACCCATTGCTTCTCTCCAGAGATGCTGCCGGTCCCGCTGAGTTACTCCAGCATTTTGTGTCTATCTTCAATTTTCTTGGCTCCGCTCTGGGAGTAGAAGTGGGGGCGGATCCGGACAGCAACGGCCGTGAGCCCCAGGCCGAGCTCGGCGATCGGTTTGCCTGCTTCTGCTGCTGTTGAAGGTGAGACGTTGCATCACGCCAGGGTCTTGGGCCTGTCCCACTTTGCCCGTCAGTTCCGCGACAGGCAGTTGCACACAACTACATACCCCCTCCGCGCTACTAAGTGGGACCGGCCCCGCGCGGCCATACGATGCCCGTTCGCCTCAACGTGACCACGAGGTCGCGTAATTAGCGTGCCAAGGACATGTAAGTGGGACAGGCCCTTTTCCCACCATTATCGGGCATTGCCTGTGCATTGTTATGGGGATGAGTCAATGTTACAGAAAGTGACTGATTGTAGCTGGAATCAGGTGAAATTATTATAATTATTATTATTTTATACTTGTTGTGAACGAAAAGAAGGAATCCCTGGTGATGTGCCATGGTCCCAAGGGTAAGAACGAGAGTGAGGGAGAGCCGAGTGCGTATCAATGGCAGGCAAGCGGCAGTGTTGGTTCAAGTGACAATATAAGAGGTTGTGATGTGGTTAGGAATGTGTGATGTGAGAGAGAATGAACAAGAAGGCTGGAAACCTATCCTGTGACCCTCACAATCCCATCCAATCTGGAAAAGGATCAGAGGATGATCGCAGAAGCAGACGTAATCATTCTGGGGGAAAAAAGCACCCTGCAGCCATCCAGATCTTTCGTTTTGAATTTCACTGGGTGAGACCTTCTGTGGTTAAAGTCCATGCCCAGAACAGGCATGCATTCAGAACAGGGACAAAATTAAATTAAGATTCACTCCAAATAACACAACAACAAATGGCTTTATTGTCTTAAACAGACTGTAAAAGAGAAATTTACGTGCACCTGGAACCATATTTCACATGTAATAGTTTTGTTCAACAAAAGGGAATCGTTCATTCCCAGACTGGTTGTTCGAGCACATATGGCACCTGAGCGACGGAGCAGTGCCAGTGAGAACGATGAGTTAAAGATCGTATATAACCATTACAGCACGGCAACAGGCCATCTCGGCCCTTCAAGTCCGTGCCGAGCTTTTTATTTTTTTTATTTTTTTATTTTTATTTTATTTTAATTTTTTTAATTACTTCCAGCTAGTCCCATCTACCTGCACTCAGACCATAACCCTCCATTCCTTTCCCGTCCATATACCCATCCAATCTATTTTTAAAGGATAAAATCAAACCTGCCTCCACCACTTCCACTGAAGCTCATTCCACACAACTACCACTCTCTGAGTAAAGAAGTTCCCCCTAATGTTACCCCTAAACTTCTGTCCCTTAATTCTCAAGTCATGTCCCCTTGTTTGAATCTTCCCTACTCTCAATGGGAAAAGCTTATCCACGTCAACTCTGTCTAACCCGCTCATAATTTTAAAGACCTCTATCAAGTCCCCTCTTAACCTTCTGCGCTCCAAAGAATAAAGACCTAACTTGTTCAACCTTTCTCTGTAACTTAGTTGCTGAAACCCAGGCAACATTCTAGTAAATCTCCTCTGTACTCTCTCTATTTTGTTGACATCCTTCCTATAATTAGGCGACCAAAATTGAACTCCATACTCCAGAATTGGCCTCACCAATGCCTTGTACAATTTTAACATTACATCCCAACTTCTATATTCAATGCTCTGATTTATAAAGGCCAGCACACCAAAAGCTTTCTTTACCACCCTATCTACATGAGATTCCACCTTCAGGGAACTATGCACAGTTATTCCTAGATCCCTCTGTTCAACTGCATTCCACAATTCGCTACCATTTACCATGTACGTCCTATTTTGATTTGTCCTGCCGAGATGTAGCACCTCACATTTATCAGCATTAAACTCCATCTGCCATCTTTCAGCCCACTCTTCCAAATGGCCTAAATCGCTCTGTAGACTTTGAAAATCTACTTCATTATCCACAACACCACCTATCTTAATATCATCTGCATACTTACTAATCCAATTTTCGACACCATCATCCAGATCATTGATGTACATGACAAACAACAGTGGACCCAACACAGACCCCTGAGGCACCCCACTAGTCACCGGCCTCCAACCTGACAAACAGCCATCCACCATTACTCTCTGGCATCTCCCATTCAGCCACTGTTGAATCCATCTTGCTACTCCACCATTAATACCCAACAATTGAACCTTCTTAACCAACCTTCCATGAGGAACCTTGTCAAAGGCCTTTCTGAAGTCCATATAGACAACATCCACTGCTTTACCCTCATCAATTTCCCTAGTAACCTCTTCGAAAAATTCAAGAAGATTAGTCAAACATGACCTTCCAGGCACAAATCCATGTTGACTGTTCCTAATCAGACCCTGTTTATCCAGATGCTTATATATATTATCTTTAAGTATCCTTTCCATTAATTTGCCCACCACTGACGTCAAACTAACAGGTCTATAATTGTTAGGTTTACTCTTAGAACCCTTTTATACAACGGAACAACATGCGCAGTACGCCAATCCTCCGGCACTATTCCCGTTTCTAATGACATTTGAAATATTTCTGTCATAGCCCCTGCTATTTCTACACTAACTTCCCTCAATGTCCTAGGGAATATCCTGTCGGGACCTGGAGACTTATCCGTTTTCATATTTTTCAAAAGTGTCCGCACCTCCTCTTCTTTGAATCTCATAGTTTCCATTGCTACTCTGCTTGTTTCCCTTACCTCACATAATTCCATATCCTTCTCCTTGGTGAATACCGAAGAAAATAAATTGTTCAATATCTCCCCCATCTCTTTTGGCTCTGCAGATAGCTGTCCACTCTAACTAATTTTATTCCTTGTTATCCTTTTGCTATTAATATAGCTGTAGAAACCCTTTGGATTTACTTTCACCTTACTTGCCAAAGCAACCTCATATCTTTTAGCTTTTCTAATTTATTTCTTAATATTCTTTTTACATTCTTTATACTCCTCAAGCACCTCATTTACTCCATGCTGCCTATAATTATTGTAGATCTCTCTCTTTTTCCGAACCAAGTATCCAATTTCCCTTGAAAACCATGGCTCTTTCCAATTTTTACAATTTCCTTTCAACCGAACAGGGACATAAAGATTCTGTCCTCTTAACATTTCACCTTTAAATGTCCTCCATTTCTCTTCTACATCCTTCCCATAAAACAACATGTCCCAATTCACTCCTTTTAAATCCTTTCGCATCTCCTCAAAGTTAGCCTTTCTTCAATCAAAAATCTCAACCCTAGGTCCAGTTCTGACCATCTCCATAATTATATTGAAACTAATGGTATTGTGATCACTGGACCCGAAGTGCTCCCCAACGCATACCTCCGCCACCTGCCCTGTCTCATTTCCTAACAGGAGGTCCAGCACTGCCCCTTCTCTAGTAGGTACCTCTATGTATTGCTGCAAAAAACTATCCTGCACACATTTTACAAACTCCAAACCATCCACCCCTTTTACAGAATGTGTTTCCCAGTCTATGTGTGGAAAATTGAAATCTCCCAAATCACTACCTTGTGCTTACTACTAATATCTGCTATCTCTTTACATATTTGCTCTTCCAATTCTCGCTCCCCATTTGGCGGTCTATAATACACCCCTATAAGTGTTGCTACACCTTTCCCATTTCTCAGTTCCACCCAAATAGCCTCCCTAGACGAGCCCTCTAATGTATCCTGCCAAAGCACTGCTGTAATATCTTCCTTGACAAGCAATGCAACACCCCCACCTCTTGCCCCTCCAATTCTATCACCCCTGAAGCAACCAAATCTTGGAATATTTAGTTTCCAATCACAGCCCTCCTGCAACCATGTTTCACTGATCGCCACAACATCATACTTCCAGGTGTCAATCCAGGCTTTAAGCTCATCCACCTTTCTTACAATGCACCTAGCATTAAAATATACACATTTAAGAAACCCACCACCACTTATTCTCTGTTTATTATCTTTTTCTTCTTTCTCCCCTATATTTTGGGTCCGAGTGCTTCCCTTCTCTGCCTCCTGCCTCCCACATTTTCTACTACCTTTCTCTATTTGAGTCCCTCCCCCCAACCGTTCTAGTTTAAAGTCTCCCCAGTAGCCTTTGCAAATCTCCCCGCCAGGATATTGGTCCCCCTCGGGTTCAAGTGCAACCCGTCCTTTCTGTGCAGGTGACACCTTCCCCAAAAGAGGTCCCAATGATCCAGAAATTTGAATCCCTGCCCGCTGCACCAGTTCCTCAGCCACGCATTTATCCTCCACCTCATTCCATTCCTACTCTCACTGTCGCGTGGCACAGGTAGTAATCCTGAAGTATTGACTAATGTAATTCAAATAGATTCCTGGCACAACTCCGGGTCTGGAAGAATCCCGGGGCAATTCCACTGCAAATCCACTTAAACTGCAACATCTCACTTAAACATTTCTCTTCTTCAACACGGCAGCCTCTCCAATTTCACAACCTATCGGGACGTTTGCGCATCTGGTGAGCTGGTTTGCAACAACTGTGAAAGCAAAAATGTTCAGTCTTTTTCTAAGCAGAATGCTGGGTCTAAATATTGCTGGGAGTTTGGGCGTTTGAAAGTTCCTCTGCACCCAGTCAAAAAATGTTAGGTATTCCCGTGTGTGAGAAACATCACAAATACCACAGCATGGGTGATGGATGCACAGCTCAGTGTAATTAAAACTACAGAGCGAGGCATACAAACAAACCTCCGCTCTCTCTCTCTCTCTACCGATGCTGCCTGACCCAGATCTTTCCCAGGTCTTAGAATAAAGGGGAGGTCATTTAAGACTGAGGTGAGAAAAAACTTTTTCACCCAGAGAGGTGTGAATTTATGGAATTCCCTGCCACAGAGGGCAGTGGAGGCCAAGTCACTGGATGGATTTAAGAGAGAGTTAGATAGAGCTCTAGGGGCTAGTGGAGTAAAGGGATATGGGGAGAAGGCAGGCATGGGTTATTGATTGGGGACGATCAGCCATGATCACAATGAATGGCGGTGCTGGCTCGAAGGGCCGAATGGCCTCCTCTTGCACCTATTTTCTATGTTTCTATGTTTCCGTTTTTAATTTTACAAATTTCCAGCATCATTGGTAATTTGTATTAGTTCCGTCACACAGTGAAACCTAGAATCACTGGCCAGGGGTGATATACGACAGCAGGCCTGCCTGGAACTGGAAACCCGGCCTGGGAGGGAAGTAGACGAGCCCGGCCCCTGCTCACTCCGTGGACTGGAGAGGAGGAGGGAGTCGGAGTGGGCAGAGGGCCGGTAAGCAGACCGGCTGCGGGAGGTAGTAACGGTAGCGTGGGCTGCTGGAGGCCCTGCAGTAGCCTGGGGCTCGGCTCGGCTCGACTGGGCACTGCTCCAAGAGGCCGAGCATGTGGACCAGACGTGGCCTTCAGCAGCGGTTGAGGACACCGTTGGCTACGCTTGGCCAGGCCGACCCTGCAACGTCGCCAGGACGACGGGCCTCCATGGCCAGGATAGGAACACTACACTTGTAACAATTGGGACTTGAAAACGGTGCCAAACCTGGCGACTCTGTATACTCTCTCAGTGTACCACCACTATACACTTGTATTGTATCTGAGATGCTTATCTAATATGTATCTAAGTGATTATGTAGAGTGATACTTGTTCTGAACTGTATACAAAAATGAATTTCACTGTACCTCGGTACATGTGACAAAGTCCCATTAAGAAACCGGTACCCAGGCCTTTAGGCTTCCCATTCCAGCTGCAAGTCTACAGGAAATTGGACTGTGCTTTTTAGATGGGTATTTGCAATGTGGGTGATGTGTGTATTGTAAGTTAATGCACCTTCTTGAACCAAAGCAGAGTTCTGGTGAAGATACTGCAGTGGTGCTGGTGAAGAGTGAGTCTCAGGTTTCAGACCCCACGATGATGAAGAACTGGCCGTGTGCTTCTGAGTCAGGGTTGTTCGCAGGTTGGGAGGGGAACCTGCAGGTGGTGGCTGGTGATCTTCTCCAGAGAACGAAACCAGTCAGTGCCAGGATAAGGCCATGGGTGCAGGGAAAGCACCAACCTCAAAGAACAGCCAGTGAAACATCTCCGAAAGGCAGAAGACCTTAAAGGTTGTCCGACCATCTGACTGTCGACATTCAGATTTTCCAAAAAGCTAAGCACAACGAATGTTGGAAATTTGAAATAAAAACAGAAAGAGAAAATACTGGAAACACTCATCAGGTTAGGCTGCATCTGTGGAGAGAGAACCAGATAAATTATTTCAGGTCTACGACCCTTCACCAGAATGTTATCAAGGTCCTGAGTGAAGACTTTTCTTTGACCTGATATATTAACTCTGTTTCTCTGTGCATAGATGCTGCCTGACCTGCTCAGGATTACATTCATGTAATACTGGATATCAAAAGGACATGAATACCATTGGCATTGGTTTATTATTGTCACGTGTACCCAACATACAGTGAAATGTTTTGGTTTGTGTGCTGTCCAATTAAATAAGAAAATACAATACATGAACACAATGTAGTAGAATATTCCAAGGTGCCTCACAAAAGCAATTATCATATAAATTCTGATACCAAACCACACAAGGTCAGAAAATCAAAAGCTTGGTCTGATAGAAGGATGTTATTAAATGTTCTAAAGGGGGAGAAAAAAAAGACAATAAGTGGTGGAGTAACTCAGCGGGTCAGGCAGCATCACTGGAGAACATGGCTCCAGAGCATAGAGACCATGGCTGGGCGATATTTTCGGTTGAGACCCTTCTTCAGACTAGGCAACGTTTCATGTTGGGACCCTTCTTCAGATTCTCTTATCAGCGTTTTCCAGAGATGCTGCCTGTCCCGCTGAGTTACTCCAGCATTTTGTGTCTTTTTTTGTAAACCAGCACTTGCAGGTCCTTGTTTCTCTCTTCTAAAGGTGGGACGTGGGTCCAGGACGTTCTCTGTGTGAGAGCTTCGGTCCCAGGCAGTGGTGGTGCAGATGTCAGTGAGTGGTACATCAGCATCAGCAATGCAGGGGGGACGACAATTGGAGTCTTCCAGTCACCTCGGACGATAAAGGAAATTGAGGTTATAGAGAGAAGGGAATGAGGGTGAATAAAACAAGTATTGGGAAATAAGAAGAAAAAGATGTAAAGACATAAAGAGGGAGGGGTGCAGAAGAATGTCATCAAAATGATTTTTCCAGCATCTGCAGTTCTTTCTTAAACAAAGGATGAAGGACTGCGTAGTTGGATAGACTGGAGAAAATGGGACCGTTCTCCTTAGAACAGAGGAGGTAGTAAGGTGACACAAGAGACTGCAGATGTTGAAATCTTGAGCAAAAAACTAGCCACAAAAAGCTGGAGTAACTCAGCGGGACAGGCAGCATCTCTGGAGAGAAGGAATGGGTGACGTTTCGGGTCGATAAAAAGGGTTTCGAGCCAAAACGTCACCCATTCCTTCTCTCCAGAGATGCTGCCTGTCCCGCTGAGCTACTCCAGGTTTTTATGTCTATCTTCGGTTTAAACCAGCATCTGCAGTTCCTTCCTATACAAAGTGTAGGAGGAGGTCAGCTGGTCAGGCAGCATCTGTGGAGGTAAATGGACAGACAACCCAGACAGCTGGGTCTGCTAGATTCCGAAGAATATTCTAAGATATCAGAGTACTGAAGATAATGATTGCCATTCCTTCGGATGTTGCACACTAAGATGTGTTTAATACAAAACGGAAGGATTAGGCAAGGTATTGTAAGTCATGGTAGCCATTCCAGGTTATACCAATGTATATCTGAAACAAAGTGTGATGTGTGTGAATGCATAAACTGTGCTTATTATAGATGACTTATATAGTTGAAATATTATTAGTAACTATTTTACAACATATTGTGCCTGTGTGTACTATTTTTCATAGCATAGACATTCCCATATAATGTTGCCTGATTGTCTGAGCTGATTATAATACAGTGGTTTGATGTGTGTAGAAAGCTATGGTAGAGGGCTGTGACTTTCACAATGTATTAAATAATATACAGCATAATGTGAGGCTGGATATTGAAGGATGCATGGACTATTATAATCCAGATACTATGGTACTAATGGCAGTGTCTATATCCCACATCATATAGTGACAACATACAATGTCTGCATAATGAACTAATATAATCTGTTACCTGCATCCAAACACCATTTCTTGATTTCTTACTTTGATATAAAGTTTACCTAAATAGGAAATCTTCATCTATATTCTGCCAGAGGTTGGTCCCCACTGTGTCCAGAACCTGGAAGAGGAACCATGGCTCTTTGCCATTCCCTTTCTCAACCCAGACGTGGGGGTGGGGGTGGGGCAGCGGTAGAGCGGTCCGCACTGCCTTCAGCAGCCAGTGTCAACAGGTCCACATCTACAGGCATGTCGGACAAAACAAAATCTGAGGCAGCATTGTAATTTCCACCTGGGGCTCCTCATGGGGCAAGATCCAAAATGTCCAGGAAGATGAATGAGGAAATGCATTTGAGGACCAAATGAGGAGTCCAAATCTGCTCCAAGGACAATGGGACATAAACAGTTAAATGTTAAATTGGAAGCACATCTCCAAATACACTGGGATCAACTCTGGGATCAGAAGACTGGGAGACATTCTACCAGTGAGTAGGGGATCACCTAGTCTATGGGAGCTGAAAATCCAGGATCCAAGATTTTAGGAGCAGAAATTCCACTTTTCCGTTAAGAGAAATTCCTTCAATCTATGTAAGTGGAGTTTCATGGATCTCATGAATGGGGTGCACTTTTGTCTGCACTTGTTGTATCGAAATGTTTGTTCTTTTGTCAAGAAAATAAGGCCATCCAAATTGAAGGCGAGTCTGGGATATCTGATGCTCCCAATCAGACAATGTCTCACTCCAATACGAGCAGCTGTAGTTCGCCTGGAATGAGGAATCGGGTATTGGTCGGATGTCTGTTGAATGGCCCTGAAGGTCTTGCTGCCTACGACAGGGAGTACAGCGGCCACATTGGCAACAATGTGACCACGTGACTCTTCAATTGGAAGCGACTAGTCTCTGCGTAGAGTGCAGCCAGATGGAAGCACAACCAATGGTGAGGGAACCAGACATAATGTTTGCTTATTAAGCAGGCACCAGTCAGTTCTGCAGTGTAAGGAACTCCGTCAATGTGCAATGATACACAAATACATTTACAAAACAATTCAATTAGATTAATTACAGAAAGTACACATTTACAGATTTTTTTTTTGCCAAGGACTATGTTTTGCATAATTCAAAACAGATAAGAATGTCTGACCCAAATATTAATGCAAGGAGATATAAATACTGCTGCAATGTAGTAATAAAAATATTTTATGAAATTGGAACATTCATCTGATCAATCTCAAGTACTTCCTCTTCTGATAAAATTATGTGAGCAGTTCGACAGACATGTTCTTGTTCATTGACGTCTCCCAACGTTCAAAATTCCGGTGAGCCTGCTCCAGGTCCTGGATGATCTGGAAGAGTTTGTTTGGGATCTCCACTGTATTGGACCCTGAAAAGAAGAGGCTTCTTTAGCAAGGACCACTATGATCTGGGACCCACAGCAAGGGATCAACGCGCGACCTTCCGCTCTCCCCAAAGGAATCTTTACGCACCCAGGGTCTGCTCACCAACACCTGGAGAGGTCCAACATGCACCTTAGACAACTCCTCAAGGTGTTTGAAAGATGGAGGCCTGGCAAATTTGGCAGCGAAGGTTTGAAACAGGCCATCCAATTGCCATCAATACTGTATGCCACACATGGGCTCAACTGCTACCAATGTTCTCCCTGTCCCATTCATTCCCAGAAAATCCTCATCCTGTTCCACTCTCCGTCCGCACACTCAACATGCTTCGCCATGATGGACAACCCCAGTTTTGAGTTGGGAGACTCACTACTCACTACTTCAATGACTAGTCCAGCCTTGGATGAGAGTCAGGAACTAGAGGGCATTGAGACGTTTTAATACAGGAAAACGTCCCAAGGTATTTTACACAATAAGCAAAGGAGATATTGGTAAGGTGATTAAAACTGGGACTAAGGAGTGGCTTTTCAGAAAGATCCCCAAACCTGGTAGAGATATGGGGAAATGAAGAAACTTCAAGAGGGAATTCTAGAGAACTGAAGGTATTCCTGCCAATGGTCGGCCGAAGGGATTAGGGATGTGTAAATAGCCCATTCCTAGAAAATGAGCATTGAACCATACCATACATGTGTAACCATACATGTGTAACAACATTCTTCTGGTGTAGTCCACCCACTACTGCCACATTGGGTGAACGGGGACTCTCAACTTAACTGTTACCTTCCTTAGAACTGATCGGGGCTGTAGTGTCTCTTCTCCCTTTACATTCCAAGTATTTTTGTCTACAAACAAATGAGAAAACTGTTACATTATATAACAAAGTTACATGGTAAAGTATGAGTGCCACATTGAAGAACAAATTGTTGAATAAACAAAAATGTTACATGAAACAACAAGCCAACTATGACAATAAATATTGCCCATTACAAATCACTACCAGGCATGTTAGTTGACTTAAGAGACAAATAATCCATAATAACAGTAATCCTAATAATTAATAAGAATGGTGATGCAAATTCAAAACTTGCGAGTTTGGATGAAGTGTAACAATTCCAGAGGTCAGTAATAGTCACTGTAATGGTTAATGTTGTAAAAGCCCAATTGATCTCAATGAGAACAGAAGCTGGCCTTTGGACAACGTTACTGGTTGGGGACACAAGGTGCCAATTTACAGAGAAATTCACTAGTGGGAGAATCTAGGACCAGAGGCCATAGCCTCAGAATAAAAGGACATACCTTTAGAAAGATGAGGAGGAATATCTTTATTCAGAGGGTGGTGAATCTGTGGAATTTATTGCCACATAAGGCTGTAGAGGCCAAGACAATGGATATTTTTAAGGCAGTGATTGACAGATTCTTGATCAGAACGGGTGTCAGGGGTTATGGGGATAAATCAGGAGAATGGGGTTGAGAGGGAAATATAGATCAGCCATGATTGAATGGCAGAGTAGACTTGATGGGACAGATGGCCTCCTTCTGCTCCTATCACTTATGAGTGGCACGGTGGTGTAGCAGTAGTGTTACTGCCTTTCAGTGTTAGAGTCCCGGGTTCAATCCTGACTACGGGTGCAGTCTGTACGGAGTTTTTACATTCTCCCAGTGACCTGCATGGGTTTTCTCCAAGATCTTTGGTTTCCTCCCACACTCCAAAGACATAAAGGTTTGTAGATTAATTGGCTTGGAATAAATGTAAATTGTCCCTAGTGTCAGTTGGATAGTGTTAGTGTGCGGGGATCGCTTGTCGGTACGGACTCGGTGCGGACTACTTCCTGAGAAGATTACGGAGAGTCGGTTTGTCAAGGAGGACTCTCTCTAACTTCTACAGGTGCACAGTAGAGAGCATGCTGACCGGTTGCATCGTGGCTTGGTTCGGCAACTTGAGTGCCCTGGAGAGGAAAAGACTACAAAAAGTAGTAAACACTGCCCAGTCCATCATCGGCTCTGACCTCCCTTCCATCGAGGGGATCTACCACAGTCGCTGCCTCAAAAAGGCTGGCAGCATCATCAAGGACCCACACCATCCTGGCCACACACTCATCTCCCTACTACCTACAGGTAGAAGGTACAGGAGCCTGAAGACTGCAACGACCAGGTTCAGGAACAGCTACTTCCCCACAGCCATCAGGCTATTAAACCTGGCTCGGACATAACACTGAACTTTACTAGCCAATACTGTTATTTGCACTTTATCAGTATATTGACCATTGTGTATATATTTATAGAATGCCTTGTAGTAAATGCCTACTATGTTCTGTTGTGCTCAAGCAAAGCAAGAATTTCATTGTCCTACCAGGGACACATGACAATAAACTCACTTGACTTGACTTGACTTGATGGGCCGAAGGGCCTGTTTTCCTCTCTAATTTCTAAACTAAACTAAACTCATGGC
The DNA here is from genome assembly GCA_038087875.1 of Malacoraja senta. Classification (NCBI taxonomy): domain Eukaryota; kingdom Metazoa; phylum Chordata; class Chondrichthyes; order Rajiformes; family Rajidae; genus Malacoraja; species Malacoraja senta. The sequence continues at coordinate 15,728,186 of CM075982.1, forward strand.
AAAGTTTCTACGCTAATCTCTCCCAGTGGGATAACTTTGCCAGCCCTGCAGCCATTGCATGCTTCCTGGGATAACCTGGGAATGGGGTCGGAAAGATCTGTCCAAACACTCTCTTTTTCATTGCCATGGGAAATACTCAACAGGAGGGCGTTGGGTAAAGAAAGAGTCCGTAGAAAGGTCAACCTATGATCAACTACTCACGTCAACATGTCCCTGATTGCAAGCAGTTGCCTGAAGATCAGATGAGATTCTAAGTCAGGGTTAAGAGGATCATTCCACTCCTGGAGTGTCACACCAAAATGGGTTTTGTCGCATCCTGGAGCTGCCAAACGGTAAACACACACATGAAATCACCTTTTGAGTATAGTTTATTGAGTTTAGTTTATTATCACAGGTACAGTGAAAAGCTTTTGTTGCGTGCGAACCAGTCAGTGGAAAGACAATACATGATTACAATCAAGCCACCCACAGTGAACAGATACATTATTAACTGAATAACGTGAATGAAGTTTTGCTCAGCAACTTCTTGAACTGGATCCAAATCATTCCACTCTGGGGAATTCAGAGATCTTGTTCCTCCGGTGCAATGTCATGGATTGTGATGATAATGGAGCATGTTTATTCCAATAGTTATGGTCTTGCCAATATCAATCAAAATTACATGTCCTTACGATGAGTCAATGTAATCACCAAGGATATTTCACAGCTAAAATAAACTTATTACCACAGGGAGATGCCATGTGAGGTTTCCAGTCTGGAGATGAATACTTTAGCTCTTTTCAGAAAATTCATGGAAAATAGATTTAGTTAGTCTACGAATAGTTTGGAGAATGAGTCAAGAAGTGAGTGTGAGTGAGTAAGTGAGTGAGTGAGTGAGTGAGTGAGAGTGTGAGTGTCAGTGAGTGAGAGTGTGAGTGTCAGTGAGTGAGAGTGTGAGTGTCAGTGAGTGAGTGAGTGAGTGTGAGTGAGTGTGTCAGTGAGTGAGAGTGTGAGTGTCAGTGAGTGAGTGAGTGAGAGTGTGAGTGAGTGAGTGAGTGTGTGAGAGAGTGAGTGAGTGAGTAAGCAAGCAAGTGTAAAGATGTGGGGGGTTGATTGTAAGGGAGTGGAAGGGAAGGAGCATGCCAATGAATGAGATATGCAAGGGTTGGTACTGGAGAGGCAACAAACAGAAAGAAGAAAGTTAGCAGAGAGAGGATTTGAACCATGGTGCAAGGAAGGAAACAGCTTGTTTCCTCTGCTTCAGTAACAGCCTCTCTGCAGCGTAAGCCCACAGTGAGCAGTGATGCCACACACATTCAGTGTCAACAGCGGGCCAGTCAGTCACCAGGCTGCTCTGAGCCACTATGTTCTGGGTTCAAACCACACTCCAGAGATCTCAGCAGAGAAACCCGGGCTGGATTTCCAGCGCGGTGCTGAGGAAGCAGTGGCCCTCAGTTCAGCTCTACCGAGGGAGTTCAGCATGTAGGTACTTTAACCTGTCCAAACACAGGCAATACATTGAGAAAACCTTCCACATGGAGCCTTCGGATGAATTAAAGCAGCTTGAACGTGTTTAAGAAGGAACTGCAGATGCTGGAAAAATCGAAGATAGACAAAAATGCTGAAGAAACTCAGCGGGTGAGGCAGCATCTATGGAGTGAAGGAATAGGTGACATTTTGGGTCGAGACCCTTCTTCAGACGTCACCTATTCCTTCGCTCCATAGATGCTGCCTCACCTGCCGAGTTTCTCCAGCATTTTTGTCTCTGATTTTTCCAGCATCTGCAGTTCCTTCTTAAACACGTTCAAGCTTGAACGTGTGATATGTTTCATATATCAAGCTTAGCTTCTTGAATTTTTATTTTTGATTCTGCTCAGAGGTACTTGAGCACTTGCTGTGGGCAAATTCAAGTATTTTGGGTTATAAAAAGTTGGTTATGATGACAAATAAAACGGCAAAATTGTACTCATTGATGCCTGTGCTTTGTTATTGTGGATTAGCCCCCCCCCCCCCCCCTCTCACTGAGTGACTCTGAGGCCTCTCTGACCAGTGGCATCTCCACAAACCAGTGCCACAGTCAGTGCACAATAGCAGCATTTTGAAAGACCCAATTTTGAAGCAAAATCTTTATTTAATTTTATAAAGCATTTATAAGCTCAGACGCAAGTCTTTGAGGAACATCTCAGATTCCTATTTCCATATTACCAAAAAGAATCAAAAGGACACAAAGCGCCGGAGTAACTCGGCGGATCAGGCAGTATCTCAGGAGAATGTTTCGGGTTAAGACCCTTCTTCAGGCCAAAAGGAATGTAATGGACATTAGTTATTTGAAAGGTATAAATCCTGCACATTATTCAGAGACTACAAACATTGAAACGAGGTAATTGAATTAATTTACACCATTAAGTAAAATTATGTCGTATTTAGATATATCATATGGATATTCACTTAGTTTCTTCGGTTTGGAAGTTCTTACTAGGATGGATGAGGACACCAGCAAAGCCCAAACAGCAAAGGACTGCAATACCTGTTTTCTCCTTTTGGTGGCAGCAGCTCCACTTCTCCCCTTTGAACACCCCAGGATGATAAGAGTTCAGCATTTGTTTATTGCTGACACAGTATTTCCGTAAAGACGATAGCCATTGATTCAATTCATTCACGTTCTGAGAAGAAAATAACACCATCCTTCAAAATTTGTTTTACCTTTCAAGAGAAGGTGAACAGATTAATAAGATGCACTGCCCATTATTTGCATCAAATAAGCCTTTTATTGTACATAGAAACATAGAAACATAGAAAATAGGTGCAGGAGTAGGCCATTCGGCCCTTCGAGCCTGCACCGCCATTCAATATGATCATGGCTGATCATCCAACTCAGTAACCTGTACCTGCCTTCTCTCCATACCCCCTGATCCCTTTAGCCACAAGGGCCACATCTAACTCCCTCTTAAATATAGCCAATGAACTGGCCTCAACTACCTTCTGTGGCAGAGAGTTCCAGAGATTCACCACTCTCTGTGTGAAAAATGTTTTTCTCATCTCGGTCCTAAAGGATTTCCCCTTTATCCTTAAACTGTGACCCCTTGTCCTGGACTTCCCCAACATCGGGAACAATCTTCCTGCATCTAGCCTGTCCAACCCCTTAAGAATTTTGTACGTTTCTATAAGATCCCCCCTCAATCTTCTAAATTCTAGCGAGTACAAGCCGAGTCTATCCAGTCTTTCATCAGGCTGAGAGAGAACAGCAATTAGAGTTATAAAGTCACAGAGTGATACAGTGTGGAAACAGGCTCAACTTGCCCACAACATGTCCCAGCTACACTAGTCCCACCTGCCCGCGTTTGGTCCATATCCCTCCAAACCTGTCCTATCCATGTACATACCTTGAGACTGAGATGTCTTGAACATAGGTAGGGAGGGATTTAACCAAGGGGGATAGGATGGAGTCAAGGTATGTGGAAATGAGTTCGGTAGGGCACAAACAGGCAGAGACAATGGGTCTACCGGGACAGTCAGGTTTGTGGATTTTGGGGAGAAGGTAAAATCGGGCCGTGCGGGGCTGGGGAACGATGAGGTTGGAGGCTCGGGGGGGGGCAGGGAGTCGGTGATGGTGCTAGAGGTAGTGGCCTGGTGCTCGTCGGTGGGGTCATGGTCCAGGGATAAGTAGGTGGAGGTGTCCGAGAGTTGGCGCGTGGCCTCAGCTTTGTAGAGATCGACGCGCCAGACTACCACGGCACCTCCCTTGTCAGTGGGTACAGGAATTGGAGGAACAGCACCTCATATTCCGCTTGGGGAGTCTGCATCCTGGTGGCATGAACATTGAATTCTTACAATTCTGTTAGCCCTTGCTATCTCCTCCCCTTCCCAGCTCTCCCTCAGCCCGTGGGCTCCTCCTCCTCCTTTTTCCTTTCTTCTCCCCACCCCCTCCCACCTCCTCCCACCCCCCATCAGTCTGAAGAAGGGTTTCGGCCCGAAAAGTTGCCTATTTCCTTCGCTCCATAGATGCTGCTGCACCCGCTGAGTTTCTCCAGCATTTTTGTGTACCTATCCATGTACATGTCTAACTGTATATTAAATGTTGGGATAGTCCCTGCCTCAACAACCCCCTCTGGCAGCTTGTTCCCTACACCCACCACCCTTTGTGTGAAAAAGTTAACCCTCAGATTCCTATTAAATCTTTTCCCCTTCACCTTAAACCTATGTCCTCTGGCCCTTGATTCACCTCCTTTGGGCAAGAGACTCTGTGCATCTACCCAATCTATTCCTCTCATGATTTTATACACCTCAATAAGATCATCCCTCATCCTCCTGCGCTCCAGCCTACTTAAACTCTCCCTATAGCTCAGACCCTCCAGCCCTGGCAACATCCTTGTAAATCTTCTCTGTACCCTTTCCAGCTTGTTATTATTCCACTGGCCCAGATTTTATATTAAGGTTGTTCCTGCTCCCCCTGCCAGTGTTCATCCCTCAATCACCGACACCGAGTGAGTGGGGCAGTGTTCTGCAACTGTTGTGAGTGTAAAAGACAAGTACGTAAGGAAAACGTTGATTGATCAGCAAACAGCTGACTTGAGCATTTGCGAGAGGGAACAGCATTTTGCATCACTGCTGTGATTGGCATGGTCGTGCAGCGGTAGAGTTGCTGCCTTACAACACTTACTGCGCCATAGACCCCGTGTTCGATCCTGACCACGGGGTGCTGTCTGTACGGAGTTCATACGTTCTCCCTGTAACCGCCTGGGTTTTCTCCGAGATCTTCGGTTTCCTCCCACACTCCAAAGACGTACAGGTTGTAGGTTAATTGGTTTGGTATAAATTTAAGAATTGTCCCTAGTGTGTGTAGGGTAGTGTTAATGTGTGGGGGTCGCTGGTCGGTGCAGACCCGGTGCACCGAAGGGCCTGTTTCCGCGCTGTATCTCTAAACTAAATTAAACTACAGTGGATAGACACATTATCTGGTCATTCTTCACACTAGCTGCCATTGGTTTCAGTGCTGACACTTCCTACTTTGGCTTGGTGTTGACATGTTTTGTCTCATCGTGCTCCTGTGAAAGATCAAGCTAATGCTGTTTACTGCTCTTTCCATAGGAGAGTGACACTGTCCCTGTCTAATCATTTTGATTTGGTCGGTTCATTTTTTACTGCTGGGACACTGTGCTGTGAAGTTCTCAGCCTTTATGGGATGTCCACAGATAATGGCGGTGTGATCAACAACACAGTTCTAATGCCATTTAAAATGTGATTTCTATACCTAGATGATCAATAGAAGACAAGTTTTGAACGTTCATACGTGACTTTGAGGAGCAGGCGATGTTTCACGTGGAAGCAGTGTTCAGTAAGGGGTTGGAGGAATGGGACGTACCTTGCACTGCAAGTACATGATCTCAAATTGTCTTCTGCCATCCGTTGAAATGATCTGCATAACATACTGGCTGCCAAAACACTTCTCGTCCACCTTCTCTATGGCTATGATCTTGGAGAGTGGAATAAATGCGCTGTTCTGTAAAACAGGTGGAACAACGCAATCAGGTCAGTCCGCGTGGGCCATGAGGCTGAGGTTTACCAACATCCAAAAATTAAAAATGGTAAACATGTATCAAATGATTAAAAGAAAATAAGTTTCCTTTCCCTGGTTCTCCTTGATCTACTGTCCAAAGGGGTCTCTAATCCCACGTCAGCTCCAACCTGGCAGTGGGAATGCGGCCAACACTGGGCCTGGCCCTGGGAACTGCTGATAGTCTCCGTTATTCTAGGGATGTGGATGCTGGTGACAAGGCCAACACTTACCTCCTTGGTTCATGAGCACCGTCACTACCGGCAGATGCCGTGTGGTAAATGTTCTCCCGCTCGTGCTGTTCAACGGGAATGTTGACCCGGTGCTGACAAGTCCACATGGGCCTGTGTCCCAGGAGAGAACTGGGAGGTGATGGTACTCCAATGGGGCCGGGAGACCCTGTTGGACGGATTATCCTGTGGTACTAAAATGATTGAAAAAGTTGACCTACCTTTGCGTTCGGCATTTTGGCATAACACAGTGCTTCACAGTTCAAGCAAAAATAATGCTTTTTGAAGTGAGATGACGTGAGGATGCCTCTCTCCTTGGCTCGGTGCATCAGCAGGTATCCTTCTTTGATGGTGGACGTATGCAGTGCTACTCGCTTTTGACAATCCAGCTCTGAAAAGAAAGTGGATTTTGATTCATGATCTGTGGAGAGGCAGGTGCAGCTATCTCACTTGCCCAGTCGCACGTCCCCCTGGACAGAGAGACCAGGCAGATCTACTCCCAGCGTAAGCCAATGTTAACCCAGGGGACCGAGAGGGATTGTGGAAGCCTCGCCACGAAGGCCCTGGGAATAGCTGCATCCAAATCTGTGAAGGGGGTGCAGTGGAGATCCTGTGAAATGGGTCATCGTTCCCTCCTTTCCCCTTGCACTGTGCATCAATCGTGTTTGCTGTTGACAAATGGGGGATCTATTTACTCGAACTTGACCCATTAGTCCTGAATAAACTGGGACTGATAGGGGATGATACAAGCAAACATATTCAATATACCAGCAATAGATAGACACAAAAAGCTGGAGTAACTCAGCGGGACAGGCTGCATCCCTGGAGAGAAGGAATGGGTGACGTTTCGCATCGAGACCCTTCTTCAGACATACCAGCAGTTCAGTCTGGTGAAAGTAGTAAGGCCAATATCAGTCAGGAACCAGTCTATGCCAGCAGGGGTCAAGCAGGGGAGATGTCAGTGAATCGAACAGAAGCCAGAGAGTCTCAGCAGGTGGAGTAACTTTATAATTGTTCAGCCCACTGTTCCATTCAACTAACACAATAAGTTGCATTTATATATCACTTTACAATTAATTAAACGCTCCAAGGCACTCTGTAAGAGTGTTATCAAATAGGATTTGACATGTGCAGAGCGCAGCTGGTAGATCTATTACAAACCCTGTTCAATCTCTCATCTAATGCAGCTTGGTCCACAACTCCCAGGGTTCTGACTGAGTCACTTTGCAGTGCCAAATGTGAATATACATTCTACATCAAAGACTGAAGGGTTAACCAGTAACCACTGACTGAGTAGATCCTATGGGTTGTTTGTGGAAGGAGAGGAGTCATATATGTGCACCCATTCAAAAAGGTGAGATGAACAGGGAGAATAGACTGTAAGGCAACAGATCTTATTTGTGTACCTTCGATTTTCCAGCATCTGCAGTTCCTTCTTAAACAGGTTTATTCTTCTGCTCTGCACTTCCAATGATCAATCAATCAAGCACTTTATTCATCCCCATGAGGCAGGAGTACGGGCAGTTAGCATGGCATCTGATTCATGGTTTGCACAGTTTTTCTCTCTGAATGAATTAATTGCTTACCTTAAGATGTAGGTCTCGATACTCATCAATTCAAGTCTGAGAGAACAGACTTTGCAAAAGTGAAAATCACATGAATGCAGTGTTAACCAAAGCTGCACATATGTCCAGCTCCCTTAATGACAGTCATTAACACTGTGCTCATTTTCCTGTGAGATTTTCTAGCAATTGTTTTCCAGAGTCTAAATAAGACAGACAGTCGGGTAATGCCCAAAATCCATCTCCAGTAAGACTTGCAACAGTGATCTGACTACTGACTGGTGTTGTTAAGCTGCAGAAGAACTTACTTTTACTCATGGCGATGGGTGGAAAGGATCGTTTCTGAAAGGGGCAATCAGACTAACGCTGCATTTGCACACAGGCTGTTGCCCACACAGCTGACTGCACTCTGCCACACCGAGGACTGATCCCTCCTTCTTCACACTGCCTCCAAATACCCAACCACCTCGACCTAACACCGCCTCCTCATGGATGAGGTGGGGATGTAAACGCACCCCTCAGGGACCATGTGACCTGGTCAGCCCCACTCTCATTTCCATTCCTCAGGACCATCCCTGTTATCTGCGCATCTCACAGTTCACTCATCGCACTTGCATCTCCAGGCAGATTAGAAACATAGAAAATAGTTGCTTTAGTAGGCCATTCAGCCCTTTGAGCCAGCACCGCCATTCAATATGATCATGGCTGATCATCCAAAATCAGTACCCCGTTCCTGCTTTTTCCCCATATCCCTTGATTCCGTTAGCCCTAAGAGCTAAATACAACTCTCTCTTGAAAATCCATTTACTTATCCTTCTGTCCACATGAGTGGGTGTAGGCATCTTCCACCACTGTGAGATTCCCTTAAGAGGAAGGGGCATTCAAAGATGGCACATATTAGAGAGACCTCCCTGGCAACTTCCTGCCAGAAGCATCTGTCTAAGGCTCTGAACAATTGGCAGGTTAGAGACTTCCATTTTTGGTACCTTCTGCCTTATTCCTTTAGCAATCTGTACAGATTGAGTCCTGTTCAGTTATTTTACATCTTCCTTTTATTTAAAATGCTTTATAAAGAAGTGTACCCAAAATGTCTTGTATCCATTCCTTCCACAAATGCTGCCTGACCTGCTGAAGTACTTCACTTCAGCGCTTGTGTTTTACTCAAGACTCCACCATCTGCTGCTCCTTATGTCTCTAACTAACACCTATTGTACGGTTAAAGTTGACAACTTTATACACCACCATACTCGGCATCAATTACGTTCTGTTTCAGTTCGGTTTTTTTCCACAAGGATTGGTCCGCCACTTCCAATCTCCTCTCCCTCCACCAAGCTGCCCTTAGGTTCATCAACCTCTCTGGAATTTGTTACAGCTTCCAAATGGCCGGTTGGAACCAATGTGTTACAAAAGGAGGCACAGCAACTATTTTTCAACTGACGCTATGATATTTGGAATGGGTTGACTGGGTTTATATTCACTGGAATTTAGGATGAGAGGGAATCTTATAGAAACATATAAAATTGTTAAGGGATTGGACAAGCTACATGCAGGAAAAATGTTCCCCATGTTGGGGGAGTCCAGAACCAGGGGTCACAATTTAAGAATAAGGGGTAGGCCATTTAGGACTGAGATGAGGAAAAAACTTTTTCACCCAGAGAGTTGTGAATCTGTGGAATTCTCTACCACGGAAGGCAGTGGAGTCCAATTCACTGGATGTTTTCAAGAGAGAGTTGGATATAGCTCTTAGTGTTAACAGAATCAAGGAATATGCAGAAAAAGGAGGAACGGGGAACTGATTCTGGATGATCAGCCATGATCATATTGAATGGTGGTGCTGGCTCAAAGGGCCAAATGGCCTCCTCCTGCACCTATGTTTCTATGTATCTATTCTGCAATGTTTTCAGGCTCTTTAGAGCAGCATCAGGGAGACTAGATATGTTGCATTTAGAACGGGCGATCCGGTCCACGCCAGAACACCACGTACCAGGATACTGGACCGGATCACGGATGGACACTTGACGGTAGTGGGGGGGCTTGCACTGTATCACTTCCTGCAATGCGAAGCCGGGTAACTTAAGACTATGAGCTCAATGCCTTCAGTGCACGCTTTGAAAAGAAGAACAATGGCAAACCAACACAATCTCTCACAGCCCCTGATGACCCTACGACCTTTGTCTCTGAGGCTGTTGTCAGAACATGCTTCGAGATGGTGAATCCATGCAAAGTGTCCGGTCCAGACAGCGTACCTGGCTGGGTACTAAACACCTGCGCAACCAACTAGCTGGAGTTTTCAAGGACATCTTCAACATCTCACTTCTGCAATCTGAGGTTCCCAACAACTTCAAAAGAGCATCTCTTGTACTGGTGACCTGCCTCAATGATTACCAACCAGTGGCACTTACACCCACCGTAATGACGTTTGCTGGAAACCAACCACCAGGTTGGTTGTGGCGCTGATTGTGGGTTGGTTGTGGCGTGAATCGGCGACGTCGATCATCAAGAATCCTTGCCATCTGAGCCATATCCTCTTTTCACTGCTACCAATGGGCAGGAGGTACAGAAGCCTGAAGTCCCACACCACCAGCTTCAGGAACAGCTACTTTCCTACAACCATCAGGTTCTTGAACCAATCGGCACAAGCCTAATTCTACTTTAGCAACAGAACACAACAGCCCACCTTTTGCACTACCAAGGACTATTTTTCTGGTTGCGTTTTTTGCACTGATTTCTTTTCTTTTTCATAGTCTTTTTCTTTTCACTTTCATGAATAAGATACGCATCGCTTATGTATGAATTGTTGTCTTTGTATGCGGCCTGAGGCAATGTGCCTGTGATGCTGCTGCAAGCAAGATTTTCATTGTGCCTGGACTCCACCGTACTTGTGCAGATGACAATAAGTACTTGATTTGACTTCAACTGTCGTGCAATGCCAGTTTAAAAACTGGAGCAACGTTTGTGTAGGTTTGCAGGCGTGTTATTGAAGTGGGTGAGTGGGTGGTTGGAGGCAGAAAGGAAACGGTGATTTCTGTTCTGTTGTTTAATTGCGTACGTGATGATTAATGATTCTTTCTCTGAATGGAAAATTAATCTGACACATTTCTCGTTTAGCAGCCAGAAAAATGAGAAGAATGGACCCAAAGGCCTGTCTTAATTTAATGCCTCTATAAATACTGGAGTGAAAACAATATGTGGTTGACTAGCCCACCCCATTCAAGGTGGCTTCAGTGAAATTCCGCGGGATGGAATTTTGACTGCGTTTACCTTGATCCTCCTCAATGTCGATTAGCTTGATGATGAATTCTTTAAATAATGCGACCCCTTGTTGAATATTGTGCTGCAACGGTGCCATCCAAATTTCCTTTCCACGAGCTTCATTGGCATCCATGTTTCCAATACTTTGGATCACCTGCAACAAAGAAGGTTGCTTTATTCCTCCATTCCTTATGATGACGTGTAGAGGGCGGCACAGTGGCGCAAAGGGTAGAGCTGTTGCCTCGCAGATCCACTGATCCGAGTGCTGTCTGTGTGGTGTTTGCACATTAGCCCTGTGACGGTGTGGGTTTCCACAGAATGCTTCTGTTGCATTCCGCTGCCCAATGACCTGCGGGTCGCTAGATTAAATGGTCATTATAAAAGGGGCGGCACAGTAGCGCAGCGGTAGAGTTGCTGCCTTACAGCGCCAGAGACCCGGGTTCGATCCTGACTAGGGGAGTTGTCTGTACGGAGTTTGTACGTTCTCCCCGTGACCGCGTTGGGATTCCCCAGGTGCTCTGGTTTCATCCCACATTCCAAATATGTATATGTTTGTAGGTTAACTTGGCTTCGGAAAAAGTTGTAAATTGTCCCCAGTGTGTCGGATAGTACGGGGATTGCTGGTCGGCATGGACTCAGTGGGCCGAAGGGTTTGGTACCGTACTGTATTTCTAAACTGAACTAAACTATAAATTCCCAAGTGTAGGAAGGAACTGCAGATGTTGGTTTAAACCGAAGATAGACACAAAAAGCTGGAGTAACCCAGTGGGCCAGACAGCATCTCTGGAGAGAAGGAAAGGGTGATGTTTCGGGTCGAGACCATTCTTCAGACTCCCAAGCGTATAAGTAAGTGGAAGAATGGGGTTGATGGCAATGTAGGGACAATAGATTACAGGGAAACATAGTGGAGGAATGTGAGCTGACATTGAGTCTATGGGTCGAGTGGCCTCTTTTTGCATTGTACAAAATAAGGAGAAAGGTGAACAAAGATTTTATTGAACCTTTTACAACCTCTGTACATCTCAAAGTGCTCTGCACCCAGTGAATTTTACACACACATTGAGGGCAGATGGGGAAGATGGGTCAGGGCATGGTAATAAGGCCATAAGCGATAGGAGCAGAATTAGGCCATTCGGCCCATCGTCCATTCCACCATTCAATCATGACTGATCTATCTCTCCCTCGTAACCCCATTCTCCTGCCTTCATCCCCATAACCCCTGACCCCCATACCAATCAAGAATCTATCTATCTCCACCTTAAAGATCCATTGACGGCCTCCACAGCATTCTGTGGCAAAGAATTCCACAGATTCACCAATAACTGGAGTTAAAGCTAGGGGGAAGACAGGAGAATGGGGTTAGGAGGGAGGGATAGATCAACCATGATTGAATGGCGGAGTAGACTTAATGGGCCGAATGGCCTAATTCTGCTCCTACCATTTATAACCTTATGACCGGCCCTGCTGAGTGCCCCCCCCCCCCCCATGAACTGTCCCCCTCGGATGGTCACGTCGCACATCGACCCAGCACAGACATATTTGCACTTTATACAGTTTTACTGTTTTACTGTTTAAAAATAAACAAATCATGTTTCTCTGGGTATCTAATTTTTAATTGATGAAGTTATGACATCGGATGGAAGCTGCATACCAAATCTCGTTGCACCTATGTGCAATGACAATAAAAGATATTATTATTATTATTATTATTAAGAAGAGTGAATTGATGGTAGACATGGTCTTGCCACTTCCCCGGGATGACATACCTTAGCCAGAAGCAGCAACGTCCTGCTGGTCCGTGCGTCTGGGTGCTTGGGGCGAAGGTAGAACAACTTGGGAGACATGACGGCTGGTGAGAAGAACCGTAGGCACAGAAAGCTGGTGACTGCCACATACTTGATGTTCTGCGTGGAAAGCAATAGGAACATCAGTGAACTCCTCTAGGCCCAGCGGCTGTTGAAATATCTGCTTCCATAATTCAGGCAGTAGAGGAAAGGGTGGGGACTCACTGAATCATTTGAATCAAAGACAGAACATACCATAATGTTTCACCACATATTTGTTGAAACTAAGATTAAGAAGCTGAATTCACCACCATTTAGCTATAATGGCTTATCTTTCCATTCAGTCAATATTTACTTGGAGGTTCTAATATGGGTGCAAGTGGGGAAAGGAGAAGGGGTGACATAACCTCATCTATTTTTTGAATTCCACTCAAAAAATTCCACTGCTCAGAATTGATCTTTCCTTGTGGAAGGGATGTATGTGCCCAGCCCAAACACACCACTGTGGAAGACAGAACTACAGAGATGGAATTCAAAATTGAATAACCCGCATTGGTCCTCCTAACCTAGAGCACCTTTGACATTAATTTGCGGCCTATTTGCATTTTCTAAATGAAAACATTTTTAGCCCTGCTGGTTGTGGACTACAGAGAAATGGTATATATATATATAAATGGTATATATATATATATATCTCTCAGAGGGGGGGCGGGTATAATACGTGCATATAAATATATGTGTGTGTGTGTGTGTATATATATATATATATATATATATATATATATATATATATATATATATATATATATATATATATAACCCATCTTGTGTCTGCGGACTACTGTCAGAGAAAGTCCAGAGTAATTTTCTCTGTGGTTATGGTCTATCAATGCCAACAAGCTGTAATATCCACTGGATGTTGGGTACGTCAAGTGAGTAGGTGAATCAGTTGACTGGAATTCATTTAAACACATGAAAAATGAACAGAAAATGATACAAATGGACATTTGGTCTACGCAGCGCAAAGTAGCCCATGCAGAACTGAAGCATCCCAGGTTGGATTAGAAAAAGAAGAGTACAGTGCAGGAACAAGCCCTTCGGCCCACGATATCTGTGTTGAACATTGTGCCAAATTAAACTACACCCTGCTGTCTGCACTTGGTCTATATCCCTCCATTCCCCATGTATTCATCTGCCTATCTGAAAGACACTTCAATTATGGTATCGACTTCCATCACCACCCCTGGCTGCACGTTCCAGGCACCTATCATTCTCTGTACAAGATACTTTCCCCATACATCTTCGTTAAACTTTACCTCCTGTGAAGTTGAAGCTTTATCCAGTATGTGACATTTCCACCCTGGAAAAAAAGGTTCTATCTGTCTATCTTACCTGTGCCTCTCATAATTTTACAGACTTCTATCAGGTCCCCCCCTCAGCCTCCACTGCTCCGGGGTTAACAATCCAAGCTGACCCAACCTGTCCTTTCATGCTAATACCCTCAAATCCAGGAAGCATACTGGTAAAACGTTCCTTCACCCCTCCAAAGCCTCCACATCCTTCCTGCAATGGGGTGATACATCCAAATGCAACCTACCAAAGGTTTTATGAAACTGCAGCATGACTCCATGACTCTTAGACTCAATGCCCCGGCCGATGAAGGCGAGCGTTTTATGCCTTCTTTTGCACTCTATCTATTTGTGTTGTTACTTTCAGAGAGCTATCAACGTGGACCCCAAGATCACTCTGTTCATCAGGGCTCTTAAGACTGTGGAGAGGATTTTCGAATTGTGAAAAGAATCAAGAGTAATGGGTAAAGAGATAAGATGAAACATTTTCTTCAACGGTTGTGAGTCTCTGGAACTCTCTTCCTCAAAGTGTGGTGGAAGCAGGGGCTTTGAACATTCTTAAGGCATAGTTTGATAAAGGCTAGATAAATAGAGGTTAGAAAGATTACGAGGAAAGGCGGGAATGTGGTGATGCGTTTACAAGAAGCCCAGGCACAATCTCTCTGAATGGTTGTGTAGGTTCAGGAAGTCAAATAACTCTACATTCATGTGTTCATACATATACATTCATATGCTCTGCTCATTCAAGTGATGATGGTAGGCTGAGCAATGTCATCAATGTTGTTGTTTTGGGCCTTGGAGCATGGGACGACGTGGACACTGTGACCTTGTGAGATACAAGGATCTTGCAAAGGGGTAGAAGCTGATCCAGCACACACCTGGTAGCGATCCTGTGGGAATCTTGCCCCCACACTTGTGTAGAGATCTCTGAAGGTGGCCCGGATCACCGAGGGGCACTGTTCCACTGAGCTCACAATGGCTTCAATCAGTTCTGTCAGGTAGGACTGGAGACACTGCGCACTCTGCTGGATTATGTCTGCCTCAGTCGGGCACCGATGGAGACCTGAACAACTGAAAGGAAAGCCTCAATTAAATTGCATTCATAATTGGAATAAATCACTATTCAATTAAGGCTGACTCATCATCTTAAAAATTGACTCTAGAGGTTTCAATTGTAAGATAAAAGCCCCAGGCTTAGCACAGACTGATTTGCCAGTCAAAAAACTCAAAGCAGGACAATGAATGAAGATCTTCAATGATCTTCCTTCTAATTTAAGTTGAGAAGTACATGTTCAATGTTTACTGAAAAAAGTGTCATTCTGTTTGCAACTCCTCAACAAATGGACTGATCCATCCACGACAACAATGAGGAATGGGATGATTAGTGGCAGGTTACAGTTGCACCATAGAAGTGCCAACCAATGACCATCTGCAACAGGAGTGCTTCACATTCCATGGCATTACCATCCCTATCCCCCACCATGGACATCTCAAGGGAGCATCATGACCATGTCAATAAAACCAGCCATAGAAAGAGAGAGCGAGACCACGAGGAGCTAACAGGGTGACTCTGGTCCATTGGTGATACCACTGGTGATACCAATCTCTGGCATCTTATAGCCTTTACACCATTGATAAAATATTCTCCCACTTGCATGGATGAGTGCAGCTCCAGCCGCTCACAAGAAGTTTAAGACCATCTTGGAGAAGGAAATCCATTTGACTGGTTCCCTCTAAATGTTTATTGTCTCCACCCCTGGCACACAGTGGCTGCACAGTGTGTACCATCTACAAAATGCTCTGCAGTACTTTGCCCAGGCTACTCTTACAACACTTCCCAACACTGTGGCCTTCTCATCAAGAAGGACAAGGATAGCTGGTGCCTAGTAATACCTCCACCTACAGGTTGGTTCCCCTCCAATTCCCCTCACGCCATTCTGACCTGGAAGTATATCACCAGTCGTTCATTGTTGCGGGTCTAAATCTTGAAACACCCCCCTGATCGGGGAAGGAGGGAACTTCCTCCACAAGGACTACTGTGGTTCAAGAAGACAACTCACCACCATCTTCTCAATGTCAATTAAGGATGGGCAATAAAACCTGTCCTCACTAGCAATGCCCAGATCTTAAAAAGACAAATAACATAAGCAAATGACACAATCATCCAGATGCTTGAACATCCAGGCAATTATTTTCCCAATTGTTATACATTTCTGTATTAAAAAAATTGGGTTTGTTTGCATATGTCTACCCAAGGTGACATCAAGTGAAGTGTTAAATACAGCACACTGCTAGGCCAGAATTAGCACTTCAAAGTGCAAGGCAGGGTTTTTTTTTTGTGAAATTATTTTTATTATTGGAGGTAGATACATATCATATTAAAATCGATACCAGTCTTACATTTTTAAATTACTAATATCGTCCATTATTATTACAATGTCTCCAATACTTTTTTCTTTTTTTTTTTTAAAACTAAATAGAACTAAAAAGATATAGATGAAATAAAGAAAGAAAGAGAAAAAAGAGAAGAAAAAAAAAAAAAAAAAAAAACCAAAACAAAAAAAAAAAAAAAAAAAAACAACAAAAAAAAAGATAATAAAGAAGAATGGAATAATTTACTACGATAAAAAACTTCATTCGAGATATATTCGTACATTTCAGAGTATAACCTTTCATCTATTCCTTGGCACGGGTGTTAGTCAGGTTCTTGTGCTGAACGATTCTGACCCTTTAAATAGTCAATAAAGGGAGACCATGTTCCGACGAATAGTTCCTGTTTGTCCAACAGGACAAGTCTAATTCTTTCCAAGTGTAAGGTCTCCGTCATTTCTATAATACACATTTTAATTGTGGGGGTTATAGGGCCTTTCCAAAATTTTAGAATTAATTTTTTCCCAGTTATTATACTATAATCAATAAAGTTTCTTTGAGTTGTTGTAAATGTTTGATTTAGTTCTAATTTCCAAGTATTATCAATTTTGGATCCGGGTCCAATTGAATGCTAGTCACTTTAGATATTATTGTGAAAATATTTACCCAGAAATTTTTAATTTTTATGCAATTTGCAAACATATGAGATAAGTTAGCTTCTAAATGTTGACATTTATCACATATTGGTGAGATATGTGGGAAGATTTTATTTAATTTTGTTTTAGAATAATGTAACCTATGTATTACTTTGAATTGTATTAGAGAATGTCTGGCATTTAATGAACATTGATGTATGTGTTGTAAACTTTCTTCCCAGGTATCTTTCGTTATTATTTGATTTAGTTCTTTTTCCCAAGTTTGTCTGTGTAAGTCCGTCAATGGAATATCACTGTCTAATAAAATATTATATATATAAGATATTAG
Organism: Malacoraja senta; assembly: GCA_038087875.1. Lineage (NCBI taxonomy): Eukaryota > Metazoa > Chordata > Chondrichthyes > Rajiformes > Rajidae > Malacoraja > Malacoraja senta. The sequence continues at coordinate 15,745,250 of CM075982.1, forward strand.
TTTTTCTGTATTAGGATGTTTATTCCAACAGTCGTCAAAAATTTCTGAATTTCTAATTCTAAAATTTCGAGTATTTGCTTTTACGTAATCTCTAAGTTGGAGATATCTGAAAAAATCATTTACTTGAAGTCCATAAATCTGTTGCAACTCCTGAAATGAAAGAAAAGTGCCTTCCATATAAAGTTGTCCCATCTTTTTAATTCCATAGTTTTTCCATTGTGTGAAACCTTTGTCCAACCATGAGGGCTTAAACAAAGGGTTATTCGCAATTGGAAGAAAAAGTGATAAATTATCCAGTTTTAATGTCTTTTTTAATTGTTTCCAAATTCGCATAGTACTATATATTATAGGATTTTCCCTATAAATTTTTTAATTTAATTTAGAAGTAGCAAATAGTATCGAGCCGATTTCAAAAGGTGAGCAATCTTCCTTTTCCATTTTTAACCAATCTGGTTGTTGATCTATTTCTTCCAACCAAAAATTCATATTTTTAATGTTAACTGCCCAAAAATAAAACAAAAAGTTTGGTAAAACAAAACCTTCATTTATTTTTGATTTGCACAGATGTTTTTTGCTTATCCTATGATTCTTATAATCCCAGATAAAGTCACTGACAATGGAATCTAACTTTTTAAAAAAGTTTTTTGACAAATATATCGGAATTGTTTGAAAAAGGTATAATATTTGCGGTAAGAAAATCATTTTTATGGCATTAATTTTGCCAACCATTGAAATAGGAAGTGTTTTCCAATACTGAATATTCTTATGTAGTTTATTCAGTAATGGGGGAAAGTTTGCTTTAAATAATGATGTATATATCTTAGTAACATAAATGCTTAGGTATTTAAATTTTTCATTTACTATTTTAAATGGAAATTGTTGTATTATATGTTTATTATGTTCCCTTATTGGCATAATTTCACTTTTATTGCAATTTATTCTGTATCCTGAGAGTGAACCAAATTGGGTTATTAGCTTTAATAAATTTGGAATACTAATTTCTGGTTTTGTAATGTAAATTAATACATCATCTGCGTATAAAGAAATTTTATTCACTGTATCCTTTGTGTTATACCCATATATTTCCGGATGGGTCCTGACTCTTTCTGCGAGTGGCTCTATAACAAGCGCAAATAATAATGGAGACAACGGGCATCCTTGTCTACAACCTCTAGATAGATTAAATTTAAATGATAACCTTTGGTTTGTTAATATTCTAGCCGTAGGGTTTGTATATAACAGTTTTATCCATGCACAAAATTTCTCGCCCAGCTGCAATTTTTCCATCACCGAAAATAAATAGGGCCATTCCACCTGATCAAAAGCTTTTTCAGCATCAAGTGAGATTATTGCTAGATCTTCATTAATATTTCTCTTTGAATATATTATATTAAATAATCTTCTTAGATTGTAATATGAATACCGCTTCTGAATAAAACCTGTTTGGTCAGGGTGTATTAGTTTATTCATCACTGTACTTAATCTGTGCGCTAAAATTTTTGTTAGTATTTTCTGATCTGTATTTAAAAGTGCAATTGCTCTATATGATCCTGGATCTTCCGGACCCTTATCAGCTTTAGGAATAAGCGTTATTATAGATTCATTTAAGGTATCTGGAAGTTTCTGTTGAGTATAAATATGTTCATACAGCATTTGTAAATGTGGAAAAAGCAAATCATAATTTTTTTTATAGAATTCAGAGCCTAAACCATCTGGTCCTACTGCTTTACCATTTTTTAAAGATCCAATAGACTCTTCAATATCTTTTATCGTAATCTCCGCTTCTAATAATTCTCTATCTTTTGAATCTAAACCTTTTAAATTACATTTTTGTAAAAAATCTGCTATTCCTTCTGGTTGTACTACAGTTTTAGTTGAGTAAAGATTATGATAGTATTGGAGAAATCTCTCGTTTATATCCTTGGGCAATTTTAATAATTCTCCTGTATCTGCTTTAATTTTATGAATTATTTTTTCCCCCTCCATTTTTCGTAGCTGACGTGCTAATAGTTTTTGTGGTTTGTCTCCAAACTCAAAATGTAATTGTTTAGTATGTTGATAAAGTTGTATTACTTGTTCTGAATACATTTTGTTTAGTTTATATTTCAGTACAGCAATTTTGTTATGTTTTAACGTAGATGGCATTCTCGCATTTTCTATATCTAGTTGCTTTATTTCCCTTTCCAGTGTTTGTTGTTTAATCTGGTTCTCTTTGTTATAAAATACTTGGGCAGAAATTAATGCGCCTCGGACAAACGCTTTAAATGTTTCCCAAATAAGAGAGACAGATGTGTCAGGGTTGTAATTTGCCTCGAAAAATGTTTGCATCTGTTTAATAAGATATTCCTGACATGATCTTTCATTCAATATTTGTGGGTTTTGAAACCATTGGCAGCTCTTAAGGAACCCTGTGGGAAACTCAAGCAGCAATCGCCCATTATGGCCATGTCGCATTGGCAAGCCTTCCGTATTCATGGCAGACTGGGCAGGGTGTGTGCGGTTGATGGTTACCCTGCTTCCTTGAACTCCAATTTGTTGGGATCCAGCTCCACGTACTTTCTCTCTTCAAACACCCGGTTTATGGTTGGTCCAAGGATATTGTGCAAATATTGCATCCCAGCCACCTGCAACAGTTTAACACAACAATGATTGTACAGCAGAGACAGATAAATAACAGTGACAATAATCATTTCATTCTTCAGTTTCTGAGCATTCACCTCCTGGTCACAGAATCACCCAGTGTGGAAGGTGAGAGTAATTGCCCTTTGAAAGCCTCTTCCAACTACATCCCGTCCCCTTCCCCTTGTGTCTATGTGAATTTTCAATTTCAAACACTTACCCAATTTCCTGTTGAGTGTAACTGATGAATCTGCCTGCAATACTTTTTAAGCTGTGCATTCATACAGTAAGTTCATAAGTGTTAGCCGCAGAATTAGGCCATTCGGCCCATCAAGTCTACTCTGCCATTCAATCATGGTTTATCTATCTTCCCTTCTTAACCCCATTCTCCTGCCTTCTCCCCATAATTCCTGACACCCTCACTAATAAAGAATCTATCTGCCTCTGCCATTGACTTGGCCTCCACATCCTACTGTGGCAGATCACACCAACCGACTATGGAAAACCCTCTTCAATTTCCCTGAGTTATTTACCTTTGATTTTAAATCTATATCTGCAAGGGACCTACATTTCCCTTTACTCGTCTTTTCCTGTTTACTTACTTGGACCTCTTATGTTCTAATTGCTATGTTTAATGCAGATGCCATTGCTGAGGTAAACAAAGACGGTAGAGGAATTAATCTGGTTACAGGGCCCAGATGGGGCATCTCCTCTCCTCAATCTAATTCAAACCCAAGAGCTCCAAGCAACAACAGCATTGGTGTGGTTCACTGTGGCACCAATTTCCCTTCACTACATCAGCGTCAAAACCAATTAAAAAAAATGTTTTGTTACCCTCTTCACTGAAATGTTACATCTAACAGAGACCTTGGTCAAGTGTTCCAATGAATAATTCCATCTTTAATGTTCTTACCCTAGAGAATCTGTATTTTTCCCATCTTAAGAATGGCTACAGCGCAGAGGGAGGCCATGCGGCCCATCATGTTCATACCAGCTCTGTCACAGAGCAGCTCTCTATTCCACCCACTGAAGCTTCTTCTGTCACTATGCAAATTCTTCTTCACCATTGAATGCCAATTCTCGGAGGATTTCAATGACTTTGAACTCAAGACCCTCACGGGCATGGTAGTGAGAGTGGTGCTTTATGGACCACAGATGCAAAGATTGTACCATGTCGGGGGTGATACAGTGAAGTATTAAACACAGGCAGACATGCAGCAATTACATCGTCACCACCCTCAGCATTAGTTGGAATGAATATGATTTCCCTGCCAACTTCAAAGATGAGCAGGAGAGAAGTCCCAGTATCCTGCCAGTATTTAATCCACATCCAATTTCACAGAAAGAGACTGGGTTGAGTTCAACTTCAGGATTGGAAGGGTGAAGTATTCGTATAGCCAATGTATTGTTACCCCTGCAAAACCAAAACCATTTTGAAGCCTGAGACTAAGTTATATGTTGCACTTAACTACCTATACCAGACAGCCAATTCTTACAACATGGAATGGCCCCGTAGCAGAAGCTTCAACGTCACGGGGCTGGAAACTGGAAGTATCCCGAGCTAATTCTGCTACCACCATCATCTATTGCGACAAGTGATGGCTCCCACTGATTGTCGCCGGAAGCTTGCGTCCTTTTCAGGACGGACGATGACAGCGATGTCAACATTTGAAACATGGAAGATGGACATGAAAGAAGAAGACAACTTGGAATGGAATGGATGGAATACTTTATTGTCACATGTGACACGGCCCAGTGAAATTCTTTGCTTGCATACACAAGGTATACAAAAAGCGGCCATGGATGGCGCTGACAAAGTTCTAAAGTACGCTGCCTTCCTCCTTTGTTCTCCACCCCCACCCCCCCACAGTGGTCCCCCACGTCAGGCCCCCCATTGTCCTCCACCCTCGCTCCCCAATGTGCATTGTTCTTCCCCCTCCCCCACGCCGGGTCCTCCATTGTTCTTCCCCTTCCCCCCTCACGACTGTCCCCCCACTCTCTCATCGACTGTTGTATCTTGATAGATACAGTATTGGACAGCAATTTGCACTGCGGAACAGAGACAGCTAAATGCGGGGGGGAAGTCAATAATGCATCAGCATCTGGTGTTACCTGTACCCGGCTATTTCTGCAGTTCAAACCAGACCCGTGAACTCTCTATCTTCAATGCTAACAATACACTAATAACGAGGATACTTCTCAACAATGAATTACATTTCTTTCCAATTTGCGCCTTACCTTTAAAAAACATTCCATGGATTTGGAAGCTAAAGAATTGTTTCGGAACAATGTATTTGGTTCGGCTGGAAAAAAACATGGAAAAAATAGAAGCACAACTTCAGAAGAGATGAAACATTCTGGACTCCGTCAGCCTGTATTTTAAACTGTTCCAAATGTTGACAAAATATAGACTTCCCGATTTATTACATTTCAATAGCTTTTGTGACGTAGCCTATTGGTCAGACATAAAAAGCAGCACCTCAAAATAACACGGATGAGCCTGAGAATTGCTGGGTTTTGGCATTAAGGGGTGCTATTTGTGAATTGCACGATAAGTAAGACCTTACAAACTAGAACCAGAGAGAGAATAAAATCCTGAATCCTGAAAATATGAGAATAAGATAGGGAATGGCTAATTATCTGAAACTTGAATTAATTGCTGAGTCCATGACGAGGTGTTGTTCCTCAGTCATTGAGCAGAGCAGGAGGATAAAGCTGAAGCGAGGAGGGAAGAATTAAAACAGATATCCTCCCTCTCTCTCTCTCTCTCTCCCTCTCCCTCTCCCTCTCTCTCTCTCTCTCTCTCCTCTTTCTCTCTCTCTTTCCAACTTTCATTTAATATTTTTTTGTAATTTTCTCTTTCTCCCTCCTCATGACCTCATGATTGTCCCCAGCACTTCCTATTTTTTATTTCCAATTACCAGCATCTACAGTTTCTTGCTATTGGGCCACTGCAAGTCATTTTATTAGATCAGACAAAATATATATTTATAATGTGATAAATAAATATATTTGATCAACTGTAATTATTAAATGTATTAGTCCACAATCCTGTAGGAGCAGAACCGATCTTGCAACACTTTCTAACCAAAGAATCACAACTTCCAAACGTTTCATTTTGTTTGGAGTAAGTCGCTCAATTTCTTACTTGTTCTATCCAGTTCCAACTTAATGACAAAGTTTAAGAAGTGTTTTGCCAGCCCTTGTCCCAGGAAGAGTTTAACCAGATTGGTTGCGACCTCCTGCCTGTTCTCAGTGGTGGTGAGCTCATCAATCATTGCCAGCAAGTTCCCTTCTTCACCCTGCGGAGAAAGAGGATACAGCCGTTACCCATGGTAGCTTGCAGCATGCAGAGTCCCTATTGTTTAGTTCTATTTAGCTTATTGTCACGTTAATGAGTGGAAATACTAATTCAGAATTCTCTGGCAGGGTGGAGGTGAGATTTACGGCTCCTGAGACAGACTCCATTCATCAGTGAGAGAGATACAAACAGGCTTGCACATTGTAAAGGGACTTCGCTTTTACACATTACCATTTAGTAGGCATGTTTAGTAGGCTCCCATCAAAGAGTAAAGGAAAATCAGGCAGGAATCACTGACCAACAACAGCTGACTGGCCTGCCTCATATGCTGTTATTACTAACTTAAATACTGCCGCAACCAACTCTTCAAACAAGCAGGAAAATATTTGTAGGAAGCAACTGCAGTTACTCAGTGGGACAGGCAGCATCTCTGGAGAGAAAGAATGAGTGACGTTTCGGGACGAGGCCCTTCTTCAGACTGAGAGTCAAGGGAGAGGGAAAATGAGAGATATGGAAGGGTAAGGTGTGAAAAACGTGAGATCAAAGTGGACAAGGATCAAGGACAATGTAGATTAGATTATTGTTAGCTAGGAGAAGGTGACAATGAGGCATACAATGTCAATTTTATTCAGGAGGACAGTCAGACTGGTCGAAGAACTAGGATGGAGGAGGGATGGAAAGAGAGGGTAAGCAAGGGTTACTTGAAGTTAGAGAAGTCAATATTCATGCTGCTGGGTTGTAAGCTGCCCAAGCGAAATATTTGTGGTGATCTCTTGACATCTGCCTTCACCGACTGAGGGTAGCTCATCACCTCCATGACACCATATATTCCTCACAACATAGGAGGCCATTCAGTCCGTCATGTCAACACTACGTCTCAAAGTAATCCCAATTAAACCATTCCCCCAGCCCAACCTGCATATTTCCCTGTGATCTTTTCTCACTCCGTGCCATCAACTGATACTCCTACCACCCACCTACTCTCGAGCACATACTCTGCAAGTTGTACCACACATAAGTACTAGCCTCCTGTAAAAGCGCAGGCTGTGGAGGAAATCTAAGTCAATGATGATCATTTATATCATTATTCAAGTTTATCATACATCTGTTTAGAAAATCTGTCAATTGTGATCCATCATACAGTTTGGTCTCCACCGTCCAGAGACATTTCTGATTCTGAGAAGGCTTGTTTAGTCTCTTATCTCTGGAATCAGTAACTGCTACTCTGAGGGTACAGAGGAAGTCATTTTGGGATTGAGGTGAGAAGACATTTTTTAAATGTTTGAACTTCCCTGAATCAGAGTTGTAGATACTCAGTTAGGGTGTGTACTGGTTGCTGTTGGTGAATTGTTGGACACAAAGTAAATCAGAGGGTTTGGAGATTGTAGGCAAATGTGGACAAGGTAAATTATTTTATAACAGAGCAGGCTTGAGGGAGCAAATAACATGCTCCTGTTGCGATTGCTACATTTTCATGTTAAGTGAAAACTGTTTGTCAGCTGTTTCCTTCATTTTGGACAAATCATCTGATATAACTTACAAAGTTAATTACAGCAGTGAAAGACATATGTTTACAAGTTGTCTAAATTCAGGGCTAGGAAAGGAATGGCCCAGCTTCTATGAACGGGCGCTCACTGACAAGAGTGGGCTGAGCCAAGGAAGCCAAGAAATTTCCAGAGTAAAAATCGAAACCCACGCAATCCTAGAAAGAACGTGCAAACTCCACACAGATAGCACCCGAGGTCAGGATCCAACCCGGGTCGCTGGCACTGTGAGGCAGAAGCTCTACCTGCTGTGCCACCATGCCAGCCGTTGTCATTGCTATAAAGTAATGATGAGAATGTTGATGTTTAAGTCAGATGGGCTGAAGTGCTTTTGGACTTGCCACCTAGATGTGGGCTACCTCAAGTGGTCACTCCCAAAATGACTCTCTGGCCATTGAGGCTGGTTGTGGGATGGTCACTGAGGGCCTCCTCACCATAATCTGATCTCCCCACACCAGTAACATCTGAATTGGACCCAGATGCAGCAGTTGAGCAGTGGTTCCACCACCAACACATGACCTGGCCAATCAATCTATGCAATGGCTTGGTGATAATTAGGAACAGACAACGGAAAAATATCAACGAGATGTCCATGAATTTTGAAAGACTTCTGACAAAGCAGGATCTCCCTAGCGACAAGGTTATCCATTCTATCCGAACCTCCGCATGTATACCAGGGACTTGCTGATCTACCCTGGCATGAATGAGGAGCTAGAGAATGTTTCACGAACAGCATGAAAGGTGAGACACTATAATGACCTCAGTGCCTGGGTTGGTGTTGGATTGGGGCAGGGCGTGAAAGTTCCCGCATGGTGGGGGTTGACTGAAGTGGTGAACCTAGGAGGAAGCAGAGGTATCCCCGATACAATGGGAAAAAAAGTCACCAGACTGACTCCAGCACACACGGCCGCTGTCCAACACTTCTGTGTAGTTGGTCCTAGCCGAGAGGAACCCCGAGAGGAATGATGGATGAGGAGAAGAGTAGAGAACAAAGGAAGACACTCACATTGTTGGTTGTCGTGGACTGGAGTAGTAGCTCTGTGAGGGGCTGGTAGTAACTGGAAGGAAGGACGCTCTCATCCCGCAGTCGCAGCTGTAGACGCAGCGAACCCAGGGCTCCCCTGAAAAACACATGTGTTAGATCACATAACAGGCCTGTGTACTTCAGAACTGTGTACATGGGATTGACCGTACAGCAGTCGTACCTGACCGAGGCTGCAAGAATGTAAAGGCTGCAGCAATACACTGTTGCTGATGTCAGGTGTCAGAGGTTATGGGGAGAAGGCAGGAGAATGGGGTTAGATGGGAGAGATAGATCAGCCTTGTTTGAATGGCGGAGTAGACTTGATGGGCCGAATGGCCTAATTCTACTACTATTCCTTATGACCTTATGATCCCCGGGCATTGATGGATCAGTATTTATGAAGCAAAGTTTTAATAAGTCGGCACCCTCAGCACTTTAGATGGTGCCAGAGCAGCAGATTTTTCCAGGCTATTGGATGTTACTTCTCCACATGCCTTTTAATGACTTTTTGACACTTGCTTGGCAGTACAATAAATGACACACTGGTCAACCTGAGGAGCACCTTCAACAGCTGACTGGTTCCACCAAGATGCAGCACAGAACACCACAGGAGATCCTTTTCCCCCATGGCTATCAAACTCTACAACTCATCTCTTTCTGTCATGGGGCAGACTGACTCCCCCCCACCCCCCCCCCCCCCCCCCAAATCTTTGCACATCCCCACTCCTGGACTTTCCACTCGTCACTTTAATGTTTAATGCACCTTGCTGTGTTTTATAACTGTTGGCAGAGTAATTTCCCTCCTGGGATAAATAAAGTTCCATTGTATCGTAATTGTCCAGTAAACCTGATGCGCTTAAAGAGAACAGGAAATAAACAAGCATACAGTCAGTCACACACTCGCTTGCACTCTGGGCCTCCGGGCTCCCATTCAAGTCTCATGGTATTGGGAGTGGTTTATTATTGTCATGTAGCGAGATGAATCGATTACCATCCTTAGCATGTTATCCAGTCACATACTGTACATGGGTATAATCAAGAGTTTGGTGTTAGGCGAGAAGGGAAATAAAAGCATGATAGGAAGAGTTTGGGTTAGGGTGGACGAGATTGTAGCAGGAGTTGAGGGCAGATCAGGGTTTAGTTTAGTTTGGTTTAGAGATACGGCGCGGAAACAGGCCCTTCGGCCCACCGGGTCCACGCCGACCAGCGATCCCCGCACATTAACACTATCCTACACCCACAAGGGACAATTTTTACATTTACCAAGCCAATTAACCTACAAACCTGCACGTCTTTGGAGTGTGGGAGGAAACCAAAGATCTCAGAGAAAACCCACGCAGGTCACGAGGAGAACGTACAAACTCCGTACAGACAGCACCCGTAGTCAGGATCGAACCTGGGTCTCCGTGCTTCATTCGCTGCAAGGCAGCAACTCTCCCGCCACGCCACCGCGACCGCCCTGAGACTGGATGAATTAGAGGGAAAGCGTAGGTCAAAGCGGGATGAGTCGCCGCAGAACGTAATCTGTGGAAAGTGAAGGATCTTGAAGCAGTTTCAAGCTGGGGTGCAGTTCCCCGATGTGAAAGCAGTGCTTAAGAAACCACCTAACCTGATGGATCCAGTCCTTTGTTCCACCCTCTTCCTGCAAGGTTTACTTAACTCCAGCAAATCCAGTGCATTTTGAAAAATCTGCTAATTTTCTCATTATGTTATGAACGACTGGCGGACAGCAGGCCAGCAACAAACCATGGAACCTTTTTCCCTTCAAATCTGAACAGGCTTCAGTTTTCGCATATGTGAACCTCCTTGCACCCATTATGCAACCTGTGTTCAGGACTCAGTTAGGCAAGGTCAAATTACAGCCATTTCATTGAATTTGTGTTGAGGAAATTGAGCATGCACAGTGTTATGATGCCATTCTGTGAAGTTGTTTTGTTTATTGTTGATTATTGGTGCACAATTAGTTATCCCATTGTTCCCTCTCTTTCCTGTGTCCTCCCCCTCACCCCACCCCAGTGCAAATCCATTCCTTCCACGCTCTCATCCTCTGCCCCTCCGCCTACATCCCTCCCTCTGGTTCCACATTTCACTTTTCTTTCATTCCTCTTCTCCTTATCTGACGCCCTTTGGTCTCCTTCTCATTTCTAGCCTTTGTCCACTACATTGGCAATCACCCCCCACCCCCCCGCCACCCCCCCCCCCCCACCTCTATCCATCTATCACTTAAGCATCTATCGGACTATCCCACCATTTAAGAAGCAGTTAGACAGGTACATGGATAGGAATGGTTTGGAGGGACATGGACCAAATGTTGGCAGGTGGGACTAGTGTAGCTGGGACATGTTGGCCGGTGTGGGCAAGCTGGGCTGAAGGGCCTGTTTCCACACTGTATCACGCTATGACTTGCCAGGCTTCTTCCTAGTCTGAAAAAAGGGGTCCCGACTCAAAACATCTCCTCCATGTCCTCCACAGATGCTGCCAACCCGCTGAGTTACTCCAGCACTCCAGCACAACAATCTTGTGGAATCCACAAGATTCCAGCATCTGCAGTTCATTTTGAATCTCTTCTTAGTTTAGGTATATTGTCACCTGCACCTATGTACAGTGAAAAGCTGTGTCTGCATGCTATATAAACTGATCGGGTAATACTCTGTATAAATACAATCAAACTTAAGTATAACAGGTAGAGCAAAGGGGAAGATACAGAGCAGAGTATAGTTCTTAGCAATGTAGTGCATGTTCCATAGCCAAAGTCCAATGTCCACAATGGGGTAGAGGTGAATTGAACAGTAGCCTAGCTTATGGAAGGATCGTTCAGAAGCCTGATAACCGAGGGGAAGAAGCTGTTCCCGAATTCATGAAGAATGCTGTTTCTTGATCAGCTCTGTGTTATGTTGTTAGTTGCGAATGGTCCAAGTTAATTCATGCAACTGTGAGATAGAATTGCTAATTGCTACCATCGATCTTGTGGCCAAAGGGAGCAGGAGTGAAACGGTTTGGATGAGAGGCGCTTGCAAATCTGTAGCCACCTGCCTTGAAGGATATGAGTGGGGATTTACACATCCTGGTGCACAAACTCCATCTGCTTCTGGAAGGTGATCAACTCGATGAAAGACCCACAGCGCAGCGGTAGGGTTGTTGCCTTACAGCGCCAGAGACCCGGGTTCGATCCTGACCACAGGTACTGTCTGTACGGAGTTTGTACGTTCTGGCCGAGACCTGCGTGGGTTTTCTCCGGGAACTTCGGTTTCCTCCCACACCCCAAAGATGTACAGATTTGTAGGTTAATTGGCTTCGGTAAAATAAAAGGTAAATTGTCCCCAGTGTGTGTAGGATAGCGTGTCCGCGGATCGCTGGTCGGCGTGGACTCGGTGGGCCCTAGCACCTGTTTCCACGCTGTATCTCTAAACTAAACTAAACACACTTTGGTTTGCTTGAATCGTGCTGGCATTTCTGGCAGAGGAGCTGTAGCAGACTGGAACATGCCCTAGATAGCCGAGGGACACCCTCCACTTAGTGCATAAGATCTCTGGGGAATGGCCACTATACAGTGTCACTCTGAGAACTGCAACCTGTGTTAAAACACCCCTTATACTTAGCACTGATGCAAGTCATGTGCATGAGATATTGGTGCCATGCTGGTAAATGTCAGCAAGTGGATAGTGCTGTGGGAAACCAGGGTGTGAAGGAGGTGAGTCATTCGCCTCCGGACTGTAGGTGGCGGAGGTGTCGAGGGAGGTGTTGGTGCAGTCGGCCAGGGTATCGTCATCGCATGCAAGGAATCTGGCCCGTCTCCTGATAACAATGCCAGGAGTAAAAGCCAAGAGTGTTTATTTGTCATATGTACTGGCGATGAATGCAAATCAACATCGATCAAAAATACCAAGTTCCCTCTTCACCAGCGGAGCTTTGCTTAATTTCTGCAATGCAGCTGTGAACAGCAAAGCGCTAAATGAGGCACAACTTATCAGAAGCAGCTGGCCAGGATCCTGAGGAATGAGGATGTCACCTATCCATTGTGCTGGCAGTACAGCCAATTCTGTCTGTGGCCTGCTGGAAGCTTGTCCGGTTTGTGAATGTCTGTAGTTGTTTGTGTCTGTGTTGTGTGTTCCTGTTTATACGTGTTTGTGTGTGTGTGTGTGTGCATGCATGCCGCATGCTCACACCTTTGTGTAAGTTTTCACATGTGTATGCTCATGTGTATGTTCTAGTTCACACGTGCATGTCAAGAGTCAAGAGTGTTCTATTGTCATATGTCGCAGATAGAACAATGAAATTCTTACTTGCAGCAACACCACAGAATAAGTCAACATAGTACACTGTAAAAAATATAATAAACGAGAACAAAAGTTCAGTGCGCGTGTGTTTGTCACATTGGGAACAGTAATTTGGGGAAGTGTGGAGTTAGCTGGATTCCTGCTAAAGAATTGCTATAAACAAGTGAACTCACCAACCCTTGAGTGCACCAATCTATCTCCTCTCAGCAGGAGTCTGTAGGTGTTATGAGATTATCAAAGCAGAATATTTTTTTTTAGTTAATCCTCTTACATCTTACCGGGTAGCGCCAGCAATGGCTGCCTCGCCCACAGTCTGGCTGTCCCTTCCTTCTCTGTTGTTTCTTTATTATGTTTTTTAGTGTTCTTTAGCTTGTTTTATGTGGGGGGTGGTTGGGAGGGGGGGGGGTTGGGGAATATTTTTTAAATCTCTTGCCCCGACGGAGATGCTATTTTGTTTCCGTATCTCATCTCCGTCCGCACTGCGGCCTAACATCGAGGAACTGGAGGCCTTTGACAATCGACAAGAGATAATAGGTGCAGGAGTAGGCCATTCAGTCCTTCGAGTCATTCACAGTGATCATGGCTGATCACCCACAATCAGTACGCCGTTCCTGCCTTCTCCCCATATCCCTTGACTCTGCTATCTTTAAGAGCTCTAACTAACTCTCTCTTGAAAGCATCCAGATAATTGGCCTCCACTGCCTTCTGAGGCAGAGAATTCCACAGATTCACAACTCTCTGGGTGAAAAAGTGTTTTTCTCATCTCCGTTCTAAATGGCCTATCCCTTATTCTTAAAATGTGGCACCTGGTTCTGGACTCCCCCATCATTGGGAACAAGTTTCCTGCCTCTAGCATGTCCAATCCATTAATAATCTTATATGTTTCAATAATATTCCCCCTCATCATTCTAAATTCCAGTGTATACAAGCCCAGTCGCTCCATTCTCTCAATATATGACAGTCTCGCCATCCCGGGAATTAACCTCGTGAACTTACGCTGCACTCCCTCAATAGCAAGAATGTCCTTCCTCAAATTTGGAGACCAAATTTGGAGTATTGTACAATACTCCAGGTGTGGTCTCACCAGGACCCTGTACTACTGCAGAAGGGCCTCTTTGCTCCTATACTCAACTCCTCTTGTTATGAAGGCCAACATGCCATAATTAGCTTTCTTCACTGCCTGCTGTACCTGCATGCTTACTTTCAGTGACTGATGAACAAGTTCCCCCAGATCTCGTTGTACTTCTCTTTTTCCCAACTTGACACCATTCCGATAATGATCTGCCTTTCTGTTTTTGTCACCAAAGTGGATAACCTCACATTTATGCAAATTAAACTGCATCTGCCATGCATCTGCCCACTCACCCACCCTGTCCAAGTCACCCTGCATCCTCATAGAATCCTCCTCACAGTTCACACTGCCACCCAGCTTTATTTCATCTGCAAATTTGCTAATGTTACTTTTAATCCCTTCATCTAAATCATTAATGTATGTAAATAGCTGCGGTCCCAGCACCGAGCCTTGTGATACTCCACGAGTCACTGCCTGCCATTCTGAAAGGGACCCGTTAATCCCTACTCTTCGTTTCCTGTCTGCCAACCAATTTTCTATCCATGTCAGCACCCTACCCCCAATACCATGTACTCTAATTTTGCCCACTAATCACCTATGTGGAACCTTATCAAAGGCTTTCTGAAAGTCCAGGTACACTACATCCATTGGCTCTCCCTTGACCATTTTCCTAGTTACATCGTCAAAATATTCCAGAAGATTAGTCAAGCATGATTTGCCCTTCGTAAATCCATGCTTACTCGGACCAATCCTGTTACTGCCATCCAAATGTGCCGCTGTTTCACCTTTTATAATTGACTCCAGCATCTTCCCCACCACCGACTTCGGGAGCTCCAACCACGGGAGCCTGTGGACTTTAACATCGTAGAGCTCGCAGTCTCTGGTTAGAGACCGACTTCGACAGCTCCAAACGCAGGAGCTTCGATCGCCCCGACATGGGAGCCTCGATCGCCCTGTGTAATTGGTACATGTGACAATAAAAGACCTTTGAAACCGTTGAGACTAACCCTACAAGGACCCCTGACTTCCAATATTCTGTTGGGTTGATTACGTGTTACTCCCCATCTGTCAGAGAGATTTTATTTAAAAAATGACTGTCTGCGTGGGACTAAAGGAGCACTGAAGGATACTGATGCCCATTGCAACTCTGAACGCGACTAACCTATTGCGCCATTACTCACTGAATTACGTTGTTACCTAGAAACGTAGAACTGCAGATCTTTGTACCAAAAATAGACTATGTGCTGGAGTAACTCAGTGGGTCAGGCAGCTCTCTGGAGAAAAAGTATGGGTGACGTTTCGGGTTGGGACCCTTCATCTTTTGTATTCATTATCCCAGCCTTGCCTGTTTTTGGTATTAGACTTACTTGGCTTAACCTCTATCTCCTCAATCACTTCCTCTGCTAACCCACTGTCTTGGTTCCCACCCCCTCTGCTGCCTAGTTTAAACCTTCCCAAACAGGACCAGCAAGACTCACTGCAAAGATAGTGGTGCCCTTCATTTTAGGTGCATCCTGTTCTTTTCACACAGGTCCCACCTGCCCTGGAAAAGAGCCTAATAATCCAATGATCTCCCTCCTATACCAGATTTTTAGCCATGCATTAAACTGTAATATCTTCCTATTTTCTGTCTCACTAGCCTGTGGCACAGGGAGTAATCTCAAGAGTATAATCCCACTTTTTAACTTTCTACTTAACACCTTATATTCTCCATTGCTGCCTATACCACAAGATGTCTGTTGTATCCAGAGATAACTATCCTTCTTGATTTCTCAATGGCAACCTCATCTCAACAACAATCGGAGTGCAAATTCTAATTCAGTCTGCCCATTCTGGCAATGGGCAACAGGAAACGAGTTTCATTTATATCAGATCATTCACAGCCTTAGAATGCCCCGAATCAGTCCTGAGCCAATGACGTGTTTTTTTTTATAGCAGCAAAATCTGTAAAGAAATGCTATGTGGCAGCATCCCATAAATACAATGGTTCGACTGAAAATTACAGATGGGGTTTTATTAGTCAATGGTATGATATATTTGAATGTCAGAGCAAGCTTGAGGGATTCAGTAACCTACATCTGTTCTAATTAAAACTGCACCTTTGGCCCAGATGTAGTAGTGTAAATACCAAGAGCTTGGCACCCATTCCTGGGTCTCAGGATAACTGAACCATGCAGGTGGCAACTGAAAAATGTCATCAACTCCAGTGAGGCAGAGCACTGGTTTCTGTTTCTGCTGCTCCGTGGAAACCATAGAATCATGGAAAGGATACTGCACAGGAGAAGGCCAATCAGCCCATCACAACTGTGCCGGCTCTCCACCGGAGCAACTCATTAGTTTCTCTCACTAGTTCTTTCTTGATAGCCTTGGACATGTTTCTCCACCAAATACTCATCCAGCTCCCTCTTGTTTCCTTGGCCTGTCTCCATTACATCTGCAGGCTGGGCATCATACGTACATCCAAAAGGCATTGAAAGATCATAGTCAATGTCCCTGATATTGTATCTCCTGTATTTCCCTTGATATCCTAGGTGGCATCCCATCCAATCCTGAAGTTCATTCGGTTAATATTCTAATATCTCCCTGCTATCAATTTGTTATGTCTTCAGTGTTACTACAATATCCCACTTCCCTACTAATTTGGCAGAATCTTCTTTCCTATTGAAGGCAGGGGCAATGTAATCATTTAATACCTTAATGGTACCCTCAGCATCCATGTGCAAGCTACTTAATTTTGTCCTGAATGAGGCCAACTCTTTTTATATTAGCATTTAATTATTTACTGACATATGGGGATTTTTGGATTCCCATTCATGTTGGCAACTAATCTTTTCTCATACATTCTCTTTTCCTCTCCTATTTTAATTAATCACTTCCTCTCTGATTCTTTTGTAAACATCCTGATTCTTGCTGTTACTCACAATCATACTCTTGCCATTTACAGCATTTGTTTTGTTTCACCTTTCTCTGTATCTCTATCATCAGCCAGACAACATGGTTTGTTTTTCCTCTGCACCTCTTGTGAAAAAAGCCTCAACCATACTGAAACAATCTCTTCCTTAAAGGCAGACCATTGAACGGCTACAACCTTGTCTATTAACATAGAAACATAGAAACATAGAAAATAGGTGCAGGAGTAGGCCATTCGGCCCTTCGAGCCTGCACCGCCATTCAATATGATCATGGCTGATCAACCAACTCAGTATCCTGTATTTGCCTTCTCTCCATACCCCCTGATACCTTTAGCCACAAGGGCCACATCTAACTCCCTCTTAAATATAGCCAATGAACTGGCCTCAACTACCTTCTGTGGCAGAGAATTCCAGATTCACCACTCTCTGTGTGAAAAATGTTTTTCTCATCTCGGTCCTAAAAGATTTCCCCCTTATCCTTAAACTGTGACCCCTTGTTCTGGACTTCCCCAACGTCGGGAACAATCTTCCTGCATCTAGCCTGTCCAACCCCTTAAGTATTTTGTAAGTTTCTATAAGATCCCCCCTCAATCTTCTAAATTCTAGCGAGTACAAGCTAAGTCTATCCAGTCTTTCTTCATATGAAAGTCCTGACATCCCAGGAATCAGTCTGGTGAACCTTCTCTGTACTCCCTCTATGGCAAGAATGTCTTTCCTCAGATTAGGAGACCAAAACTGTACGCAATACTCCAGGTGTGGTCTCACCAAGACCCTGTACAACTGCAGTAGAACCTCCCTGCTCCTATACTCAAATCCTTTTGCTATGAATGCTAACATACCATTCGCTTTCTTCACTGCCTGCTGCACCTGCATGCCTACTTTCAATGACTGGTGTACCATGACACCCAGGTCTCGTTGCATCTCCCCTTAACCGTTGGCCACTTCCACTCTCATCCCATTGAATTAGTTTGGAGATAGTTTAGAGATACAGCATGGAAACAGGCCCTTTGGCCCACCGAGTCCGCACCGACCAGCGATCCCCAAACACTATCCTACACACTAGGGACAATTTACAGTTTTTACCGAAGTCAAATTGGCCTACAAACCTGAACGTCTTTGGAGTGTGGGAGGTAATCAGAGCACACAGGGAAAATCCATGCAGTCATGGGGAGAACATACAAACTCCGTACGGAGAGCACCCATAGTCATTGTCGAACCTGGGCTCTCTGGCACTGTAAGGCAGCAATTCTACCGATGCGTCACCTTCATTCCTTATCATTTTCTGTAGTTAAGCAGAATCTTGCTCTTCTCTATATTCTCCCTTATTGTTACATTTCTCGTTCCCCAGAATGAGATCTAGCAATGTTTCCTAACTCAATGGACCCAACGCTTTCTGCTCTAGGATACCATTCTGACAGCTGCTGGGATTTTTTTGTACAAGCACAGCAATAGGTTGGATTGTTAAATGGAATCCCCAAATGTAGGGCAGAAGCAAATGGAAATTGAGGAGGTTCATTTCAATCTATTACTAAAACCATTTTATGTGTTATGTGCAAGCACAGCTGATGCTTTCAAAGAGACATGTGGTCCAAGATTAGACCGTCCCTACCTCTGAGCAGTTGATGCCAATCTGGCTTGTTATTTCAGCAGCAGACTGTTGAAAAGAAAAATTGCATTCAAATCTAAAAATAAATCTATTTGATCTTTAACCTTTAGAAATATGATAAAGCCAGGATCAACATAGATGAGTTGCTAACAGCAAGTTGGTTCCAATCAAACAATCCTAAAATATCGGCACTGATTTTATCTGCAATGCTTTCTTGTTTATCTGGAACACATTAGATACTGTTGGAGATCCCACTTGAGTCTCATCCTAATGAAATGAATGGGATGAAAACCGGATGGGTTGTAGACCGTGAGTGAGATGCTCAAACTTTTACTGTGATACAGATAAGTTCATCTGATTATTGAAGTAAATATCCTTAGCTTTAGAAGTTGGGATCCCAGGAGATTGCTTTGATGATTTTGGAAATTGAAAATAGGCAATGTTTAAGGAGGCAACTGTGTGAAAAAAACCCAAATCAAAATATTAAATACTGGTGAACTGGAAACTTGATTAGAAGGGCATTTGTTTGGAGATGGGAATTGTGTCAGCAGTCAAATTAAATCAGAAGGTTGTTGGTTCATGCCCCAGTTCGGAGCTCTGCCTGGACAATCCATGGCAGGGTATAGAGATTGTGGGCGGCACGGTGGCCTAGCGGTAGAGCAACTGCCTTACAGTGCCAGAGATCCGGGTTCGATCCTGACTACGGGTGCTTGTTCTGTACAGAGTTTGTACGTTCTCCCCGTGACCTGTGTGTGTTTTCTCCGAAATCTTCGGTTTCCTCCTACACTCCAAAGACGCACAGGTTTGTAGGTTGATTGGCGTGGTAGAAATGTAAAATTGTCCCTAGTATGTGTAGGGTAGTGTTAATTTGCGGGGAACGCTGGTCAGTGCGGACTAGGTGGGATAAAGGGCCTGTTTCCGCGCTGTATCTCTAAACTAAACCAAGTTAAATCTGAAGATAGACACAAAAAGTTGGATTAACTCAGCGGGACAGGCAGCATCTCTGTTTGGCGCCGAGACCTTCTCTTCTGCTTGGCTTCCTGTGGCGTGACTGGCATATGGCTCATTGCAAAGTAGAGGGGTGGGCAGAGGAATTGCGATGGCAGGGGTGGGCATTGAACCGAAAACAGTATTGACTGAAAGAGAATTAAAGGGGAAAAAAATGACAGTACATTAAATATTAAGAGCCTTTAAGAAAGCACCATGCAGGTATGACTAAGAGATTAAATGTTTTCATTTATGAATAGTGGGAATACCCCAGGAATGGCCCATCAGAGCTACACTTTCAAGTCTGTTTCTCTGGGAGCTGAAATGAGGTGACTCACCAATGATGACTGTGACTGAGGCTTTGAATAGTATGCATCATCTATGACCCACACAACAATCTAACACGTCAGTGCTGTGCGAAGGCTGATCTGGATTTGGTCAGAGCAAAAAAACACAACAAAATATCTCGTTTATCGTGAAGCAGTCATTCATCAGACGTAATTGCGCCATAACTTTCTGAAATTCTGCTTCTTTCCCTTACTTTTTTCCACAACCTTCCATTTAACTGTTACCACTTCACTCGATTAAAATGCACAACATGTCCGTGGCCAAGTGGGAATGTAACAGTGGGGCTGCGAGAAAAATAAACACATTTAGAAGTTCACTGGCAGGTCCCGAGATTTTGTTCTCACTGGCTACATTTAAACGTATTCTAAAATAATCTATTCAGACAAGTCTTCCGTCTGATCTGCTTCTGCTAACCTACTCCTAAGCACCAGGAGAAAACATAAGGTCATAAGTGATAGGAGCAGAATTAGGCCATTCGGCCCATCAAGTCTACTCCACCATTCAATCACGGCTTATCTATCACTCCCTCCTAACCCCATTCTTCTGCCTTCTCCCCATAACCCCTGACACCCGTACGAATTAAGAATCTATCTATCTCTGCCGTAAAAATATCCATTGACTTAGCCTCCACAGCTTTCTGTGGCAAAGAATTCCACAGATCATTACTGGGCACTGCCCCTGTGAAAGCAGTGTAAATACACCAATGCAACAACAGGTTAAAGTTGTGAAGTGCTCCTTGAATTCCAAAGGTTAAGAGGTGGTCCAATAGAGGTGATTAAAAGATGTAATAGATTTTTACTGGTGGAATGGATCAATATAGGGAAATAGATTTCAGTTACAGATCAGCCTGCATCCATTTGACTGTCCCTTTATATTGAGAATGTCCCTTTTAACCAATGTTGGTCTTGGAACCATCCCAAAAATGTGTTGCTGAGGGTTATGTGTGATAAGAGTCTACTACTGACTTTTACAGTAACCTGATAACATTGAAGGTATTCATGCAAGTGGGCACACTAAAGGATGATCATTTGGCAAGTTTCCTGCACCAAGGTAATCAAACAGGCTCTAGACAATATAACATGTACAAGTACTAGACAAACGAGACTGCCCCAACTCAAACCTTCTTATGGAAATTTAGGGCGGCACGGTGGCACAGCGGTAGAGTTGCTGCCTTACAGCGCCAGAGACCCTGGTTCAACGGAATCAGTGCTAACGGATTCAAGGGATATGGGGAGAAAGCAGGAACAAGGTACTGATTTTGGATGATCAGCCATGATCATATTGAATGGCGTTGCTAGCTCGAAGTGCCGAATGGCCTAGTCCTGTACTTATTTTCGATGTTTCTAGGTTTCTAATCCTGAGTACGGGTGCTCTCTGTATGGAACTTGATTCCCGGCGACTGTGCAGGTTTTCTCCGGGTGCTCCAATTGCCTCCCATATTCCAAAGACGTACAGGCTTATAGGTTAATTGGCTTCAGTAAAATTGTAAATTGTCCCTAGTGTAGCATAGTGCTAGCGTACGGGGATTGTGGTCAGCGCGGACACGGTGGGCTGAAGGGCCTGTTTCCGCGCCGTATCTCTAACCTAAACTAAATCTACATGGAATTTACAGTAGATAAACAAGCCATTCTGCCCAACTGATTTCTGCTGCACCTGAACTACCTCGCTCTTGTAAACTAATTTGTCCTGTTCGTGGTCAACTCTTTCTTGTGAGGGTGAGAATTCAGAAATAATATTTAATCTCTTCTTCCTGGTATGAACGGAGCAGTAACAGAATTAAAACAGGCATTTGCCGTACTATCCCAGTTCTGTTACCACCACTGTGGCAGAGTCTCCAGTGATGGGGCCTGAATCTGGTGGGAGGGAGCCTCCTTAATGTATAAAAGCCTGTAGAACCTGATAGGTAAATAGAACTCTCTATCAGAAACTGATCAAGTAAAAAGAAAGTACCAGAATTATCTGAGTGGGGTCATGAATAATAGGAATGTTCCTCCAGACCCCACAAAATGAATTGAGGTCCTAGATGCCCTAAATACCCTGCTCCTAATCTACTTTGCCCTGGTTAATTCCATGGACAGTTGAATGCATTGGGATGTTCATAAGTTCATAAGTGATAGGAGTAGAATTAGGCCATTCGGCTGATCAAGTCTACTCCACCATTCCATCTTGGCTCATCTATATTTCCCTCTTAACCCCATTCTCTTGCATTCTCCTCCAATATCCCCATAACCCATAACCCCCAACTCCATTACCAATCAAAAATCTATCTATCTCTGCCATCTATCAATGGATAAAAATATCCATTGACTTGGCCTCAACAGCCTTCTGTGCCAATGCGTTCCCCAGATTCACTGCCCTCGAACTAAATAAATTCTTCCTCATCTCCTTCCAAAAGGAACGTCATTTAATTCTGAGACTATGCCCTCTTGTCCTAGACTAGTGGAAATATCCTCTCCACATCCACTCTATCCAGGCCTTTCACTATTTGTCAAGACTTTGTTTCAAGAGGACACAAAGGCAGGCATGAAATTAGGTTCATCCTCTCTTTTATTTCGCAATAAAGGAACCAAAAAACCATAGAGAACTTACTCTGTCTCACTCCTCTTTGCCTTATCAGGAAGCAACAGGAACCAGCCTTCCTTCTGCTGGATCATCTGGAGCTTGTTAACGTTGAATGCCACCTGGAGAGCAGATAGAACAAGGCTATGAGAGTTAGATAGAGCTCTAGGGGCTAGCGGAATTAAGGGATATGGGGAGAAGGCAGGCGCAGGTTACTGATTGTGGATGATCAGCCATGATCACAATGAATGACGGTGCAGGCTCGAAGGGCCAAATGGCCTTCTCCTGCACCTATTTTCTATGTTTCTATGTTTCCATGACGCCCCAGTCACACCCACTGTCCACTAAACCACACCGTGCACATTTAGATACGATAAGATACGATACGATACGATAGAACTTTATTTATCCCAGGAAGGAAATTGATCTGCCATCTAACATTTTTAAGCCAGGTTTACTTGAAAGTGATACCTACCTTTCCCAGGAAGTCATTTTTACTGACCAGGTCCCAGTCCCACACCTCCACATATAACGTGTTCTCTGTCACAGAATCACCCAGAGCAAAATCAAAGACCTCATTCCAACGCGGGTAGCAGGACTTTTTCACAACCTACGAAAAAAAAATTGGTGTCAGGAAATTTCCCTGGATTTGTGTCCATGTATTCAGTTGCCTATTGCTAATCAAAAGTGCTAAAAGAGCTGCAATGTTCAAGAGCAGCTGAGGGAGATTGATCTGAAACGTATCTCTCTGTTGATGCTGCTGGACCTGCTGAGTATGTTAGAAGATTCTTGGTTTTATTTAAGATTTCCAGCATCTGCAGGATTTTCTGTTTTAAATGGTCGAAAACACAACGTGAGAGGATGCCTATCAAGCAGGTAATTACCAATACATGATAGTGAACTATTTACTTTTTTTTCTATCTCGAGCTACAAACGAGTTGGGAATCAGAAGTGAGGCAAGACTATCAACAAGTGCAATTGTGCAACATGCAAGCGCAAGAAGACAAATCATCTCGACAAAGCAGCCCCCCCTTTGGATAGTGTGTGGTATAACAAGTTTGCTTGTGTTTTAATCAATGTGCAGATTCAATCAAAAATCTCGAACAAACAAAATCTCACAGTTGATCTTGTGTGCGAAAAACGAGTTGACCATGGAGATGAAATGATGGATAAGAATGCAGAGCATAAGAAATAGGTGGGTCAGTTCAAAATGTGGCTGATGCAGTTCTGGTCTCTACACAACTTTCCAGTTCTCCCTCCCTCCCAAAACACTTTGATTCGCTTGTAGTTCAAATGCCTGTATATTTCCACCTGGAGTATATGCAATTGCCACCCACCACCTACTCCCTCCACCTTCCACAATTCTCTGGGTTAGAGAATTCCAGATTCATGACCTTGTGGGAGAATACACATCATTTCATCCCTGTCTGAAATGGGTGACCCCTTTTATTAACCACAAAAAAAAAACCTTTATGAGGAAACATCCTCTCAATATCCTCCCTGTCAACCCCCCTTGGACCCTCATGTTTCAATGAGATCTTCTTTCATTCTTCCATCCTTCAATGAGTATAGGTGCAACACGCTCACCCTCTCTTCATATGTCAACCCCTGCCACTCAGCCAGCAAGCTAATGAACCGTCTCTGCACCGTCTCCAATGCATACACATTTCTTCCAGTGCAAGGCAGAAACATGGAAACATAGAAAATAGGTGCATAAGTAGGCCATTTGGCCCCTTCGAGCCAGCACCACCATTCAATATGATCATGGCTGATCATCCAAAATCAGTACCCTGTTCCTGCTTTCTCCCCATATCCCTTGTTTCCGTTCGCTCTAAAAGCTATGCCTAATTCTCTCTTGAATACATTATGTTGGTTTACAGTTATGGAACAATGGCAGAGGTCCGAGTTCCAAAATATAAACTGAAGTGTAAGGGTGAGGCAGGCGTGAATTACTGTTACGAATGTAACATGAGCCATCCACTGTATTAATGTCAATTTAAAACAGTAAGATGTTTGATGTTCGTAGGGAGAGGGCACTAATGTGAAGCACGCAAGTCTAAAGCCAAAGCAGTGAATCAAAGCAGCTCTACATGTGTGATTCCTAACCAAAAGGGAAGTTGTTACAGCAAGAAGCCACAGGGAGGAAGTCTACATCACACTGAAACCAAATAAGGACAATTAAAGAACTGAGTCCATGTAGCACTAGCGTGACCAGTGGCAATAGTGGACAGCAGAGTGATTTCAAGAGTACGATTACATGGTCAGTTCATCCACATGAGCTTTGACTCAGCAACGGATTACTCAAGGATCCATGACTAGGTTCAGCCGAGTACATCCAGAAACAGCAGAGTGGGCTTGAAAGCATATTCTGAAGATTCTAAGTCGGATGAAATATTTATTGAATTGCGTTAGGCATCAAGTAAACTCACCCATGTCTGCAGCCGACTATACGCATCACCAAACATTGATGGGCAAATAGTTTTGAGTATTGCACTTGGACTGAAAAGAGTCAAGAGCCATGAGTGTTTCATTGTCACACCCACCGACAACACAATGAAATTCTTACTTGCAGAGATGTTCAACATGGATGTTTTAAAAGCACCGGACATACTGCAGTATTGGGAAAATGAGCAGAGATGTTCAAGGACACTTGCTGGAGTACTACTGATCATTGAGTGCATGCGTATCAAGCCAGACACAGTCACCAACCTACTGTAAGCATTAACCTGTCCCATATGTGTAGAACAACCAGAGGAAAAGCAGAGATTGATAAATTAGAACAAAAGGATGGTGAGTTTGGATAACAAACATTTTCTGTAGCAGTGCTGAAAGTGGCCAAACTGTTCAACTCTGGTGAAGAAGGCAGTCGGCAGGAACCAAACTTTTTCCCAGGCCAGATCGATCATGTCGTGCATGTGTTCACTTAAATGCAAAGGAGAGTCAACAAAACTGGAAAAGCACAACTCCTGCACAGAAGTAGAAACAAGGAACTGCAGATGCTGGTTTACAAAAAAAAAGACACAACGTGCTGGGGTAACTCTCTGGAGAACGTGATGAGGTGACGTTTCAGGTCAGTCAGTAGAAGGGTCCCGACAGGAAACACCACCTATCCATGTTCTCCAGACATGCTGCCTGACTCGCTGAGTTACTCCAGCACTTTGTGCCTTTTCCTGCACAGAAGTACATGATAGTGTGGAGCTACAATGGGGAAGATATTACAAGTTATGGATCATTGTCAATGCAATCAAGATGATGCATTAATAGCTTTAAATACTGAAGAGAATGTGTGAATATTGTCAGGGGTAGGTGGAGCTCCTCGAACACAACGTAAACTTTAAAAAATGGGAAGAATGTATTCAGGCAAATTGAGGCAGTTACCTCAAGCTAAAACTAACTGTAAGTGGTTTGAAATAGTCAAATAAAAATAAATTAAAAAGCAGAAGTAATTGCAAAGGTAAAAAGAATTCTGAAAATATTGAAGAACTTCGGTCATTCTTAAGAATAGGACCAAATGATACTTGGTTTTTGCTGGACCTTGCAATACTATTGACTCCTTTACATCAGATATGGAAAAAAAGATGAAAAATGCAATTAGTGCAAAGAACAGCTAATGCTAAACTATTTATATAAGAAGAATCTGGGAATCCATGTTCATAAATAATTAGGCCATTTGGCCCATCAAGTCTACTTTGCCATTCAATCATGGCTGATCTATCTCTGTTAACCCCATTCTCCTTCCTTCTCCCTATAACCCCTGACACCTGTGCTGATCATACTGAGTTATTATTAGTTCACTCTGATACAACATAGACATTGAAACTTGCAGGTGCTGCTTCGCTTTGTGGAGTAGCAGCTGTAATCAATGCAGGGAACAATGGTCAAGAAAATACAATTATGCTTGTGTCATGTTCACTGACATAAGGTGAGAGAAATTACGCTCAAGATGAGAGATAGGCATCATGGATTGGATTTGGAGCTGAAAAAGATTCATTAGTTAATATAGGGCAGAAGGGGCAGATGCATTACTTCAGTCACAGACAACAAACTTTTGTTTACATGGTGTAACCATTCTGTGACGTTGTGAAGATAGTTTTTAGAGGAGATTCACGCATTAACATGGAACATTTACAGCACAAGAAGTCCTTCATCCCATCAGGCAATAGGTGTAGATGTGTGAAAACGCACACCTCCAGATTCAGGGACAGTTTCTTCCCAATTGTTATCAGGCAACTGAATCATCCAACCACATCCAGAGAGCAGTGCTGAACTACTTTCTACCTTCTTGGTGACCCTTGGACTATCCTTGATCAGACTTTGCTGGCTTTACGTTATTCCCTTATCATGTATCCATACACTGTAAATGGCTCGTTTGTAATTACAGTGGCTTGCAAAAGTATTCATACCCCTTGAACTTTTCCACATTTTGTCATGTTACAACCACAAACGTAAATGTATTTTATTGGGATTTTATGTGATAGACCAACACAAAGTGGCGCATAATTGTGAAGTGGAAGGAAAATGATACATGGTTTTCAAATTTTTTTACAAATAAAAAACTGAAAAGTGTGGCGTGCAAAAGTATTCAGCCCCCTTTACTCTGATACCCCTAAATAAAATCCAGTGCAACCAATTGCCTTCAGAAGTCACCTAATTAGTAAATAGAGTCCACTTGTGTGTAATCTAATCTCAGTATAAATACAGCTGCTCTGTGAAGGCCTCAGAGGTTTGTTAAAGAACATTAGTGAACAAACAGCATCATGAAGCCCAAGGAACACACCAGACAGGTCAGGGATAAAGTTGTGGAGAAGTTTAAAGCAGGGTTAGGTTATAAAAAAATATCCCAAGCTTTGAACATCTCACGGAGCACTGTTCAATCCATCATCCGAAAATGGAAAGAGTATGGCACAACTGCAAACCTACCAAGACATGGCCGTCCACCTAAACTGACAGGCCAGGCAAGGAGAGCATTGATCAGAGAAGCAGCCAAGAGGCCCAGGGTAACTCTGGAGGAGCTGCAGAGATCCACAGCTCAGGTGGGAGAATCTGTCCACAGGACAACTATTAGTCGTGCACTCCACAAATCGGGCCTTTATGGAAGAGTGGCAAGAAGAAAGCCATTGTTGAAAAAAAGCCATAAGAAGTCCCGTTTGCAGTTTGCCACAAGCCATGTGGGGGCACAGCAAACATGTGGAGGAAGGTGCTCTGGTCAGATGAGACCAAAATTGAAGTTTTTGGCCTAAATGCAAAACGTGTGGCGGAAACCTAACACTGCACATCACCCTGAACACACCATCCCCACTGTGAAACATGGTGGTGGCAGCATCATGCCGTGGGGATGCTTTTCTTCAGCAGGGACATGGAAGCTGGTCAGAGTTGATGGGAAGATGGATGGAGCCAAATACAGGGCAATCTTGGAAGAAAACCTGTTAGAGTCTGCAAAAGACTTGAGACTGGGGCAGAGGTTCACCTTCCAGCAGGACAACGACCCTAAACATACAGCCAGAGCTACAATGGAATGGTTTAGATCAAAGCATATTCATGTGTTAGAATGGCCCAGTCAAAGTCCAGACCTAAATCCAATTGAGAATCTCTGGCAAGACTTGAAAATTGCTGTTCACAGACGCTCTCCATCCAATCTGACTGAGCTTGAGCTATTTTGCAAAGAAGAATGGGCAAAAATTTCAGTCTCTAGATGTGCAAAGCTGGTAGAGACATACCCCAAAAGACTTGCAGCTGTAATTGCAGCGAAAGGTGGTTCTGCAAAGTATTGACTCAGGGGGGCTGAATACTTTTGCACGCCACACTTTTCAGTTTTTTATTTGTAAAAAAAATTTGAAAACCATGTATCATTTTCCTTCCACTTCACAATTATGCACCACTTTGTGTTGGTCTGTCACATAAAATCCCAATAAAATACATTTACGTTTGTGGTTGTAACGTGACAAAATGTGGAAAAGTTCAAGGGGTATGAAAACTTTTGCAAGCCACTGTAGGTATTGTCTTTCTGCTGACTGGTTAGCACGCAACAAAAGCTTTTCACTGTACCTTGGTACATGTGACAATGAACTAAACTATACACCACTATGTCTGTGCTCACCATGTTGCCAAGATAAACTACTCATCTGCCTGCACATGATCCACCTTTCTCCATTCCCTGTATATTAATATGCCTACCTAAAAGTTTCTTAAATGCCACTATCTATTTTACCTCCACCACCACCCTTGGAAGCACATTCCAGGCTACGTAAAATAACTTGCCTGGCACATTTCCTTTAAACTTTACCCCTCTCACATGAAAGCTATGCTCTTTGGTGTTTGGCAGTTCCAGCCTCGGTAAAAAGATTCTGACTGCCTATCCTATGTATGCCTGTCATAAATTTATATCCGTTAGGTCCCTCCTCAACCTCTCGCATTCCAGAGAAAACAATTCAATTTGCCCAACCTCTCCTTGCAGTTAATGCCCTCTAATCCTAGCAGTGTTCTGGTAAACCTCCTCTGCACCCTTTCCAAAGCCTCCACATCCTTCCTCTAATGGGGTGACCAGGACTGCAAGCAATTCTCCAAATGTGATCTCACCTTAGTCTTACAGAGCTGCATCATGACTTCCAGTCAATGCCTTACATTCAATGCCCTGACCAATGAAGGGGAGCATGCCATACACCCTCTTTACTACTGTATCTGTGTTGCCACTTTCAGGGAGACATGGACCTGGAGCCCACGATCCCTCTGTACATCAATGCTGTTAAGGGTCTTGCCATTATCTGTGCACCATCCCCTTTCAAGCTCCTAAAGTGCAAAAAACATCACACTTGCTGGGTGGGTATTATTGTTACAATAAAGGCAATGCCTAGAAGACTTGTCTATTGGATGGGATTAGATAATGGATTTGAAGAGCCGGCAGTAAAGTGTGTTGTTAATGAAGCTCGTAGACCCAAGCCATCGTTACTTCCTCTCCATCGTTAGAATTGATCAATGAAGACTTCCCAAAGAATACACATTGATTTTTGTTGTAAGATTGAGGTGAAATACATAGGGTCCTGTACTACAATTGAGCATATTGTTACAGAGGATCTCAACCTGAAAAGTTGACTGTCCATTTCCCTCCTCAGATACTGCCTGACCCACTGAGTTCCTCCATTGTTTTGAGATTTTTTTTGATGCATGGTTGTCAGGAGTAAGAGAAAAGCCCTTAGTTGTTTTCATTTCTATGACAAGCGCATCCAGCATTAAATTGTGCAGCTGAGTATTGTCAATGAAAAGACAGACATTTCGAGGGTGTCGAAGTTTAATAATGGAACATGAATCTGCAAACATTCCACACAAGGCTGGCCTCGTGCTACATAGAAGGCACAGAACGTGATTGAACTTAATTCAGTCAAATCTTGGGGAGAGTGCAGCAGAGAGGCAGTTTTGACAGAAATAGCTCGAGTCATCTAGATAAATATTTTAAACAATCTGATGGAGACAGCACTCAGCACATCCCATGTTTAAAAATGGGGTGTTAAAGTATTATTTAAAGAATGTGCCACAAAATGTATCTTGTGTAAAAGTCTGAAGAGTGTAGGTAAAGCATTAAATTCTTGCAAAGTACAAAGAATAGAATATCAGAGTTATGTGGTTAGAAGCAATTTTCCATCAATTACATTTTGAATCTAATCCTTGGGATAAAGGATATGTCCTATTATGAACAGCTAAAGAAATTAGATCTATATTCCGTGGAGTTTTAAAGAATATGAAGCGTTCTCACTGAAAGGAACAAGGTTCTGAAGGAGCAAGACAAGGTAAATGTCAAGATGTTTACACCTGTGGGAAAACCTCAAACAAGGGGAAATAATTACAAGATTAGGTAGCTACTGTTATTTAGTACTGAGGTGTGTCAGAACACCGTCTTGCAGAGGCTGGTGAATGTCTGAAATTCTTTACCCAGAGCGTTGTGGAAGCCGAATCATTAGAAGTGTACATTTTTGAAAGATCACGGAATTGAGGGTTATGGGGAACTGAGCCAGTGGAGATGGGATCTGGGGCAGATCAGACATATTCATATTGAATGACAGGGCTCCACTGAAGCACTTAAAAAGCACCACCTATAGGAGCTGGTAAATACTGAACAAATCCTTAATCACCAATATTGGAACTGGCTAGACTCACAGAGCTTTCCTGGGCCTTCCCATTGTACTGTACTCTGACAAAGGGATCCGAGGCTCCATTCAAATCCTTCCGAGCCAGGTCTCTGCAAAGAAGGAAAGTAGACTTGTATTTATGCCGTGACTTTCACAAGCGCAGAACATTTCCAGAGAACTCATATTTCAATGACTTTCACCACTGCTGGACGTAACTGATAATAATAAATAAGAGGGAAACAGATACTGTACAATTCCATCAAAAATAGTTCAAAAATATAATTGGTTGAAAATCATCCAAATACACCGATTACTAAAAAACATTCCTCTGCATGAGTCACAAAATGAAATACCTAGAATGTCTCTCATGACTTGGACCACACACTCAGGCCCACTGGGGACACCACAACAAACCCATCCTTAGTTCCCACTGAGAGGATGAGGGGCTCAAAAGCAGTAAATGTGCATTTCTGCCATTCCACTTCCCCCATACCCCTGGGTAGCTTCGGTTTGGTTCGGTTCGGTTCATTTATTTATTGTCATTCGATAAAAACATGCTTCCACATGAATCATGAACGAAATTTGTACTCAGGTCCGAGCAGC
Organism: Malacoraja senta; assembly: GCA_038087875.1. Lineage (NCBI taxonomy): Eukaryota > Metazoa > Chordata > Chondrichthyes > Rajiformes > Rajidae > Malacoraja > Malacoraja senta. The sequence continues at coordinate 15,776,222 of CM075982.1, forward strand.
GTAATAGTGCCGTATACATCAATAAAGTACAGTAAAGACATCAATAAATTCTAACATATAAAAACCTTCCACAATAAAATCTAAATAATAATGAGCCTATGAATAAATAGTAAAAAGTAAAAAAGCAGAATGGTTAAAAGACAGCAGCATAATAATGTCCATAGCAGCAGCAGTTGCAGCAGACAGTTCACTGAGGTAGTGAGGTTTCAGTCAGTGAGGTAGGGAGTTTAAAAGTCTCACAGCCTCGGGAAAGAAGCTGGCATTAAGCCTTGTTGTCCTGGCCTTTATGCTGCACAGCCTTCTCCCTGAGGGGAGGGGGGCAAAGAGTCCATTTACCGGGTGGGTGGGGTCCTTCATGATGTTTGAGGCTCTGCTCTTGCACATGCTGATGTAAATCTCCTCAATGGCAGGGAGGCAGTTATTTGTGATTTTTTGGGGCAGATTTGACCACCCTCTGCAACGCCTTCCTGTCAGCAGCAGAGCAGTTTCCGTACCACACTGTGATACACGATGTGAGGACACTCTCAACCACACACCTGTAAAATGAGGCCAGCACACTTAATCTTCCTCAAGAAGTAACGGCGATGGTGGGCTTTTTTAATGATGCTAGCCATGTTGCAGGTCCAGGTGAGGTCGTTAGAAATGTGCACCCCCAGATATTTAAAACTGGACACCATCTCCACACCTTCTCCTCTGATGTAGAGGGGAGGGGGGGGGGGGGTGTAGCTGCCTTTTCTGGTCCACAATCACCTTCTTTGTCTTCCCCAGGTTGATGTAGAGGTTGTTAGCTTTACACCAGACTCCAAGTTCTCCCACCTCCTGTCTGTAGCCCAACTCGTCATTAAACCAACCACGGCCGTGTCATCTGCAGATTTCACAATATGACTGTTCGGGTGTTTGGCTGAACAGTCATAAGTGAGAAGCGTGTACAGCAGGGGGCTCAGGACACAGCCCTGTGGGGAGCCGGCGTTGAGGGTAATGTGGCCTGTTGGTCAGGAAGTCTAGTACCCAGTTGCACATGGATGGTTTAAGTCCAAGCAGCAGCAGTTTGTTGACTAAAGTCTGCGGAATGATGATATTGAAGGCAGAACTAAAGGCACGGGAGAGCGAAAGCAGTTGATTCAGAACGCTGGACAAGGCTGGACAAGTAATATCTAAATAATGCAAACTCTGTGTGTCATCCCCATTTAAAAATAACTCAATGCACTTTCATGTTGCAATAGCTGTGAAAGTTCCTCTGAGATATTTCCAAATGATTTGTGATTTACGTACTCATTACAACACCGCAAAAAGACACCCGGCCATTGGACCCGTGCTGGCAGCCAGCAAAGACGTGCTGGCAGCCAGCAAAGACACCCGGCCATTGGACCCATGCTGGCAGCCAGCAAAGACACCCGGCCATTGGACCCATGCTGGCAGCCAGCAAAGACACCCGGCCATTGGACCCATGCTGGCAGCCAGCAAAGACACCCGGCCATTGGACCCATGCTGGCAGCCAGCAAAGCAATCCATCAGTCCCATTTCCCCCTCTGCTCACTTCCCTGCACTCCTACTACTTATTCTCCCTCACATGCCTATGAACTTCCCTTTTATTATGTTTGCCACTTACTATACTGTGAGGAGGCAGTACCAACTGTTTTGGAGCCATTTTACAACCTAACTCATAACCAGTGCCTGATTCAAACTTGGAAGAGATGGGCGGATGGAGAGTTATTTTTCTCCAATTACCAACTCGTTGCAACTCTGTCATCAGAGGGACCACTCTTGGGGCCAAGGAGCCCATGCTTTATATTTTATTTCAGAAGTACAGATTTCAAGCACTCACAGTAACCTATTTCAAAACAGCCAGACCTAAAAGTACTTTGTAGAGGCACATAGAGGCACAGCAACCAGGAATGGGAATTCAGTGGTATATAATGCCCAAGGAATCAGCCACTCCCCAGAATCAGCCTTACACTGGGAAAGGCCCTCCCGGCAGCCATTACATTTGTAAAGAGCGTGCAGGTCCAGGATTATGGCTGGGTCCATGGGCATTCATGGGAAAAGTCCTCCAGGGAGTGATGAGGGAGGGTTGAGGATCGGAACAGGTGAGCTACTGGAAAATCAGGCCAGATCATTTTTGGGTTGGGAGGCCAGAGAGTGGAGTGCCTCAGGGATTGGTGATGTGGGCCAGGTTGTTTAAGATCAATAGTCGTGAGTTGCATATGAATCTTGATGGCAGTATGAGTAATGAGGAGGATGCAGAGCAGCTTCACGAGGACACAGACGCAGGACACAGGTTAAGAGAATGGGCGAGGACAGGACTGTAGAAATATAATATGGAAACATGATTCATTCTGATAGAAAGCAGTATTATTTTTAGATGGTGAGAGATGAGAATTCTTGGTATTTAGAAGAACCTGGGTCCCTTGTACATGATTCACTGAAAGTTAACATGTATATACAGCAAACAAATTGGGAGTGCAAATGGCATGTTGTCATTTATTGCAGCAGAATTTGGGCTTAAAAGTGAAGACATCTTCCTTTAATTGAAGCGGGCCCCTGGTGAGGCCACACCTGGAATCGTGACTTCCCACTTAAGGAAGGATATTCTAGAGTATAGGCAATCTCATTTAAAAGTAAAAAATCTTACAGGGCAGGTGCGGGAATTGTATTTCCTCAGGCTAGGATATCTAGATAGAGCTCTTAAAGAGAGTGGAGTCAGGGGATATGTGGAGAAGGCAGGAATGGTCATGAATATATTCTGTGGCTGAGCCTCCAAGCACGCTTTGGTAAAGAATTCTAAAGTTTTATCACCTCTGGCTGAAGAAATTTCTTCTCCCCTCATTTGCAGATCGATGGTCCTCATTTCTGTGGTCCCATGTGTCAAAAGACAATAGACAATAGGTGCAGGAGTAGGCCATTCAGCCCTTCAAACCAGCACCACCATTCACTGTGATCATGGCTTCAGTAAAATTGTAAATTGTCCGTGGTATGTAGGACAGTTCTAGTGTATGGGTCGATCGCTGGCTGGCGTCGACTCGATGTGCTGAAGCACTCTTGAAGATAGCAGAGTCAGGGGATATGGGGAGAAGGCAGGAACGGGGTACTGATTGTGGATGATCAGCCATGATCACAGTGAATGGCGGTGCTGGCTTGAAGGGCTGAATGGCATACTCCTGCACCTATTGTCTAGAATTCTTTACCAAAGAGTGCTTGGAGGCTCAGCCACAGAATATATTCATGACAGGGGCAGATCTCTAGATATTAAGAGAATCAAGGGATGTGGTATTGGTGTAATAATATAGTGCTGAGGAAAAAAGATCAGCCGTGATCTTATTGAATGGCAGAACAAGTATGATTGCCAAATGGTCAATGCCAGCTTACCTGTATATATCTTCCGTTCTTATAAAAGTAGCAAGTTTATTTAATCTAAAGATTATTTTTTTAAATAAAATTGGATCCGGTTTGATAGTTGTTGATTCTTCATGTTAGAATAGTCCATTTGAAATACTGAACAATCCAGCCAGTTTTTCCCGGGTGTAATTTGCTAAAGTGAAGGTGTTTCATCACTCAGTTCCATGCAATTACTTGTATTTTCTCTGCCTCTTTTTAAGCAAACTTGTGGCACTCAGGATCTGCATCAAAGTGAGCGTAGCATTTCACCAGTTTGTCATTGGATGCAACAACTGGACCTGCGTACTTGTCCCACCGCATCCTAGTCACATGTATGCACATTTGCATGCAATGAAATCCAATATTTTACCACTGAGGATAATGAAAAACTGTCAGGCTGTATTGTGTAAATTATTTCCTCTCATTGAATCTCACCACTTTCAATTAACGTTTTGACTGGGGTATTAACAGTTAAAGAAAAGCTATTTTAAATAAATCATCTTGGTAATAATCTGCCTGAAGAATGTTAATCAGTGCAGGACAAAGTTATTGATTGGAACCTCTTGGGTTTCTCCCAGCTCTGACCACAACTGAGGTGATCAGTGATCCCTTTCCTTTGCAGAACCTCAAATCTGCCAGAGATCTCTTTCTTCTCGTCTGATGAAGGGTCCCGACCCAAAAGGTCATCTATCCATGTACCCCAGTGATGCTGCCTGACCCACGGCGTTACTCCATCACTTTGTACCCAATTTGTAGATCGCCCGGCATGGGGGAGCTGAGATTCCCCCCCCCCCCCCGATGCAGGAGCTTGATCGCCCCGACGAGGAGGCCCGCCACCGGATACGGGAGTAAGATCGTCCTGTCAACCGGAGGTTAGAGGCCCCCGACCCTCGCCTTCCATCACAGTGAGGAATGTGGAGGAGTCACTGTGGTGGATTTTCATTTTAAATGTATTTTGTGTTTTCTGTTGCTTTTTATTGGTATGACTGTATGGCAAATCAAATTCCTCGTATGTTGCAAAACATACTTGGCTAATAAAGTATGATTATTATTATCACATTAATGTCTCTATCTTTAAGGCATTTGTGGCATCTTTGGAGAGGTATTTGACCCTACGATCTCCTGACTTTGAGACAGGACTGTAGCTGATATCTGGGTGGATTTCACAAAAACTGTACCTTTCCACATGGGCCACCTAGAGCATTGTGCGCAGTTAACATAAATAATATCTTTGAAGCTACTACAAAGGAAAAGAAAGAGGGGCTCATCTTTGCTCATTAGTCTTCCTCATGGGAAAGGCTGCTTCCAGCCACTTCATTGCAGACCTCATTACCTCACAACCTCCCACATAATCTGTCTCACTTCCTTCATTATAGTCCCATGCCAAAACACATCGTCCAAGCTACTTATAGCTGTGCTTGTTTAACCACCAGCTGACCTTTTGGTGTTCTTTGTCTCTCCTGCTGCCAGTTTATTTAATCAGAGCCTCCATTCCTATTTTGTTTCCAGCAAGATTTTTTTTATCAGCTTCCAATGATGTTATTCCCTCATACTCAACACCTCACATCCAGAGGAATTTTCTCCAGTGGTATTTTTGCATCTTTGAGCCGGCAAGGAACTGGAGTGTGACTTCCTGGCACACTTGCTACTGGGAACTTGCCTCTCAGCACTGCAGACTCACGAGGGACACATTCCCAATATTGGATTTATCCTGGACGCTGCCAGGTTGATTACGTTTCCCGACTCCATTGAATCTTCAGCCTCGAGCCATAGAGTACATCCACCACGTGTCGCGGCGAATGTTCCTCTACGCTGTGTCTGGTTGTTTAGTATTGCAAGGGCTGCTCCGTGCTCTGTCCCCACACTGCTCTGCATGAACTGCACTGGGGCCCTGGTGCTCACACTGCTCTGGATGAACTGCACTGGTGTTCTACTCTGCACTCTGGTGCTCACACTGCTCTGCATGAACTGCACTGGTGCCCATGTACTCACACTGCCCTGGATGACCCGCTCCATAGCAGGGCAGCAATGCAAACACCCAACCAGCTCAGCAACATCATTAAGAGGAAAGTCCACCTTTGTCTGTTCTGGGCTGCGTATGCCTCTGATCTAAACCACATGCTACGATGCTGAAACCTCTGTGGTTTAATGGGCCAGTGAGATGTGAAATAATTACTTCAGGAGGCTCAACCGTCCTCTGGGCAACAATGATGGAGAGTTCTGCAACATCCTCTCTCGATGCTCCACATCACCGTCTATATCTCTCGTTTCCCTCACCCCCTGACTAGTCTGACGAAGGGTCTCGACCAGAAACGTCACCCATTCCTTCTATCCAGAGATGCTGCCTGTCCCATTGAGTTACTCCAACATTTTAAATCTATCTTCCAGCAATACAAACAGCCTGTCCTGAGGACAAGAAATCAACTCGCTCATTGCTGCATGGTGCAAGATCCCTGCCTTTATGGAAAGACAAGGGACTACTTTGAACAGCGGGGTTCCTATGGATACACTCACCTTTTACACCAGCGTCAGCAACTAATTATGGAACTACCGGCAGTAATTGTTGTAGATTGTTTCTCACACAGGGTGATTGTGCAAAAAAGAGTTATTTTTATAATAAAGAATATTTTAATTCCCTTGTACCCTTGCAATTCAAAGTTGTCTGATTAATTGCATTCCTGTTACCATGAAATCACTCCTATTATTTCCTCAGATTAATTCATGACTTTAATACCCAAGGGCAAATCGTCATTCGGATTCTTGTTTCTCTCACCCTCCTCCCCAGCACCTCCAAGGTTTTCTTATTCTGCACAAAACTGATGCTATGTTGCTGACTAATCAAAGTGTGTTTGGTTTGTCTGCGCTGTGGTGGGAAAAATCCTCATCGAAGGGCTGAAACCTAGCAGCAGCTGACCACCTCAGTTCGTAATTGCATTAGGGAGGCCACCCAACTCCTCACTCAAGAAGAGAGCTCAGTTACTTTTCCTTCAGCCCAAGGGAGTTGATATTGCAGGCTTCCTCAAAGTGAAGTATTAACAGACCTTGTTGCAGAGTCTCCCCAGCAACCTCCCTCCTGGCATCGTTGAGGCCTTCCCCCACTGACAACAAGCCTCCTGGGAGCACAGTTCTTCTCCAGATAGGCCGATCTCTGTCCCCCCACCCCTTAGAGGTGGGCCAAAGGTCCTGTTTTCACGCTGTGTCTCTAAACTACACTGTCCCTCGTGTGTTGGAAGGATGGTGTTCGTGTGCCGGAATAACTGGTCGGCCCGGACTCGGTGGGCCGAAGAACCACTGTTTCCGCACTGTATCTCTAAACTGTATCTCTAAACTAAACCAGAGCACTCTCCCACCCGCCTTCCTTCATTGCAACATCCATTCCTTCAGTTCCTCTGTAGCTGTCACTTTAAAGACTTGGCTAAATGCCATCAGCCGAAAGAACATGCAATACATCGAACACACTGAAACTGACAAGTCTGGCATCACGTATGGACAACCAGCATTTTTTATCCTGTAAATCAATTGAAGAATTGTTCTTTTCATACTGTTAAAAGATGGTAAGGCAATTTCTAGTCCGTGTACCTGAGATACAACTGCCAGTGTGAAATACTTTGCATCAGCACTTGGTTCCAGATATCAAGAAGATCAATTTATCTGTCTAACTGAGAATCAGTGGCCATTCACTGTAGTGCCATATACTGTTACCCAATTAACACAATCTCCTGCCCATCCACTCATAGGGCTAGCACAATGAGTACACAGATTGGTTGACATTTATTTTAGAGATACCCCGAGTCCGCACACTAACGCTATCCTGCACACACTAGGGACAATTTACACTTATACCAAGCCAATTAACCTACAAACCTGTACATCTTTGGAGCGTGGGAGGAAACCGAAGATCTCGAAAGAAAACCCACGCAGGTCATGGGGAGAATGTACAAACTCCGTACAGACAGCACCCGTTGTCAGGTTCAAACCCGGGTCTCTGGCGCTGTGAGGCAGTAGCTCTACCGCTGCGCCACCGTGCTGCCCGTTATCCATTTAACTCTCAAATTCATCCAGCCACAGCATTTATATAAATCCCACACACATTATTACTCACGGGTAAATACTAGATTAACTCATACATTATCAGTTATCTGGGTTATGTGTGTGCTATGTGGGATGTTCATAATTTGGTTTTGTTTAGAACACTGGAACATGCCCTTCAGTCCACCAAGTCCGCGCCGACCAACGATTACTCCGACGCTAGTTCTATGTTATCCCAGTTTCACGTCCTACACACTGGGGGCAATGTACAGAAGCCAATTAACATATAAATCTGCATGTCTTTGGAAAGTGGGAGGAAACCGGAGCACCCAGAGTAAACCTACGCAGTCACAGGGAGAACGTACAAAATCCATAGAGACAGCGGCCATAGTCAGGATCGAACCGGGATCTCTGACACTGTAAGGCAGCAACTCTACCGCTGTACCTTTGTGCGGCCTAATCTACATATTTCCGTCAGGCTAAATACGTGAGGGCTCCTTTCTCTTTGGGGTAAATGATATATTCTCTGTCTCTGAGGTAAATTTGTGCTGCGTTTCTGACTGAATTTGGGAGGTATATGTGAATCTCTCTTGGGTACATTTATGTGTGCAAGGGATGAGGGGGCTTCTCTCCAGCTTCTTGAGGAAAATGTGTGTGGGTTGCTCTCCAGTTGTGTGTGTGATGGATTTTCTCTCATTGCCTTCTCTCTCTCTCTCTCTCACTCTCTCTCTCTCTCTCTCTCTCTCTGTGATAAATGTCTGAGCCATTTCCCCATGTGTTTAGTTGATCATCACTTTTAGCGAGGTACAGTGAAAAGCGTTTTTGTCGCATGCTAGCGAGTCAGCGGAAATACCGTACATGATTAGACATGATGTGTTTAGACATTTTCATTGTCTGTGGTGAGACAGGTTGACTGGGTGGGTATGTATGTATGTAAGCAATGAATGGACATTACTGGCTCTTCACTTGTGTAATACTAAGGAAAGAGGCAAATAAATCTCTGTACACGATGTTGGGATTTGCGGACATCTCTGACAAATCAAGCTATGAGTTGTGGCTGTGTCTAATCCATCTTTTCTTTGTGCAATGTGTCATGATTCCCTGGACTTATGTACCATCAGGTGTCCGCAATTAACAGCCCAGACTCTGTCGGGGCATGTGTGTTGTGTTTGACAAGCTCAGCATCCAATTAATTTCCAACCAGATATTTCCTAAACTCAGCATGCAGCGTGCAGCACTCTTTACATTTGCAATAAAAATATTTCCCATTTTGTGGGAGGGTGGTGTATAGAATTACCTCGGCTCGAGGTGGGCGGGGGATGAGTAGGAAGAAGTAAGTGAATCAAAGCAAAGGATAAATGCTCATTGAATTTCAAAGGGGAACCTGATAACTGGCTTCACTGAGCAAAACGCAAATGACTTTTCTCGATTATGACAAATGGGTTCAGCAATTTTTTTAATCAACAAAAATGAAAATAGATTTTACTTGAGTACCGTGCACTTGCATTTCGGGGTTACACATCGCCGCGTTTGAAATTCCAATGAGCACATGGGAAGAATTGTACCGGCCCTCATGCAGCACCCTTTAGGACAGAACCAATGTAAGTCGGGGGGTCGGAGGTCCACAGTGCAACCTTCTTTGGCTGATCAAAAACCAACCAGGCTTCCACACTCCTGCTTGCTCTCGGGGGGAATAGATTGGGTAGAAGCACAGAGTCCTTTACTCAGAGTAGGGGAACCAAGAACGAAATGGCATCGGTTTAAGGTGAGATGGGAAAGATTTAATAGGAATCTGAGGAGCAACATTTTCACACAAAGGGTGGGTATATGGAGCCAGAGGCAGATACAATCACAACATTGAAAAGACATTTGGACAGGTACATGGGTAGGATTGGTTTAGAAAGATATGGGCAGGTGAGACAAGTGCAGATAGGGCATCTTGGCCGGCGTGGGCAAGTTAGGCCGAAGGACCTAATTCCATGCTGTATGTCTCCATGATGCCTGTTAAATGGCCTGCCCTGGATAGAGTGAATGTCGAGAGGATTTTTTCCACTAGTGAGGGAGTCTAGGACCATGGGCCAGAGCCTCAGAATAAAAGGACACACATTTTGAAAGGAGATGAGGAGGAATTTCTTTAGTCGGAGGGTGTGGAATCTGTGGAATTCATTGCCACAAACAGCTGCGGATGCCATCAATGGATATTTTTAAGGCAGAGATTGACAGATTCATGATTAGTATGGGTGTCGGGGGTTATGGGGCAATGGCAGGAGAATGGGGTTGAGAGGGAGAGATAGATCAGCCCTGATTCAATGGCAGTGTAGAATTGATGGGCCGAATTGTCTAATTCTGCTCTTAGAACTTATGGACTTAAATGGCCTCTCACACCAAAAGTCCAAACTGCTGCATTTTGCAACAGGTTTCACTACAAGCAGTCTGCTCAATCTGGACATGGCTCCGTGACCACAGCTGTGCCTGAGCTCGCAGCCATTTCAGTGTTATGTGGTGCTCCTGTGGTGGCCTGGTGGGTGCACGTTTTGAGTGGCAGCATCAGCAATGCTATTGGCGAGATTGGGGACTGCAAGACAAAAGGCATGGAAGTCCACACCTTTGCAGACCCCATCCCTGGCTATCTGTGCATCCCTCTGCAATTGGATCCTCGACTTCCTCATTCTCAGACCACAGTCTGTTCGTATTGGTGGAAATGTGTCAGGCTCTATAACAATCAGCATGGGAGCACCTCAAGGCTGCGTGCTCAGCCCCCTGCTGTACTCACTCTATACTCATGGCTGAGTAGCCGGTCATAGTGCGAACTCCATCATCAAGTTCGCTGACGACACCACTGTTGTGGGACGTATCACTGATGGGGATGAGTTAGAGTTTAGAAGAGAGATCAAGCAACTGTCCATATGGTGCCAGCACAATAACCCGGCCCTCAACACCAGCAAAACCAAGGAACTGATTGTGGACTTTGGAAGGAGTAGGATGGGGACCCACAGTCCCATTTATATCAATGGGTCGGTGGTTGAAAGGGTCAAGAGCTTCAAATTCCTGGGCGTGCACATCTCTGAAGATCTTTCCTGGTCCGAGAACACTGACGCTACTATTAAAAGAAAGCACATCAGCGCCTCTACTTCCTGAGAAGATTACGGAGAGTCGGTTTGTCAAGGAGGACTCTCTCTAACTTCTACAGGGGCACAGTAGAGAGCATGCTGACTGGTTGCATCGTGGCTTGGTTCGGCAACTTGAGCGCCCTGGAGAGGAAAAGACTACAAAGAGTAGTAAACACTGCCCATCGTCGGCTCTGACCTCCCTTCCATCGAGGGGATCTATCGCACTCGCTGCCTCAAAAAGACTGGCAGTATCATCAAGGACCCACACCATCCTGGCCACACACTCATCTCCCCGCTACCTTCAGGTATAAGGTACAGGAGCCTGAAGACTGCAACGACCAGGTTCAGGAATAGCTACTTCCCCACAGCCATCAGGCTATTAAACTTGGCTCGGACAAAACTCTGAACATTAATAGCCCATTATCTGTTATTTGCACTTTATCAGTTTATTTATTCATGTGTGTATATATTTATATAATGATATATGGACACACTGATCTGTTTTGTAGTCAATGCCTACTATGTTCTGTTGTGCTGAAGCAAAGCAAGAATTTCATTGTCCTATCAGGGACACATGACAATAAACTCTCTTGAACTTAAACTTGAACCTACATGGACCCGGAGTCCTGTCTCAACCCTTCTCAGAGCAATGTCTCCAAGTGCTCCAGATTTCCAAGGCAACGCCTCTGGATCATGCCAAGTGATCCCATGAGAGGAATAGATAGGGTAAATGCACAGAGTCTTTTACCCAGAGTAGGGGAATCATGAACCAGAGGACATAAGTTTAAGGTAAGGGGGGAAAGGTTTAATAGGAATATGAGGGGCAACCTTTTTTTACACAAAGGGTGGTAGGTATATGGAATGAGCTGCCGGAGGAGGTAGTTGAGGTAAATGGTCTCAGCTCAGCTCTTTCCCAGATATTCCAGTCTAGACCCTGTCCCAGTCATCCTGGTGTAGACTGCCCGAGTCATCCCAGTTTGGGGTCTTTCCCAGCAACAAAAGAGAACACTCTGTTCCTGTTATCTTTGTCTGGATTCTGTCCAAACCAAAGATAGACACAAAATGCTGGAGTAACACAGCAGGACAGGCAGCATCTCTGGAGAGAGGAATGGGTGACGTTTTGGGTCAAGACGTTTCGTCACCCATTCCTTGTCTCCAGAGATGCTGCCTGTCTCGCTGAGTTACGCTAGCATTTTGTGTCCATCTTTGGTTTAAACCAGCATCTGCAGTTGCTTCGACATATTCTGTCCAAGCAATCCTGGACTGAGCTCAATCCCAGCCATCACAGTCCAGATTATTTTCCAGTCATCCTTGTCTACACCAAGATCCAATGATTCTGATCTGGGCTCTGGTCTTGCCATTCCAACCTGCACTGGGGCAATGATTACCAACTCATACAGCCTGTAAAATGCTTAGCTGTTGGGCAGGGAAGAAGCATTTATCCACACCTCACAAATTTAAACTTCTTTCTACTCTTTGCCTTCTGCAGTTGATGAGACAGGATCCATGCCAACCAGTGGCAAGAGAGGCATTCAACTTCCTTAAATCACCTTGCTACTTGATTGGTATTCTCCGTCCAGCCTCATCAACCTCAATGCACACTAATGGAGTGACTTTAGGTCAGATTTACCACATTCAATATTTTTTCCCCATCTGACCACATTTATACCCTTGAAAGTTAACAAAACTGCCCTTAGTTTTTTGCAGTCTGCACCAGCTGCTTTTTGGACAACTGCTGCTTAATCTGATCACAAATAGCCTCAGAAATGGTTCCCTCCAACCATCTATTAGTGCTCTTGGGAATAAATCTGTGCAATTCATTTATCACGGCAAACAAGCCCCAGAAGCAGGCAATTTAGCTGAGCCTTGTTAAAACAAAATAACATTAACGCCCTTGAAAGTAAAACATTCACCATTTAACTACTCAGTGTTTTGTTCTGAGCTGCTCCGAGTACTTTGCTGATTGAATAGGATGAGTCATTCAGAGGCGTCGAGATTGGAGAGTATTCGAACACGGTTCGGATCTGCATTCATTTTGTTCTCTCACTGCAAAAAGCAATTTTTTTAAAGGAAAATGCTTGCAAATCACTGCCCTGAACATTGTTCTCATGTGACCTTGAACACAAGGAACTCAGGCAAACAACATTAGGAAGAGAACCCACTGTCGTCTTCATAAAATACATCTCATTCTATTTAGAAACAAGGAGCTGCAGATGCTGGTTTACTAAGGAGAATGCTGCCTCTCCAATCTTACAGCTTTCTATCTCCCCACCCCTGCTGTCAGTCTGAAGAAGGGTCCTGACCCGAAACGTCACCTATCCATGTGCTCCATAGATGCTGCCTGGCCCGCTGTCTTACTCCAGCACTTTGTGTCTTCTCTTTTGATTTATCCTGGTCAGTTTTGTAGGGCAGGAATAATCCCACATCATGCTCTGGCCAGGAAAAATAGACCCTAGTTCTTGGGCTGTTTCAATATCTCAGATACCCAGATGTTAATCACACACATTTATAAAGCATTCCTCGCACAGAATACATCTCAGAGTGCTTGACAATGATTGCAGGGGTCATGGAAGTGGAGTACAACAAGGGTGGTGTCTAAAAGCACAAAGTGAGAGGATTCCAAGAGGCTTTTTATTGAAGCTGGAGTAGCGGCAGGTACAACAAAATCCACTGAAGCTCAGACAGAAGTCCACAGATGTGGTGCTGCTGTCTTTTACCATTACAGCACTTCCCCCAGGTGGTAACATCTGGCGAGAGAGGCTAAGTGGTGGAGGAGTAGGCACTGAAGGTGCGGGGGGGAGGTGTGAATGGGAATCGGGATTAGCTGAGGAAGAACTGTAGAGAATTATCCAGTGAAGATGAAAGGCAAATGTGGATTTGAAAATGAGCTTTAAGGTCATGAACGCAGTCCAGAGCTGGGATGTGGAACGGAGAGGGCTTAATGTGGAAAGGAAGGAACAAGATCTGAGGATTTTGTGCATGAAAGCTGTAGGTCTCTCCATCCATTTCAACTGGAGCTGACACTATAACTGTGAGGTAGACTGTCGGACAGAGTCAATCTCAGAAAGATCATCTCCATATCATCTGCCAGAGAAATGAATATAGGTGTTGGGACATTATGTCACGGTTGTACAAGATGTTGGTGAGACTGCACTTGGGAGGATTGTGTTCAGCTTTGGTCACCCTGTCATAAGAAAGATGCCATTTATAAACTGAAAATTAACAAAGATTTGAGGATTTTGCCAAGACTCGAGGGCCTGAGTTATAGGGAGATGTTAGACAGGCTAAGACTTTAATCGTTGTAGTGCAAGGCTTGGGGGTGGGGGGTATTATAGAGATGTATAAAATCACGAGGGGAATAAATAAGGTGCAAACATAGAGTATTTTTCTTGGGTAAGTGAATCATAAACTAGAAGACATAGGTGAAAGGTGAGAGGGCAAAGATTTAATAGGAACCTGACTGGCAAATTTTTCACACAGAGGGTGGTCGACATATCGAATGAGATGTTAAAGGAAGTAGTGGAGGCAGGTACAATTAAAACAATTAAGAGACATTTGGACGGGTACTTGGATAAAAAAGTTTAGAGAGATATGGGCCAAATGCAGGTAAATGTGACCAGCTTAGATCTGGAAATTTGATCGACATGGACGAGGTTGGCCGCAGTTTTCATGTTGTATGACTCTATGGGAAGACCATCTAGCCCTTTCACTCAAATGCAAGGTGGTCGGAAAAATACCAAAACTCAACCAGGACCTGCCAAACTGGACTAAACAGATGAGGAATGGACTGGATACAGGACAGCAAACAGCACAAATGCCCATGACTGCAATCACGTTAGTTATTGTGGTCAGAGTGCCTTCTGCTAGATTGAAGATATGGGGATTTTAAAACAGGTTGGTGGTTTGGATGGAACAAGAGTAGACTACTGCAGGTCTCAAAAAGGCAGACGGTGTTAGTGTTTAAAAAAAGAGCAAAACATTGGCATTTGATCTTCAGAGCAGTAAGATGTAAGTAAGAGAGGTCGTGCATTCTACTCAAGAAATAACCCAGAGATTTAATCGAGAAAGTTAACGAAATGTGAGTGAATTAGGAGAGAACAAAGATGGAATGTCGAAGAATTCCATTGCTTCCACTCTCTTTTACATTTATTTTTGCACTCTTAGGTACTATATAAGGATCCACAAGAAAGATGTTTATCATAAATCAATGCTGATAAAAGTTAGGAGAGTTAGTTTTGGACATTCCGACTAGCAACATCTGCTGCAGTGAAGAACTTGCACAATAAGTATCCAGAGGCCTGGCATTAGAGACAGGTTATTTTTAGAGGGATTCCATTTGTCCTTCCTTTATTCAAAGTTTTCCCAATATGGAAAGATTTTGAAGGGGACGTGTGAGCTTTGGCCAAGTGGAGCACGCCTGTCTGTGAGTCAACTTCCATTCCAGGGAATCGAACACAGCATCCAAGCTTACACCCATAACACAAAGCTAGAGACACAAAGATGTTAACCTGTGGGTTCATCTGATGACAGTCAGTTATCAGGGCGATTTAAAGAACAGCAGAGAAGTTTTCCCTGGCACTTAACCCCAACTAACATCCAAGGCAGACGATCTGGAAACAATACACAATCAACACTTTGAAAAATAAATGATTCACAGGAGGGTGAGTGACACGCCAGCACCGTTTATATTATGTTACGGCTCGATAATGTAAACAGAGGCAAACTATTTCTCTGTGGCATGGAGAGAAACTAGGAGCCAAAAAAAAGAGATGGTTGCAATAAATCCAATGGGAATTCAAGAGAAACCTCTTTATCTAGACAGCAGCGAGAATATGCAACTCACTGTCAGAAGTAACAGAGGTGGACAGTAAAGGAGATTGTTTGGGATCTGACTCAAAGGACGTTAAAGGACGTCCACTAAAGGACTTCTTTTGGGAAGGAGATGAGGAAAATTTTATTTAGTCAGAGGGTGGTGAATCTGTGGAATTCTTTGCCACGGAAGGCTGTGGAGGCCAAGTCTGGATATTTTTAAGGCAGCGATAGATATATTCTTGATTAGTACAGGTGTCAGTGGTTATGGGAAGAAGGCATGAGAATGGGGTTAGGTGGGAGAGATAGATCAGCCATGATTGAATAGCGGAGTAGACTTGATGGGCCAAATGGCCTAATTCTACTCCTATCACTTATGACATTATGACCCACTACAGTGGAGCCATCTACAAACTTGTAAATGTATTTGAAGCAGAATGTGGCTGTGTGGCAGAAACAGGAATGTTCCACCACATGGATGGCAGTAAAGTGCCACATGGATGGCAGTAAAGAAGGGCATTGATGGCAGACTGGGAGAGAGAAGGGTATTGATGTATGAAATTTCTGCATACAAATGTCAAGTCACTAATTGCCTGCAATTACACCTACTCACTCAGTAAGTGGGGCAGCAACACCTTTACCACCAAGAAAGGTCTTGACGAATGGAAATGCATTCAAGGGAATCTTGTAAATCAGAATATAGAAAGCATCACCAGAAAAGGGCTTGGAAAGTGTTAGTGTGCAGAGATTCTGCATAGTGAAGTGTGCCAGTGGCACAGCATCATGGAGGCAGCAATCAACATACTCTTACATCCAGGATAGTCAAGCCAGGAGCAAACACAGAGCAAAAATCAAAGTAGAATAGAGAAGGGCATTTTACCAGGGTATCATGCATTTTCCAAGATGGAATGCGAACAGTTTATTGTGGGGAAACTCTTCTGCAAACCAATGAAAGATAACCAGGGCAGTTTTAAGCAGAAACAAAGAACGGCATGTTGCTGTCCTACAGCGCCAGAGACCCATGTTCGATCCTGACTACGGGTACTGTGTGTACGGAGTTTGTACGTTCTCCCCGTGACCTGCATGCGTTTCTCTGAGATCCTCGGTTTCCTCCCACATTTCAAAGACGTACAGGTTTGTAGGTTAATTGGCTTGGTATAATTGTAAAATTGTCCCTAGTCTGTAGGATATTGTTAGTGAATGGGGATCGCTGGTTGGTGCAGACTCGGTGGGCCGAAAGGACTGTTTCTGTGCTGTATCTCTAAACTAAACTAAACTAAACTAAAAAGGCAATTTATCAGGCCGTCATATACATTTTCCAAGGTGGAATGCGAACAGTTAATTGTGGGGTAACTCTTCTCTTGTGGGCACACCAGTGAAAGATAACCAGCGCAGTTTTATGTCGAAACAAAGAACGGCAGATGCTGGTTAAAACACAAAAAAGTTTCAACCCGAAACGTCACCTATCCATGTTCTCCAGGGATGCTGTGACCTGCTGAGTTAGTCCAGCACTTTGTGTTCTTCAGGGAAGTTTTATGTAGAGTTCTTATCAATTATGACAACCAAAAAATAACAAGGGCAACTTACTATCCACTACCTGCAGAGATGAAGTGGAACATGCAGGGTCGTACATCAGCATGGGGGTGTAGGTCCAATTCGTTGAATGTAACATTTCCCAATGTGACAGGTGATAGAGGGCACAGAAGTGAAAACTGGAAAGTGTGAGGAGGTAAGGCAATAAGGATGCATGGGAGAAATATTGGCATTTGCAATCAATGTGTGTAAATCATTACACACTAGGGACAATATACAATTTTTTCCGAAGCCAAATTAACTTACAAACCTGCACGTCTTTGGAATGTGGGAGGAAACCGTAGCACCCGGGGAAAACCCATGCAGTCACAGGGAGAACGTACAAACGCCGTACGGACTCGGGATCAAACCCGGGTCTCTGGCGCTGTAAGGCAGCAACTCCACCGCTGCGCCACTGTGCCGCCCTTCGAAGTGCGGGTTAATGAAGGAGAGACAGTACGATTAGTGCCAGATTCTGTTCAAATCACTTTTTTTAAGGCACTTGCCAGGAGAGCCAAAGTGGACAGAATCTTTAAAATAGTCCACATGGTGCTAGGATGGGTGTCTATCAAAGTGCCAGATGTCACTCAGCTAAGGAGAGGATAATCCCGTGGGATCAAGGGGACGAGAGACGGTTTAATTGGATGCTGTCTCAATGAGAACAGAGGGCAGTGCTTGACGGCAGTTCTCAGTAATTTCAGTAATTTAATGGAAGGCTCCGCCAGTCAGCGATATTTGCCACAATTTTAATTATACTTCATTAGATTTGTTTTCATGAAATATATATGACTGACTTTGTGAGTGACGCAAAGGAAGAAGTATAGAGACTGCACAAGAGTGCCAATGGGATCTTCACTGCTCACAAAGGGTTTGCAAAGAAACCAATGGAATGAGGTAACAAAGCGACCGACGTGCCACTGGAAGGGATGCAAGGAAGCAGAATCCTGGATAGATGGATGTTTCCACCAGTGGGAGAGTCTAGGACCAGAGGTCATAGCCTCAGAATTAAAGGACGTATAATCATAGAGTCATAGAGTCTGTACGTCCACCCGATTTATTCCTCTCATGATTTTGTACACCTCTATTAGATCACCCCTCATCTCCCTGCGCTCCAAGGAACGGAGTCCCAGCCTACTCAACCTCTCCCTGTAGCTCAGACCCTCGGGTCCTGGCAACATCCTCATAAATCTTCTCTGTACCCTTTCCAGCTTGACAACATCTTTCCTATAACATGGTGCCCAGAACTGAACACAATACTCTAAAAATGCGCTCTCACCAACGTCTTATGTAACTGCAACATGACCCCCCAACTTCTGTACTCTGAGGTGCTGAGGGTGATGAAATTGAATTGCCTTCGGCTGAGACAATGCAAGGACGGGGGAACGAAACAGAGCAAGACCACTTGGCAGAACATTAGACTAATGTAGGATGTTAAATAAAGGTATCAGCAGGTAAAATGTTTTTTAAAAAAAGGTAAAGCAGGAAAAACATGTTCCCGATGTTGGTGGAGTCCAGAACCTGGGGTCACAATTTAAGAATGAGGGCTAGGCCATTTAGGACTGAGATGAGGAAAAACCTTTTCACCCAGAAAGTTGTGAATCTGTGGAATTTTCTGCCACAGAAGGCAGTGGAGGCCAATTCACTGGATGTTTTCAAGAGAGAGTTAGGTTTAGTTCTTAGGGCCAAAGGAATCAAGGGATATGGGGAGTAAGCAGGAACAAGGTACTGGTTTTGGATGATCAGCCATGATCATATTGAATGGATCGAAGGGGCGAATGGCCTACTGCCCCTATTTTCTATGTTTCTATCTTGTCATACTTATTTCAACCCACTGAGGAGGGATGGGCTGGAACACTGTGTGAAAGAGTGTTGGTGGCACAAGGTCTCTGTACACTTTGAAAAGGTTCCAGTGTGAGTAATTGGGAAACTGTAAAACACCAGGCAGCTTCTGGACTGATGTTAGCACAATTTGTTTTTGAAAATGATACACCACAGGGTTCTGCAAATTTCCACAAAAGAGTACAAAATCTAAATGTTCCTTGTTTTTTAAAATATAAATATCACTTGCGGTGTGATTTGTTCTTGAAATCTCCTTGGGATCCCCTAGTTCCTGGCTAGCTCACTATTCTGGGATTTAACCTCTGCCTATGCTGCGTAAGTGTGGTTTTCCATCCACGGGCTGCAGCTTTAGCACAATGTTCTGACATGCTTCAAATCAGGCAAACTAGTCATCTACCGAATGCAACAAGAACATTGCTTCATGAGTGTGGGAACAGAAGAGATGAGAGAAAATTATCACCAAAACAATGATGTTAACCTGATCTCTTCTCTATGGGCTGTTACAACCCCTCCTGCACTTTCCATAGTAATCACCTCCTTCAACAAGACAAAACAACCCTAGAGAATTGTTATTTTAATGGTATTTTTGATGCTTTTTTCCAACCTCTATAGCCACCCCCTCCCACGTCTGCTAGTTTCCTAGCCGAGTGGTTACTTTGTATGGTCACACATTGCCGATAACCAGCCTGAAGACCCAAAGTCCCAGAGGAGCAAATGGGACCAGCCTACATGGAGCATCATGATGGTCGGCATGGACGAGTTGGGCCGAAGGGTTTGTTTCTGTGCTGTATTACGCTATGACTCTGGAAATGCCCTGCATCCCGTGCAATGATGATTTGTTCCAGCTGTGTTTTAGACAAGGCCATTCCATAATTAAAATCAAACAATCAGGCAACTCATGAAATTCTGCACAATATGGAAATCCGATAGGTTAGCTCTTTAGCACTTCATGTGTGCGTGTGTGTATGTGTGTGTGTGTGATGTGTGTGTGTGTGATGTGTGTGTGATGTGTGTGTGTGTGTGTGTGTGTGTGTGATGTGTGTGTATGTGTGTGTGTGTGTGATGTGTGTGTGTGTGTGCGCGTGCACATGCGTATGTGTGTGTGTGTTATGTGCGTATGTTATGTATGTGTGTTATGTGTGTGCATGTTATGTGTTCAGATCCCTGCACTGGAAAGGGAATTAATGATCTCCTGACTAAGGAGTCCAGTGCCACTGCTGAGCAACAGCTACCAAGTGAGAAAGGGATAACAACAACAGAAGCAGGACTGTGCCACTAATGATGGATCTGGAAGTTAGCCTTTTTGCAGCCCATGTTTCTGCTGGTTAAGAATGGGGGAGGAGGTTACGATGTCCTTACTTTGCCCGAGGACTGTGTTAGTCTATCAAATGTATATATATAAATGTCGCTATCTTAATGACCTCACATGGGAGAAAGAGCAAGGTTGGTTGGATCCACACTGATGCAGGTCTGGACAGACCAGCGACGCAGCTGGTAGAGCTGCTGATTAACAGTGAAACATCCCTGATTCCATTCCAGCGTTGTACAGAGGCAGTTGGCATCTTTTCCCTGTGACCGTGAGTTTCCTTTGGGTGTTCAGGTTTCTCCCACATCCCATGTGGGTTGGGAGGTTAATGACTGACGCAACCAGCAAAATCAGCGGGTTTTAAGTGGAATTCTTCGAGTCCTCTTCCACTAATCTCGCACTATTAATATTTGAATGACAACGTGGTTTGCTTACAACCTGGGGACTGTGGAATAAAGATTAAACTCCATTTCCGAAAGTAACTTTGTTGGCTATAAATAGGATCCATCAGTGTTGAATCTTCCAGTAATACCACAACTACCCCCGGGTGTAACAATCTTAATGTATCGAACAAGTTCTCGTAACTGGGGGTATGACTAGGTAAACAGAGGATGATGGGTTTAATCAGTGTTTGTCTTCAAAACTGAAAATCCTATCCTCTATCCAGGAAGTAACAGAATTAATCCAGCTTTGAATAAACCCAGGAGCTGCCAAGGCTGCATTATGCCAACAAAGCTGTTTAATTTCCTGATTCTTAACTTGGAAAAAATAAATTGCCAATCTTTCTTAGAATGAAGGAATCTGAGGGAGAATTAACATGCACCACAGTTCCTCCTACTCTGAAATAATCAGAGATTGAGAAATATTCATACGTTTTGAAATCCATTGTTAAATTCCCCCATTGTTATAGTTTAAAGAATATTGCAGAAAGGAAAAGCTGAACGCTGGTCTGTCAGTCTAGGAACTGGGCTGGATGCTATGCCTGGTGAATGGTTAGAAAAGGTGCCATCTTTCAGATTGAAGACGAACCTCAATAATCCTGCCAGAATAATTTGAAAAAAGGATATCCTGCCCAGTAATAATCTCTTCAACAGAATTACTGAGAGAGATTATGAGATGGTCGTGAGAACTAGTTGTGCAAACATTTGTTATGTGCCTCAATGATGACTACACCTCAAAAGCTTTTTACTGGCTATAGACTGTTCTTGGTATCTCTTAAAATAAAAGTCTTTCCTTCCAATTGAAAAGAGTCAGATGTGAAGAATTGCTATGGAACATCTCTGGGCTAAAAGCATCAGCAAGGAATGGGTGTGATGTATCACACAGAAGATCTGGACACAGTGCCTTGAGCTGGACACAGTGTCTTGAGCTGGACACAGCAAGCCAGGTCAATGGAGAACTTTCAATCGCCAGTGTAGTCATGCTCCACAAACAGCTGAGCTGTACACACTAGTCATGACCAATTCCTGGTCCACTCTCAGTGAAGGCTCTCATTTGAAGCACAACTAAATAGGTTTAAGGCAAAGGGGAAAAGATTTAATAGGAATCTGAGTGGTAACTTTTTCACACAAAGGGTGGTGGGTGTATGGAACAAGCTGCCAGAGGAGGTAATTGAGGCTGGGACCATCCCAATGTTTAAGAAACAATTAGACAGGAACATGGATGGATCAGATTTGGAGGGATATGGGCCAAACGCAGGCAGATGGGACTAGTGTAGCTGGGACATGTTGGCCGGTGTGGGCAAGTTGGGCCGAAGGGCCTGTTTCCACGCTGTATTCTCTATGGAGAGGGGCAGGGGGAAGGGCAGGGAACTGGCCTGTGGTCAAACCTCTGAACTTGGCCTTTCTGCTGTAGTTGCCCTGGAATGAATAAAATAGAACTCCGTCAATGCATCGGCCAGTGTTGAGATCTTACACGGTGAGGTACGAGAGAGTGAGAGAAAGACCACAGTGCTTGCAAATCTACCTTGTCAAGGAATCTAAGCTGCATGAAGGAAGGAATAACTGGTAAGGAAAGGGGTTCTTTGATTAAATTAATCGAGAAGCACATGTTTACAACACAAAATGACTAAACTTTCCATTTAGCCACAGTGCTTCGAATCATAGTGGTGAGTGTGAGAACGTTATCTCTCCCTCTATAAAACCAACAGACAAAATAAAACTGTAATAATAAGAATACTGGTAGGACTTTATGATAAAGTTACATAGCTGGATCTCGATGAGCATAAATATATCTTGGCAATAGCCAACCTCCAGTTTATTCTGCAGCCTTTCCTTGCTGGTGACTTCGGCGTTAGCTTTGTCTTACCAGTAGCAGGCTTTGCCTCCCAGTCAGAAGGTAGTATCTTGAAGACACACCCAGACTTAAGCACAGAAATCTCCAGTGATACTCCACTAGACCCCCCCCCCCCCCCTTCATTCAGCTTAGGCTCCTTGATGAGACAGCGTTCCAGGCACACTTGTAAGAGATCCCATCCTTTGGATGAGGTTCGGGAGAGGATCCCTCGTCATTTTCACATTGCTGTTCATGAGATCTTGCTGTGCACAAAGTGGTCACTGTGCTAACATTACTAGTGTGACTATACGTCAGCTTCGAACCCGGGTCTCTGGCGCAGTGAGGCAGCAACTCTACCGCTGCGCCACCGTGCCACCCCTTAAACAAGTTGGTGTCCAGTGTCAATGTCAGCCATGGCAGGCAACTTCCCCTTCAAAGATAGGAAGTTTCACAGCTTGCAGTTCTGTTGGTATTTCTTGGGCCCAACTGATGAGCTGGAAACCTTCATCGTCTGCTGATTCAGGGATCCTGCGTAAAATAACCAAGCACAGGGTCAACCTAAACTCTGATCAACACTGGTCCATTGGAGAGAACAGAGTTCAAATTAGGAATTGTTTTCAGACACCAAACGATGGTTGGGTGTGATAAAGAAAACGTCAGCATAGTTCATCTGGCCATTCACTAGGGTTAAAGTACACCCTGTGAGGGGAGTATTAGGTGCTTGGCTCTGGGGCTGGTTGAGTTACTCCAGGCCAAAGATGGTTAGCACCAGTGCTGGATTAGAGCTGCTTGCAGCTTTGGACAGAGTTGGGCCTTAAGTATTTCATGTGGACCTTACTCAGCACACCACAGTCAAGGAGACAAGGATGCAGTTGCAGAAAACCGACATCAATTGAAAGAATAAAGGAGGTCCACATAAATGAACTTCTGTGAAAAATATTTATATGCCTTATAATTGGAAATGTGATTTATAGTTGGAAAATAAACTAATACATTATAATTGTATTAGTCATAGGTTTGATGATTAGATGGCTCTGACTCTATAACATTAGATCATCCATCAGATAGAGGGCTAGTTGTTTAAAAGGTTACCCTTTGCAAAAGGATTCTCAGTCAGTCTGTAATGGAGAAGCTTTGCTAAGTGATTCATGACAAACAATTTTCTCCCAGGAGGACAGATATTAAATAACTGTACAGTATTTCAAACATATGAACGCCATAAATATCAGTACTCTATTTACTACTTATGATGCAGCCGCTTACTCCCCCACTGCGTGACTCATTGCTACACAGTGTACTTTAATCAGGATGCTGTAATGAAAACATACATCAAGCATGGAGCAAGAAGAGGCTATTCAGCCCATCAAGTGTGTCCCTTCTACGGATCATGCGCAATTCATCACTGGCAGGTAAGAACCGAGTCATTTGATCTTCTGAGGAACTGCTACAATCACTGTTTCTCCATAGATAAATCATGTAAACTAGGAAACATCCACTCTATCCTATCTTCAATATCCTTGACCAAAGGAGCCCAAATCGATTTTCTTCACATTAGTGATGTGGTAGTAATTGACTCAATAACAAAATCCTTCAGTTATGAAGTGCAGTGGGACATTCTGAATTGCTTCTCATAGGCACAATCACACAAACAAATGACAATGGCAAAGAAAGAGATATCGGCACAAATCGACAAAGCTCCATTAAAGAGGTGTGTTTCAAGGAGAGTTTAGAACGTCAGAAAAGAGAGAAAGGGGTTTATCAAGCTGAACCCCTTCAATTCAAGTGGATCAATTCTTCAGCGAGTTTGACATCCAGTATGGCCAAGAATGTCCCCAAGTCAATGAGTCTGAAGAAGGGTCTCAACCCGAAACGTCACCTATTCCTTTGCTCCATAGATGCTGCTTCACCTGCTGAGTTTCTCCAGCATTTATGTCTACCTTCCAAGTCAATGAGGGGTAAGTCTACATGGCCTAATCTCACTAATCCAACTGCTGCAAAGATGTCGTTCCACTGGTAAAAATGACCACTGCACAATCCTCGTGGAGGCAGGGTTCAACCTCCATACGGTGTGCACATCGTGGTGCTGCCATTACACTAAGACAGACTGACTGAGTAGAGATCTGGCACTTTAAAACTGAGCATTGACGAGGCGCTTGTAATCCGCACCACCACAATCTGTGGAAAGTTGGAGATGAGTGGTGCAAGTGTGCTGGGGGCTTGGTTGGTGGTGGAGGCAGATACAACAGTGAAGTTTACAAGGCTTTTGGACAGGAACACTGAAGTGCAGGGAGTGGAAGGATATGGATCATGTACAGGCAGATGAGTTTGGTTTAACATGTTCGGCACAAGGATTGTGGGCCAAAAGGGTCTGTCCTGTACTGTTCTATGTCCTATGTTCTAATCTGTAACCTCAGGGTTGCTTATTCAACTGTTATCCTCAAGCCAGGACATCAAACATAATTATATGAGGAATTATTAGATCACCACACGCACACGTAAAAATGCAGTGCCACTGCAGGAAGCTCAACACAGGATTAAATGCATGCAAAACAGCAAAAACACCAAGCAATAAATAGATCTAGTCTATTAACAAGTAGATCAAAGCTTTTCAGGCCTTCCACATCCAGTCATTAATGGTTATGGACAATTCAACAGGAAATGTGAGGAGGCGCCTCCAGGGACCACACCATCCTGAATGACTGCAGAGCTCAGCAAAAGAGTGCGGAAGACACAAGGCCACAAGGAGCTACGACTACGGGTGCTGTCTGTACGGAGTTTGCACGTTCTCTCCGTGACTGCGAGGGTTTTCTCAGAGATCTTCGGTTTCCTCCCACACTCCAAAGACGTATAGGTATGAAGATAAATTGGCTTGGTGTATGTAAAAAAAAAACTGCCCCTAGTGTGTGTAGAATAGTGTTAATATGCGGGGATCGCTGGTTGGTGCAGACCCGGTGCCTGTTTCCAAGTTGTATCTCTAAACTAAACTAAACTAACCAACACATCCTTCAAACCCGCCGCTCCATTCAATACAACCAGGGCTGATCTATGCTGGCCTCAACTTTTTTTCTGTGCCTATTCCCCACTACCCTTAATTCTCAATCTTGCCATTATTTATCCATCCCTTCCTTAAGTAGATTTAATGATCAGGCTTCCACCACCCTTGGGCAAAAAGTTCCAGAGATTCACCACCCACTGAGACAAGAGGTTTCTATGCACCTCAGTTTTAAATCACTGGACCTTATCATTATAGCAACATCCCCTTGTTCTTGACTCTCCCATCTCAATGTCTACCCTGAAGACTTCTGTACCTCAATCTGAAAAGAAAATCTTATATGTTTGAATAAGGCAGCCAGTTATTCTTCTAAACTGATTCATGAACTAGAACACCAAGATCCCTTGGAACTTCACTCATTTGCAGTCACCCAGTCACCACATAAATAAAATCCACCTTTAGAAGCTTCTTTTCGAAGTGCACGATCTCACATTTCCTGACATTAAACTCTAATTGCCAGATTTTTGGCAAACACTCAATCCATCTATATCCTGTTGTGGAATCACAATGTCCTCATTACAACGTGCCTTTGCACCTATTTTCTTATCGTCAGCAAACTTGGAAACCTTACATTTTGTTTCTTCCTCCGTTAATGTAAATAGAAAATAATTGGTGGCCAAGAACTGATCCCTGGGGCACTCCACAAGTTACACCCCTCTATACTGAAAAGGTCCCTTTTATATCAACGCCATGTTTCGTGTGTAACAGCCAGTTTT
The DNA here is from genome assembly GCA_038087875.1 of Malacoraja senta. Lineage (NCBI taxonomy): Eukaryota > Metazoa > Chordata > Chondrichthyes > Rajiformes > Rajidae > Malacoraja > Malacoraja senta. The sequence continues at coordinate 15,802,304 of CM075982.1, forward strand.
CAATCCACTCTTCCTCCGGTACCGTGGGCTCTTAATTTAAATGTTTATGTGGCAGCTTGTGGAGATCTAGATACACTACATCAACAAATTCCCTTCCATCAATGCTCCCGATGGTATCTTTGAAGAATTTGAGCAAATTTGCCAAACGTGCTTTATCTTTAATCAAACCATGTTGACTAGGTTTGATTGTATTCAGCTTTCCGAAAGTTATTTACAGTGTGATATTTGATTCCACAATTGTAACAATAGATGTTAATCTAACCCCCTGTAGTTCCCTGGCTTCTGACTTCCTCCCTTTTTAAACAAGGGGGTCATGTTGGCTGTTTCGCAGCATGCTGGTAGCCTCCATAAATTTAGCAAATTTTGAAAAAGTTCAACCGATGGGTCTGCTCTCTCTAGGGCCATTTGCTTTAACACCATTTGCTGCAGTTCATCATGTCCTGCAGATCTGATAGCTTTTAGCCTTGTTTCTCTAATCCTTTATCCCTTTTGATTGGGGTTTTCACGTTGCTCCTTGCTACTTGAAGTGAATCCTTATAAGGTCATAAGGTCATAAATGATAGGAGTAGAATTAGGCCATTCGGCCCATCAAGTCTACGCCATTCAATCATGGCTGATCTATCTCTCCCTCCCAACCCCATTCTTATGCCTTCTGCCCATAACCTCTGACACCTATACTAATCAAGAATCTATCTACCTCTGCCTTAAAAATATCCACTGACTTGTCCTCCACAGCCTTCTGTGGCAAATAATTCCACAGATTCACCGCCCTCTGACTGAAGAAATTTATCCTCATCTCCATCCTAAAAGAACATCCTTTAATTCTGAGGCTATGACCTCTAGTACCAGACTCTCCCACTTAGTGAAACATCCTCTCCACATTCACCCTATCAAAGCCTTTCACTATTCTGTGTATTTCAGAGGTCCCTCCTCATTCTTCTAAACTCCAGCAAGTACAGTCCCACTGCCGACAAATGGTCATCATAGGTTAACCTACTCATTCCTGGGATCATTCTTGTAAACCTCCTCTGAACCCTCTCCAGAGCCAGCACATCGTTCCTCAGATATGGTGCCCAAAATTGGTCACAATGTTCCAAATGCGGCCTTGCCAGCACCTTATGGAGCCTCAGCATTATATCCCTGTTTCTGTATACAAGCCCTCTTGAAATAAATGCTAGCATTGAGTTTGCTTTCTTTACTACTGATTCGACTTGCAGATTAACTTTTTGGGAATCCTGCACAAGCACTCCCAAGTCCCTTTGCACTTCCGATTTCTGGATTCTCTTCCCATTTAGAAAATAGTCTATGGCTACGCCTTTATTCCTACTACCAAATGCATGACTCCACACTTTGCTACACTATATTCCATCTGCCATTTCTCTGCCCACTCTTCCAACCTGTCCAAGTCCTTCTGCAGAGTCCCTGCTTTCTCTGCACTACCTGCCCTTCCACCTATTTTCGTATCATCTGCAAACTTGGCCACAATGCCTTCAATCCCCTCGTCCAAATCATTAATATACAAAGTGAAGAGTAGCGACTCCAGCACCGACCACTGCGGAACTACGTTAGTCACTGGCAGCCAACCAGAAAAAGCCCCCTTTATTGCCACTCTTTGTCTTCTGCCATCCAGCCAACCTGCTACCCATTCTAGTATCTGCCCTTTGATACTGTGGGCTCTCATCTTCCTTAGCAACCTCATGTGTGGCACCTTATCAAAGGCTTTCTGAAAATCTAAGTAACAACACCTACTGACTCCTTTGTCAGTCCTGCTATTTACTTCTTCAAAGAATTCCATCAAATTTGTCAAGCAAGACCTCCCCTTCACAAAGCCATGCTGACTTTGGCTTATTTTATCGTGAACTACTAATTATTCCGTAACCTCATCCTTTATAATGGACTGGAAAATCTTACCAACCGTCGAAGTCAGACTAACTGCCCTATAGTTCCCACTATCCTGCTTTGATTGCATTTGGGATATTTGCAGCATCCACTCCAGTGAAGGCAATGTAACAAAAAATGATTCATGTATCTGCCACATCTCCCTTCTTATGAGGATTTTAGTCTTTTTCGCTGCTGAATTCTAAAAAATTCTCACTCCTCCAACCTAAAACCAGCTGATACCACTTTACATGCCGTGCTCATCTAGTTAACATTATCCTCCACCTTCTTTGTTAACCACAGATTGTGCCTCTTCTCATGAATTGAGATACTCTTTCTAATTGGGATACATTCTGAGACCAGATAATGGACTTTCAACATTCCCGTTTTCCTTACTCTGACTCAGTTTACCTCTCCATGACCATCTTTGCATGCTCTGTTCTTTCTCTCCAAACTCTGGTCATTGTTACCCATGTTGCTACACTACATTATTGCCTTGAGGTTTCCTCTTAACTTTCTAAATCTCCCCACGGTACTCGGTTTAAGCCTTATCCACGGAAATAACTGGATCTGCTTCAATTTTTCCTATCGCCGCAACAGGTCAACAGACAGATGCTGTCTCACTGGCTCTCCATTCTGCTCAGGACCATCTGGATAATAGTAACGCACACGTCAGGCTGCTGTTCAACAACTAAAGCTCGACATTCAACACAATCATCTGCTCCTAAATCAGCACCAGGCTCCAAGATCCCTGGCCCAGCACATAGATGTAATCACGAATAGCACTGGTAGCAAAATTCATCTCCTCATTTAGCAACAGAAACGTGTGTTTTCCCAGTACTTTTTCTTGCAATAAAATAACTGCCAGTGGCATTAATGTTGGGCAATACTCAACATTCATCTGCAGTGAGATTTTCAATCTCACAGGATTGGAAATTATATTTTGTGTTACATAAGAAACAATGTACTTTACAACAAAAAAAAAACTTTTAATATCTTCATTGCCACAAAGCGGAAACATTTAAAAGGCCAACATTCAAATTGCATTCACAGAGTCGCTCTCAATTTAATATATTTGTGCAAGCAGAAAGCAATTCTACATCTAGGAATATTTAATGTATTTAAAATAAAATACCGTAATCATTAATCTTTTATATTTCGGTAATAGTACAAATAACATGTATACTGAGGAATTAAACTGCATTTAGGGAAATGGCTTGGGCTGTTGCAACTTTCCAACTTTGCAAATGAAGACACCTTAAATGTAGTTGTGTCGAGTCACATCAATCCAAATTATGTAATAAGTAAAAAGACAGACTGACATGACAGCTGATTTCTACGCTAAATATATAATGACTCTTGGAATTTCTTTCTAAAAACTTCAATGTTACTCAGCCGGTAAATGCGGGTCATTTTTAAACTTAAAGACAAATGTCACGTCAGCCAAAATTGGGAGCCTTATATTAATTGGACAGGGTGCCGCAACTGTAGAGTTGCTGCCTTACAGCGTCAGAGACCCGGTTCGATCCTGACTATGGGTGCTTGTCTGTACCGAGTTTGTACATTCTCCCCGTGACCTCCGTTGGTTTTCTCCAGGATCTCTGGTTTCCTCCCACACTCCAAAGACGTACAGGTTTGTAGGTTAATTGGCTTGGTATAATTGTAAATTGTCCCTAGGGTGCGTAGGATATTGTTAGTGCGCGAGGATCGCTGGTTGGCGTGGACTCGGTGGGCTGAAGGGCCTGTTTCCACACTGTATCTCTAAACTAAAATTTAGATTGTGCATTTATCGTATCGATATGTAAATACGTTCTATGTGTGGGAGATGTCTGGCAAGCTGAGGTGTCATTGAGTAGGAAGCAGTCAGTGAAGAGATCTTTGTTCCAATCATTTTTTTTAATGCACTGAATTTTGTTAAAAATCAAATTAAAATATTAACATCACCTTTTAAATAAAAAAATATGGAAATATATTTTAAACAGAAAGAGATTGTTGAATAGAAGTTTTTAAAAAAAACAAGTGATTAGCTATTGTCCACCAGCCTAATCCCACTTGGCTCTCATTCACAATAAGCAATGCTTTAAACACATTTTTTAAATTTGCATTTTTTTTGCATTATTGAAACAAAACTTTTTACTGAGTGCTTCCTAACTCAATGACATGACTGTCTGCCAGATGTCTCCCACACAGGGAATTATTTTACATATCTATAGGATATATTCATAATCTAAACAAACATCAAGGTTGGTTTGATTGGTATGACCTTTGTTTATCGTTTGCAAATGATGTTGCATTTGCCAGCTGAACAAAGCTACTTGAATACATTTGAGTGCTATCGGAAGAAAAATGTAACAGCATCCTCCACTCCCTCCCACCACCCCCACCCCCATTTTCTGCTTTCCGCAGAGACCACTCTCTTCAGCGGTCCACTTTCCAGCCTCGCCTCCCTGTCCCCGACCCCTTCAACTGCAACCAAAGGAGGTGTAACATCTGTACCTCCTCCCACACCACCGTCCGGTGACCTAAACACCTCTTCCATGTGAGGCAGAGGTTCACTTGCACCTTTTCCAACATGGTCTATTGCATTCAGTGCTTGCAATGTGACCTCCTCAACATTAATCTAACCAAAAAGCTGGAGTAACTCAGCTGGACAGGCAGCATCTCTGGAGAGAAAGAATGGGTGACGCTTCAGGTCGAGACCCTTCTTTAGAAACATCACCCATTCCTTCTCTCCAGAGATGCTGCCTGACCCGCTGAGTTCCTCCAGCTTTTTGAGTCTATCTTTGATATGGAAAATTAATATGTTAAATAACAGATACGAACTGGCAGCTTGGTTTAATGTATTAAATAATTGTACACCTTCAACAGCTTTTGGAACTTCTACACAGTGCCTGCCCGAAGGCTCGCCGGTCGACGGGACCAGTAACCCGCCCGAAGGCTCATCAGATAGACGGTATAATCGGGAGTGAGCTGGAGATGTCGGGCACTAAGAATGGGCCGGTAGGAGGCTAAAGCGGGGTAATGCTTCCAGCACCTTCTTGGTCGGCTGCAGGAGGCCACCCTGGGACACAAAAATGGCCAGATGAGGAGAGGAGAGGGCGGGACAAGTATCTATGGTGGATTCAAGGCCTTGACCACTAATCTAATTAATAAGTTTTATTTTTTTTAACTTTAGTTATCTTTTTGAAATTTGAAAATCTTGTTTTTAACTGTTTAGAGGTGCCCGGTTCACCACACTGGCAATACCAACACAAGAAAAAAGCACTGGATGGACATAATTTATTTCCCCTTTGGTTGTGTTGTGGTTCACACCACAGACTTGCCACAGGAGCAGAGCCTGGTGGTCGGAAGACGGGTCTCAACCCGAAACGGAGTCTGAAGAAGGGTCTCGACCCGAAAAGTCACCCATTCCTTCTCTCCAGAGATGCTGCCTGCCCCGCTGAGTTACTCCAGCATTCTGTGTCTAGCCTGGTGACTTAGTTGCTTTGGTCATTTACTGGGCTGAAGAACTAATGTATTCAATGGTGTATTCAAGAGAGATCTCAATATAGCTCTAAGGGCTAACAGAATCCAAGGGATATGGGGAGAAAGCAGGAACGGGGTACTGATTTTGGATGATCAGACATGATCATATTGAATGGCAGTGCTGGCTCGAAGGGCCCAATGGTGTACTCCTGCAACTATTTTCTATGTTTCTATGTTTTTTATGTCTAACCACAAGGCTGGATTAGCGAAATGAGCCTTCTGAATATCCCAACAATTAGCTATTGGGGAAAACTCAATGACATTTACACAAGTTGTCTGGAGCTGCTTACCTGCCGCACAGAACTCTTAAATAACAGTCAGGGTATGTTTATACAAACCTTAAAATTACATGTACATCTTCAATGCTGCATATTGACATTTTGTTGAACTGTGTGGTTTAATCTATTATCAAACTGTCAACCAGATCTTCGCGTGAAGGTAGACTAGTAATCTTAAATCAACCAAAAGCTTTAGAATATTGCAAAGACTTGACGTCTCAGAAACCATCAGTCGTTTCAAATGTTTGACTGGACTGAACCTCAAAGACCCTCCAGAGAGGATAAAATGTTGATGTATTCATATAAACACCTCACAGCAACCTTAAGATAGGGTATCTCCAGTGAAACTAGTGTCACGAGCCAATTTCAACCATGTACCTGTAGAATCTAGGAACTGCAGATGCTGATTATTGCAGACAAGTACACAAGGCGCTGGAATAACTAAATAGGTCAGACAGCCTCTCTGGAGAACATGGATAAGTGACGTTTCCTGCCGAAACCCTTCTTCAGACTGAAGAAGGGTCTCAACCGGAAACGTCACCTATCCATGTTCTCCTGTTGGGGGAGTCCAGAACCAGGGGCCACAGTTTAAGAATAAGGGGTAAGCCATTTAGAACAGAGATGAGGAAAAACTTTTTCATGCAGAGGGTTATGAATCTGTGGAATTCTCTGCCTCAAAAGGCAGTGGAGGGCAATTCTCTGGATGCTTTCAAGAGAGAGTTAGATAGAGCTCTTAAAGATAGCGGAGTGAGGGGATATGGGGAGAAGGGAGGAACGGGGTACTGATTGTGACCGATCAAGAGAGTCAAGAGTCAAGAGTCAAGAGTGTTTTATTGTCACATGTCCCGGATGGGACAATGAAATTCTTACTTGCTGCAGCACAACAGAATATGTGAATATGCTTTTGTGCTGCAGCATGTAAGAATTTCATTGTCTCGTCCGGGACATAGAAACATAGAAAATAGTTGCAGGAGCCATGATCACAGTGAATGGCGGTGCTGGTGCGAAGGGCCGAATGGCCTACTCCTTCACCTATTGTCTATTGCCTATTGTCCAGAGATGCTGCCTGACCTGCTGACTTACTCCAGCACTTTGTATGTCCTTTTCTGTTCCAATTATGCACCTACAAGATTGTCAAGCATGAAACTGCTAGTTAATAAAGGAAATGAATTACATCAATTGTTATTCAGAATTAAGAGTGAACTTATTGAATTTACTAAGTATGATGAGGTGACAGAATCAAATATTTAAGAGTGTAACTTCAATGGGAAACTGCGATATGCACATGAGAAGCTGCTGAGAGCATAAACGCTGATTGGTATTCATTGATATGCAATCATTGTACTATAGGTCTCCAAATAGTCAATGGGAATGAGAGGAACAAATATGCCAAGAGATTAATAGTTACAGAACTAATAGGGTTGTCATAGTAAGAGATTTTAACTTTCCAAATAAAGATTGGTGCCAACATAGTGCCAAGGGCTTAGATTGAGGAAATGTGTTCAAATATGTTCAGAAACTCTCCTGGATGCACCTCACAAATGCTGCCCCCTTCCAAGCCCCCAGCACTAAGGGAGCTCAAGTAGTTATTGAGGAAGTTAAAATCATTCACTGTAATAACTCTGTCGATTGGCTTGGATAAAGTGGATGTGGAGAGGATGTTTCCACTAGTGGGCGAGTCCACAACTCGAGGTCATAGCCTCAGAATTAAAGGATGTTCTTTTAGGAAGGAGACGAGGAGGAATTTCTTTCATCAGAGGGTGGTGAATCTGTGGAATTCATTGCCACAGAAGGCTGTGGAGGCCAAGTCAGTGGATATATTTAAGGCGGGGATAGATATGTACAGGTTTGTACAGGTGTCACGGGTTATGGGGAGAAGGCAGGAGAATGGGGTTTGGAGGGAAAGATAGATCAGCCATGATTGAATGGCGGAGTAGACTTGATGGGCTGAATGGCCTAATTCTGCTCCTATCACTTATGATCTCATGATTTATGTATAAGGGGCAGTGCTGGCACAACAGAACATTGGAAATGGTGCCTGTTTGTTGTGTGGATCAATCATGAGATGCATTTTTTTTTTCTTTTGTACTCTCTGCTCTGTTGCTGCAAGAGAATTTGAGTTATCAAAGTCTTCCCTTGTTTTGATTTCCTTTCCAATTAATTTAAATTGCCTGTAGCCCATGGCTTGCCAAACTGGTGGTGTATGTATTAACAACACTTATTAACATTTGAAATCCTGCACTGGCAGTATGCAAGCCTGTGGTCCTACCAGCTACAGTCTGTCCATTACAGGCTTTGTAATTAGCTCCAGACAGCCCACAATCTGTGAGAGAGCAGAGAGGATTTCAGTAATGCATTCAGGAATGCGAGCTTCACGGAGTTTGCAGCCAATATGTACCAATTTCTCATATCTCTCTCAACCATTCCTTTCCTTTCACTTTTCCCATTTCTAAACTTCCAATACTGTTATGGTGTATGGTTCCATACCACCCTCTTGGATTAATGTTCATTCCCTCTCCCTAGGCATCAGTGATCTCCTTATGGATGATTGGACTAAAAGCCATCTGTAATGATGGTAGTGGAGGAGAATCAGCAATAAAGACCTGGCCTTTTCTGCCTCAATCACTGTTGATTTTTCTGATGACCAGTAAATTACTTTATGTCTAAGTGATTCACCCTTGTAACCTCTACAACCAGATCATGTGAGGAACTACATAAGGCCACAATCAATGTACATGACTGATGTGACTCTAATGCTCAGCGTCATTCTGGGAACTTTGTGTGTGACTCATATCAATATGATTAAATGAACGATGGCAAGCTCAACAGTGGGGGATCCACTTGTTTGAAAAGACTATACGGCTGAACATTTTGACGCAGCTGTTAGTAATGTTCTGTGGGATAAATTAACCTCATCACATTCGCCACACAGGGCTTGTTGCATTTTGAACAAGATAATTTCTTAACTTACAATAACAGACAATTCTGCCACAACTCAAATGGTGGTAGTTTAAAAGGCTTGCAAGAAACAAAACGCTCAATAAATTACAAAGGGTTTACCTTTCTCTAATGGAGTTAAGAACAAACACATTAGTATCTCCGCCACTACCATGACAACTGATGAGAACCACATCTGTTTTACCATCTGCCACCAGAAGAAGCTTTTCCTTATTGCATTGGTTCTCCTGACATTGCCTTGACAAACCTGATAATCCAGCTCTGGGGCACAAAGACAGCATCAAACGCTCACACACTCAGTAATGTCAGTGCGCATTCACAGCCTTCAAGAGCGATGTATATGTGTAGGAAGGAACTGCAGATGCTGGTTTACACCGAAGATAGACAAAAAATGCTGGAGTAACTCAGCGGGTCTGGCAGCATCTCTACAGAAAAGGAATAGATGACGTTTTTCGAGGGCGAGACCCTTCCTCAGACCGAGAGTCAGAGGGAAACTAGAGGCATGAAAAGGTCAGAACAAATCAGAGCCGGCACCGATAATATTCTGAGACTTTCCAAAACTTCAACTGAACGTGGCCTATTTTAAAATGGTAAATGTACATTCATGTTACAGTATATTAGGAAAAAATGGAAAACCTTTGCCCAGCATGTTCTTACTCGATATGAGCAAATTAGGCCAAGTTATTGTCAGTCATTGATATTTTGTTCTCAATGTACTGGACAACTAACGTTAACCAGTACAGAATGCTCTTGCTTCAAACTCCTTCTTCTTATTGTCCCATCTAACTTCTGTCTCCCTCGTACCTCATCTTTCTCTTCCTCATACAGCATCTTTTAATCTGAATTATCTCACTTCAAATCGATTGGCCTTCCACCCCCCCCCCCCACCCCCACCCCCACCCCCACCCCTATCATCAATCTGAAGAGAGGTCATGACCCGAAACATAATTTCTCCATGTTCTCCTGTGATGTTGCCTAACCTGCTGGACCAGGGCTAACCCGATAAGGAAGATAAAGTCCATGAGATGTTAACAAGACTGAATGGAATTTTTGAATCAAATGAATTTTTGAATCAAGTGAATTTACATTCTGAGTATTCAAATTCCAAGAATTGCCTGGGCACAACGATCCCATATCAATTATAGTCTGATAATAACAACTATTAATCTGATAGATATTTATTTTGAAATAGGTGATAACAATTGAGGAATAAAAGTGGAATATACAATTATTCACATTGCCCTAAAGCACCCCACGTAGAGTAGAGCAGGAATAGACGTAAGGAAAAATACCCTAATGGTTGAAAAAATCAGGACATACCGTATCTTTCTAAAGTCATCCTTTGCTTTTTAACTTGTGACACATGTCATGTCATGTGTAAAATACATATACTGCTTCCCAATATATATAATTTTTTGCAGGAATCTATGTAAATTGCAAGAATAATTCAAGGCTCTTTGCATCAAACATTTTCCAACTGACTGAGTTTAGTTTAGAGTTTAATTTGTCACGACACAAAAAGCTGGAGTAACTCAGCAGGTCAGGCAGCGTCTCTGGAGAGAAGGAATAGGTGAAGTTATGGGTCGTGACCCATCTTTAGACTGGTTTAGTTTAGTTTAGAGATACAGCACGGAAACAGGTCCCTCGGTCCACTAAGTCCACCCTGACTATTATTCCCCCTGCACACTAGTTCCACTTTACACCATTTTCACTTCCAACACACTAGGGGCAACACACAGAAGCCAATTAACCTACAAACCTGCACGTCTTTGGAAAATGGGAGGAAACTGGAACACCCGGAGAAAACCCTCACGGCCACGGAGTGTGACAAACTCCGCAAAGACAGCACCCATAGTCAGGATCGAACCCGGGTCCCTGGTGCTGTGAGTAGTAGTGCTACTGCTGCGCCACCTGTTCCATAGACTGAATATTTTTTCACAGAGATATTCAATTTTGGAGATTCATTCTAAATTCAAATCCTTTCACGCGCCAGCAATTTTCTCTTTCGCTGTGGTGCTGGCCAAGATGAAGCCGATTGTCACGGTCTACACCATTTAATCCCTTTGGAGTTCTAAAAGATCAGCAATCACTAACTTCTGAACCTTCTCCTTTTCAATGTATACACACCAAGAAAAAGACACCTTCCTCATCAATCACTCTGCTTTTTTTCCAAATCCGTTCAATAGCGGCAGTATTATATGTATAGTGTGAACAACAGTGCACAGCATTGCAATATCCATCACTCTGATTAAAAAAATTACAGAATATCTTATTATTCCAGTCCAGCGCTGTCTTTTGATGCATCACCGCATTTCCATTATTAAAAAAGCCACTTCATGCTTTTCATAGAGTCATGGTTAGACCCATTGGAGACCAAATGTATAGGAAGAAACTGCAGATGCTGGTTTATACCAAAGATACTCAAAATGCTGGAGTAACTCAGTGGGTCACGCAGCATCTCTGGAGAGAAGGAATGGGTGACGTCACCCATTCCTTCAATCCAGAGATGCTGCCTGTCCTTCTGAGTTACTCCAGCATTTTGAGTCTATCTCCCATTGGAGACCCTCAGACTATCTTTAATCGGATGTTACTGGACTTTATCTTGCACTAAACGTTATTCCCATTATCATGTATTTGTACATTGTGGATGGCTTGATTGTAATCGTATTTATTGTCTTTCCGCTGACTGGTTAGCACGTAACAAGAGCTGTTCACTGTACCTCGGTACATGAGACAATAAACTAAACCAACCAACCAAGGTCAAGGGGGATCCATCCATCACTGTTCCAGCAGCCAGATTCAATGCCTACTATGGGTCCTGAAAAGATGGAGTTTGCACCCTCTGACTTCGGAGTTCTCACACTGACAATTGTGCTGTGAATACTTTGGGAATTTGGAGGGTTGATCCAATCCTATACAATGAAGCCAACGTCTAAATAAAACCACCTTCACATCCCATATTGCTGGAGCCACAGAATGAAAGCTTCCAACCATTGGGTCTTTCGTTCAGAAAACTCACATGAGAACACACACAATTTCACAGTCTGATGAAGGGTCTTGTCCCAAAACATCACCTATTCCTTCTCTCCAGAGATGCCTCCTGTCCCGCTGATTTACTCCAGCACTCCGTGTCTATCTTCGGTGTCAGCCAGTATCTTCAGTTCCTTCTCACACACTTTCACACAGACACGCAAACAGTCACAGACACACAGAAACACACAACAAAACACATTCGCACTCACTTACATAAACACAACACATTTACACAGACAAACATGATGCTAAACTCGCAACAAACACATTACGTACATCACAATACACATGCTAAACATCAACATCACAAACAAACATGCACATAGCCCACACACAATATTAAAAAACACATACAACAGGGAATTCACACAGAATACACGCTCCCACTTTAACTGAAAGCTGCCTTTGCTCTTTAACACACAGCTGCTGCCTCCCTCCTGCACTTTAGAGCTTTTATGCATCAGTACTTCAAATGGCCCTCGGGAAGCCCTGCTGACTGACACCGTCTCAGAGACGATGCAAATGTATTTTCCCACTGCATAAGAGATCAATGAGTTGTGCCACAGACATTTTCTTTATTTCTTCCTCCACCTACCTTGCTTCAAACACATGGCAGCGCAGCTTTGATGTTGACCCATTACTGCAAATTTCGATCCGAAGATGGATCTCCCCCTGGACCTCCTCGTCTGGATCAATTTCACTCAAGGACATCCAACTGTCCACACCTAGACAGGAAAGAGAACTGCTTTAGAGGGAAGATAGTCACAAAAAGCTGGAGCAACTCGGCGGGTCAGACAGCATCTCTGGAGGAAAGGAAGAGGTGCCGTTTTGGGTCAAGACCCATCTTCAGGGGAAAGGGAAACAAGAGATATAGAACAAATGAATGAACGATGTGCAAAAAAGCCACGATGATAAAGGAGACAGGCCATTGTTAGCTGTGGCCGAGGTGAAAACGAGTTACATACAATGGGACTCATCAAGACAACTTTGAAGTTGGTACAAAGACTTGGGTGGGAGAGGTACAGAGAAAGAGGGTGCTGGCTTACCTGAGAAGGTCATCGGAAGGGGACACTGGGATGGAGGGAACAATTGTGAAGTGCTCTTGCAACAGTTTAAACGTAAATCAGAAGAGTTTGTAAACTGAGGGGAAGGTGGTGTGCGAGTGGGCTACCGCCACAACAGATCAACGGTGGATGCGATCTCACTGGCTCTCCACTCCGCTCTGGACCACTTGGACAAGAAAAACTCATGTCAGGCTGTTATTCATTGACTACAGCTCGGCGTTTAACACCATCATCCCCTCCAAGCTGGTTACCAAGCTCTCAGATCTGGGTCTCTCCGCATCCCTCTGCAATTGGATCCTCGACTTCCTCATCCACAGACCACAGTCTGTCCATATTGGTGGAAATGAGTCAACCTCGATAACAATCAGCACGGGAGCACCTCAAGGCTGCGTGCTCAGCCCCCTGCTGTACTCACTCTGTACTCATGACTGTGTAGCCAGACATAATGCGAACACCATCATCAAGTTCGCTGACGACACCACTGTTGTGGGACGATTCACTGATGGTGACGAGTCAGAGTATCGAAGTGAGATCGACCGATTGACCAAATGGTGCCAGCACAATAACCTGGCCCTCAACACCAGAAAAACCAAGGAACAGATTGTGGACTTTAGAAGGGGTAGAATAGGGACCCACAATCCCATTTATATCAACGGGACGATGGTGGAAAGGGTCAAGAACTTCAAATTCCTGGGCGTGCATATTTCCGAAGATCTTTCCTGGTTCCAGCACACTGATGCAATTATAAAGTTAGCACATCAGCGCCTCTACTTCCTGAGAAGATTACAGAGAGTCAGTATGTCAAAGAGGACTCTCTCGAACTTCTACAGGTGCACAGTAGAGAGCATGCTGACCGGTTGCATCGTGGCTTGGTTCGGCAACTTGAGCATCCAGGAGCGGAAAAGAATGCAGAAAGTTGTGACCACTGCCCAGTCCATCATCGGCTCTGACCTCCCCACCATCGAAGGGACCTATCGCAGTCGCTGCCTTAAAAAGGGTGCCAACATCATCAAGGACCCACACCATCCTGGCCACACACTCATCTCTCCGCTGCCATCAGGTTGAAGGTACAGGAGCCTGAATTCTGGTACATCAAGGTTCAGGAACAGCTACTTCCCCACAGCCATCAGGCTATTAAACTCGCCATCAAACAAACTCTGAACTAAAACATCCTTTTGCACTTTATCTGTTTATTTATGTGTATATATAGGGTCTATGCTATATAGACACACTGATCTGTTCTGTATTTATGCTTACAATACTCTGTTCTGCTGCAGCAAGCAAGAATTTCATTGTCCTATCTGGGACACATGACAATAAACTCTCTTGACGACTTGACTATGTCTGCCTTCTGTACCAATGCTTTCCACAGGTTCTGTGGTTGCCATACCAATGAATGGCAACTCTTTCCGTTCCAAGTCTCGAGGTCAATATAGGCATGGGTCCACACTTAGATCTTAGAGATAGAGCGTGGAAACAGGCCCTTTGACCTACCGTATCCACGCCGACCAATGATCACCCGTACACTAGTTATGTTCTAGACACCAGGGACAATTTACAGAAGCCAGTTAACCTACAAATTTGCACATCCTTGGAATGTGGGAGGAAACTGGAGCACCCGGAGAAAACCCACACGGTCACAGGGAGAATGTACGAACTCCGTATAGACAGCACCGTTAGCCGGGATCAAACCCAGATCTCTGGCACTGTAAGACAGCAACTCTACCACTTCACCACTGTGCTGTCCTTGCTGGCGTTGGTATTGCCTTCTACAAAAGAAGATGTGTTGCCGAGGGTGTTGCAGTAGTCTTGGTGATTTGTTACCATGCATGGGGAAGTTGTGAAGTGCAAGCTTACGTATGAGACAGTGTGGGGGTGAGAGTGTGGGGGATGGGGATGAGTAATGGGAGCGGTGTGGTAAGTGGTTGATGGAGATTGCTGAGTGGTTATTGATCAGGGAGTGTTTCATGGAGCAGCATGGGAGGCTGGTGCTACCTACTCAGCAGATTAGATTTGATGACAGTTTCGCTGACCTTGACTGTAACCATGACCAATTCTCTCTGTGTCATTGTATACACAATCTAGGGCCGACCCTGAATACAACCTCGTCCAAAAGCTGCCTGATAATGGAGCCACAATGCTTTCTGGCCCAGTGCACATAGCCCCTTGTGAACAGTGCTTTCTTCAGAGTGCCCCACCAACAGAACACGCTCGGTTACCATGGGACTCCCTCCCCTCTCACCTGCTGTCGCTTCCAAGGTGGAGTATATCGTTGACTCCGGGGCAGCGCCGCCACTTACCGGAAGTGGCGGCGCTGCCTTGCAGCTGCGGCTCGCCTGCAGTCCGTTTGTCTTTTCTTTTTTTGTTTTCTTTTGTCCCGTTGTTGCGGTTTGTTTTGGTTTATTTTAGTTGTGTATGTGTGGGGGGGTGGGAGAAGCATGTTTTTTGGCTCTTCCTTCGGGGGGGATGCGACCTTTCTTGCCGTATCCCCCGTCTCCGTCTCCGTCTGCGCTGAGGCCTATCGCGGAGCTGGCGGCCTCCATCTGGGACCGACCTCGGGGCTCGGGAGGCAGAGCCAGCCGGGACTTGCCAGCGCGGGGCTGGCCTACTTCGGGGCTGTGGTGGCGTTGCGACCTGACTTCGGAGCCTCGGAGGCTCGGCGAGGGCCAGTGGACGACATCGTCGGGAGCTCGCAGGTCACAGGTTGGTGACCTGTTTTTCCGTAGCTCCCGCAACAACAGCTGCGTCCGCTGGACTGGAGGGCGGCAGCTTCGGCAGCTTCGACCGCCCTGTGCCGCGGAGTTTGAACCGGCCCGTTCGGATTCAGCCACGGGACTTACTTACCATCACCCAGCGGGGTCACAACATCGGAGGCCTGGATCGCCTCAGCGCAGAGGGAGAGCAAGGAGGGAAGAGACATGGACTTTGGGACTTTTTGCCTTCCATCACAGTGAGGAGGTGCCTGGTGGACTCACTGTGGTGGATGTTAAACTGTGTTGAGTGTGTGTTTTTGTTATTTATTCTATGTTATGACTGCAGGCTAAACCATTTCGTTGCACTGAAAAGTGCAATGACAATAAATTGAATCAAAATCAAAATCAAAAATCAAATCAAGGAGGAGGCAGCGGCGTTAGTGTGGTGTGGTGGGGAGTGGGGGGGGGGGTAAAGGGACTGGGGGGAGGGCGGGGCATGGAAGGGGGGAGGAGGGGGATGCGACCAGAAGGAAGCACTGTCACCATTGGCTACAACGTGAGCCACAACAACAACAACCGTGTGACCGGTAAAGAAGGACTCACTGGTGCAGAGTAGTGGCATCGGGGCCTAGTGTTAAAGTGAAATGACACAAACTGCTGGAGTAACTCAGGCAACTGAATCAGTCCGAGGAAAGGTTCTGATGTTACCTACCCATGTTCTCCAGAGATCCTGACCTTCTGAATTACTCCAGAACTTTGTGTCCTTTCAGTGGGTGAAGAAGGACTCGCTGGTGCCAGAAGCCGGGACTCTAAACGGCCGTGATGATGGGGATGGGTCAGCAGGTCATTCCATTCACATTCAGTTCACATTTTATATTTGTTTTATTTAAGTTTCTGGCACTCCATGGTGCTTTAGAGACACGGGAGGGGTGGCATTAGTGGGCCAGAGATGTATTGTCATTCCATTATCATGTTGATCCAGAAAAAAAAGGATAATCCCAAAAGGCTCTGGAACCGACGGTGCTGGAAAATCGGTGTTCAACCTGTACTACCTTCCACCACTCATCTCTACACCAGGGATAATTTACTGTGACCAATTAACCTACCAAACCGCATGTCTTTGGGTTGCGGGAGGAAACTGAAGCACCTGGAGGAAACTCACACTGTCACCAAGAGAACGTGCAAACTACCCACAGACAGCAACCGAGGTCAGGATTGACCTGGGTCTCAGGTGCCGTGAGACAATGGCCCTGTAACTGTCTCACACACTGCATCTTTGGCAAATGCCTACTCCATCATCCACCTTTAACTGTGATTGAATCACGAGGTTGTGTATTCAAAACCCCACTCAAAGCGTTTAAA
Source organism: Malacoraja senta (assembly GCA_038087875.1). NCBI lineage: Eukaryota > Metazoa > Chordata > Chondrichthyes > Rajiformes > Rajidae > Malacoraja > Malacoraja senta. Next base: position 15,819,095 of record CM075982.1, read on the forward strand.
CACATTATCCACCGCCAACAATCCAGTGTCGAACTGATGAATGTAAAACATTTGGAAGTGGTCTTTCAAATGAGAAATTCAATCGGGGGCTTTCCTGGCCACTCAGAAACGGGTAAAAGATTCCATGACACAACTGCAAAAAGAGCAGAGATAGCTCCCAAGTGTGAAGTTAATATTTTCCCTCAATTGGCATCACAGCATATTATCCAGAGGGCATAAAAAGCATAATTAAAAGCAGACATTTTCTTCCAACCTCTCGTAATTTAAATTGTCTCCATGGCCACTTTCATTGTGTTGGCCTATGGGAAATTGAACGCAGAGAGAGTATACCTGCCTCCCACAAGCACACGACTTAATTATCCTGCATTACGATTATGAACTGCTAAACTTCAGCACTTGCCTTCTGGGTGTTTACCTCTGAGATCCTCCCAAATTAAATACCCTTTGCGAAAAGATTGTGTAGGAATGGAACTGTATAGATGCCTGTTTAAACAAAAGATTGACACAAAACGCTGGAGTAACTCAGAGGGACAGGCAGCATCTCTGGAGAAAAGGAATAGGTGACCTTTCGGGTGGGGACCCTTCATCAGAAAAGATTGGTCAGCAACAATCTAGCCAAGAATCAGGAAACTGTGGAGGGGCAGAGGAGGTGAGGAGAGGTGCGTAAGAAGGAACTGCAGGTGTTGGTTTAAACCGAAGATAGACACAAAAAAGCTGGAGTAATTCAGCGGGACAGGCAGCATCTAGGGAGAGAAGGAATGGGTGACGTTTCTGGTCGAGACCGTTCTTCAGGTGAGGAGGGAGATGGGCACAAAACAGAGAGCCTAGGAAGGATTCAGTAAGAGTTTGAACTTGTGTATTCAATAATTTGAAATCATCAAAGGAAATAATGGCAGTGATTTAATGCTAAAAGGAATGTAATTGAACGTATAAGGGAATTAAAATAGTCCCAACCAGGATAATAACTGCTTGTTGGACAATTACCCTGTGAGAGAAACCAGCTATAACCTCAATGATTACTGGCTGCAGTTCCATAACTGGTGCAGGTAACAGGTGAGTGTATCCATAGTCCCTGGCCTCTTCATAAAGGCAGGGATCTTGCACCATGAGGCAATGAGCGAGCTGTTGTTTTTGTCCTCAGGGTCGGCTGCTTCAGTTGCTCCTTCTTTGTTGGCCTGAAGACGGTTGCGTCTCCTGAAGCAATTGTTTCACATCCAACTAACACACTAAACTGTGTCACAGAGGTTTCAGAATCTGATCTCGTGATGTAAATCAGAGCCACACGCAGCCAAGACCAAGTAAAGCTGGACTTTCCTTTTCCAACATTGCTGAGCTAGTTGGGGCTGTGCATACATGCCTTGCAATAGAGCAGCTCATCCAGTGAAGTGGGAGCACCAGAGCGTAGTCCTGGTAAACTTACTTGATTGTCAAAAGTTGAATCTCAGGACACCGGACCTTGTAAAGAGCAACAAAAAAATGCAGTTACCAGAAGCAAGTATGCAAGGAATTTCAACTCCAGTTCCTTGCCTGCTCAAATGTGCAAAGTAAATATACTGAGCTGCAGAGGATAAGGGCTAAATTGGTGGAGAAGGGCAGGATTGGGTTTGAAGCATCCGACTTGAAACATTGCCAATGTATGTCCTCCAGGAATGCAAAGGCAAGGTTAGGAAGGAATCTCCTGTCACTTTGTCCAAGTTGGTGCCGAAAGAATTGGGGGAGGGCACTTTTCGTTGGTAACCATAGCTCAACCATTATCACTGAAGAATAATAGACAAACCAGCCATTACAAAATGGCTGTCATGTTTCCGACATTAAAGCAATGATTACAGTTCCAATTAAGCAACTTGTTGAAAATGCTTTGGGACACCTTAAGACATAAATACATTTTCCTTTTAATTATAGGTATTCTGCAGTTGTTGCTGTGTTTGAAACATAAAACATAGAAACATAGAAAATAGGTGCAGGAGTAGGCCATTCGGACCTCTGAGCCAGCACTGTCATTCAAGATGATCATGGCTGATCATCCAGAATCAGTACCTCGTTCCTGCTTTCTCCCCATATCCATTGATTCCATTGGCCCTAAGAGCTATATCCAACTCTCTATTGAATACATCCAGTGAATTGGCCTCCACTGCCTTCTGCAGTAGAGAATGCGGCAGAGTTTGGACTGCAAAGTAATTTTATTTGATCTGTGCAACTTCACCTTTCAAATATGCCTCAAGCCTTCAGATGCACACAGTTGATTCCATAATCCAGCACCTTCAGGAAGGTCTGCACCTGAGGAATTGGTGAGTGACCAGCCACAATTATCCAAATGGACTACTCATTAGCTAGTTCTTCAAAATTCATTCTCCCTGACCATTGCGGAGATCCCAATGGCCGGGCAGCTGGTGAAACAGACATACTGCACCATCTAGCCTCAACACGAGTCAACGTTCATATTCAAACTCAGGGATATCTATCTATTCTCATGATATGCAACCCAGCACCTGTTGGAAAATTGATGGTCTGTTTAATTCTATGGGAAAGCTTCCTGCAGTGTCACTGAGATATCAAAGTTGTCCGGTTGGGGCTTGCAGATGCAATCCATTGAATGACCTTAAGTATTGCTGCACAATGGCTTCACAAAGAAACTTTCAATTATGTGCTGGAGTAATTCAATAGGTCAGGCAGCATCTGTGGGTGGAAATGGGCAGACAACGTTTCAAGTCAGGACCATTCTTCAGACTGGATGGTTTGCTTATGCCACTGCAACCAGTCTGTAGAAGGGTCCCAACCTCATTTGTCCATTTCCCTCCACAGATGCTGCCTGGCCCACTGTATTCCTCCAGCACTTTGTTTTTATCTCAAGATTCCAGCATCTGCAGCCCCCCGAGTTTTCATTTGTGTGGCACCTTCATTCTCCCTGGACTTAACACATTTATTTGCAGTTAATGCTGCTAATGTTCCTGGTGTGATGGTGAAAAGGCTGAAGCTAATTTGTGCAACAACAAAAAAAGAAACCCATTTGTGCAAAAATGAAGAGATCATGCACTTCATCACAAACATTGGTGTCTGAAGAATACTCTCCAGCTGAGTGGTTGATGCCATTCTTCTTTCTGTGACAGAACTCTGGGGACTCCTCTGCACTTTGAGAGTTTTAGTGTCTCAAGCAAAAGATGGCCTCACGGACAGTGCGGCACTCCATTCAGTTTCAGATCAGTTTCGTTTATTGTCACGTGTACCGAGGTATAGTGTAAAGCTGTTGTTGCATGCTAACCAGTCAGCAGAAAGACAATACATGATTACAATCGATCCATTTACAGTGTATAGATACACGATAAGGGAATAACATTTATTGCAAGGTAAAGCCAGCAAAGTCCTATCAAGGTAGACAAAAATGCTGGAGAAACTCAGCGGGTGAGGCAGCATCTATGGAATGAATTGGAGGAGCAGCACCTCATATTTCGCTTGGGCAGTCTGCACCCCAGCGCAGGGCTGCCAACATTGGGTGAGAATTGGGAGTGCGAAATTGCGAGAGACCAAGCCCAAGGGATGCACCGAGCCGCAGCCTGAAGGGCCTGTCCCACTTAGGCGATCATTTGGGCGACTACAAGCGACAGTGGCAACAATTTTTGCTGTCGGAGGTTGTTGTAGCTGGTCGCGAGGTGTCGTAGGTGAATGCTAGTAAAACTAGTCCATGACAGTCGCCTAAAGAGTCGCTTCAGTGGGACAGGCCCATAAGTGCGTGGGAATAGCGTAGATTAGGGGAGCTGCGTCACTCGTTGTCCAGCCCACTTTCCAAGTCACTGATAGACACAAAAAGCTGGAGTAACGCCAATTTCCTCTATGTGTCTGTGGACCGACTCCAAGCACCAGAGGCCCACTGATCTGCGGCACTGCTCTATACGTGATTGGCTTTGTAGAGATCAGAGCCAGATGTCACCGTGTCCCGGCACTCGGCCCCACACAGCCCTGCTAACCGGACAGGGTTCAGTTTAGAGATACTGCGCGGAAACAGGCCCTTCGGCCCACCGAGTCCGCACCGACCAGCGATCCCCACACATTAACACTATCCAAACACACTAGGGACAATTTCCACTTATACCAAGCCAATTAACCAGACCTTCAGTCTGAAGAAGGGTCTTGACCTGAAACGTCACCCATTCCTTCCCTCCAGAGATGCTGCCTGACCCGCTGAGTTACTCCAGCACTTTGTGTCTATCGGTTTAAACCAGCATCTGCAGTTCCTTCCTACACGTGTACCTGTCCAAATGTTGTTTAAATGTCATTGTGGTAATTTCAAGTGTAGAATGAAGACAAAAGTGTTTCGTTGTCGCGTGCAGCGACATTAGAACAATTACATTCTCAGTTGCTGCACCTCAACAGACCAGTTAAAGCAACAACACACAGATACATGTAAATAGATTGATTTAGTTTACTATTGCCAGCTGTAGCGAGGTACAGGGAAAAGCTTTTGTTGCGTGCTATCCGGTAAATGCAAGCAAGCAGCTCACAATGTACAGATAAAGGAGAATGGGCGCAACATATATAATCAATAATACAATGGATTAATAATCAGTAATATTGGGTAATCATCCCGGCCTATCAGCGGAGGCCCAAGTATTAGCATTACAATTAATGCCCCACAGCGCCGGAGACCCGGGTTCGATCCTGGTCTCGGGTGCTGTCTGTGTGGAGTTTGCACGTTCTCCCTGTGATCGCGTGGGTTTCCTCCGGATGCTCCGGTTTCCTCCCACATCCCAAAGACGTGCGGGTTTGTAGGTTAATTGGCCCTCTGTAAATTGCCTCCTAGTGTGTAGGGACTGGATGAGAAAGTGGGATAACATAGAACCAGTGTGAACGGGTGATCGATCGTCGGCATGGACTTGAGGGGCCGAAGGGCCTGTTTCCACGCTGTATCTTTGAACTAATTATAATATTGAACAAACCAAGACTTACCTATCGGATTTGAAGATGAACAATATTATCCCAAGGTTGCAGAGTATTTGAATGACATTTACTGCATAATCCCTGAGGTTATTCTTTGTAAAGTGAAGGGCAAAGTTCATCTCTACGAGTTTCATTTTCTGAAGTTAATTTGTAGTTTATATTTACCATTTCGCCTTTGCTTATTTGTTCCCGCAATACATTAATCCAAGACTTACATTTAAAGATGAACAAAATATCAATTTAAAGACAGATATCAACTAATTTCCCCGATTGAATATGAATATCGATTTATTTAACATCCCCTCTCTCCGTCCCTCTGCAACCCGAGTGGTACTAGCTTCCAAGTCGTCTTGTTGGGTCTCATTGTGTGAGAAGGAACTGCAGATGATGGTTTAAACCGAAGAGTTTAAACAAAATGCTGGAGTAACTCAGCGGGACAGGCAGCATCTCTGGAGAGAAGGAATGGGTGGCGTTTCGGGTCGAGACCCTTCTAAAGGTTTCGGGTCGAGACCCTTAGAAGGGTCACGACCAGAAACGTCACCCATTCCTTCTCTCCAGAGATGCTGCCTGATCCATGCCGGTCACCAGGGCGAAATCGGCACAGAGACTCTAACGGCAGCGGCGCAACGCTTCCGACGCCTCCGACGGCCCGGGACTCTTGCACTGAGGCTGCTCCATGGCCGGAGCTGCAGCGAGCAACTCGCCAGCCCGGCAAACACTCGCCAGCCCCGGCTCCCCGTCCGCATCCGTCCCCCGCTGCTGCTTCTGCTTCCATCCCTCTCTCAGCCCCGGCTCCCCAACACCCGCGGCCCATGCAGTTGATATGAGTTTCGAAATTCTCGTTGATCAGACTTTCTTACGACAGAGCGTGAGAAATTTGTGATCAGCGTGAGAGTGTGAGAATTTGTCGAAATGCCTGAGCCTCACGCTCAAAGAGTGAGAGTTGGCAGCCCTGACATTAACTTCTCTAATTTCAGAGAGTCCGATCAAGGATAGTCAGAGGGTCACCAAAGGGGTAGATAGTAGTTCAGCACTGCTCTCTAGTTTTGGTAGGATGATTCAGTTGCCTGATAACAGCTGTTCCTGAATCTGATGGTGTGCGCTTTCAAACTTCTATACCTTTTGCTTGATGGGAGAGGGAAGAAGAGGGAGTAGCCAGGGTGCGATCTTGATTATGCTGCTGGTCTTGCCGAGGCAGCGTGAGGTATAAATAAAGTCAATGGAAGGGAGGTTGGTTTGTGTGATGGTCTGGGCTGCACCCACAATTCGCTGCAATTTCTTGCGGTCATGGATGGACATCTTCCCAAAACAAGCTGTGATGCATCCTGATTAAAAAAAAGTTTTCTACGGTATATTGCACAGACAGTTCTGTGCTCAATTTCAAGGAGTTAGATTTGGACTTTCTAACAGAGAATAGCTGACACAAATATCAGGAAGTTATTTTGCAGTGGGTGTTTCAAGCTGATTTCATGCAGTGGCATAAGCAAACCATGTGATGAGTTACTATCTGGTTGATATGCATAATTTGCCAAAGCCAGAATGGAAACTGACTAAAACACAGCCTCAGAAATATCTGGCTGGGAACCCAGAAATATGTGGCTGGGAACCCAGAACTTCCTGATAGTAGCCAACCAGGCACTGTGTGGGAGTGTCAAAATACCTGGCAGTTCTGCCTAGATTAATAGATACAAAGTGTTGGAGTAACTCAGCGGGTCGGACAGCATTTCTGAAAAAAAAGAATGGGTGACGTTTCGGGTCATGACCTTTTTTTCAGACTCCAACGTCACCCATCCTTTTTCTCCAGAGATGCCGTCTGACCCGCCGAATTACTCCAGCATCTTTGGTATAAGCCAGCATCTGCAGTTCTTTGTTCCTACCTAGATTGATGTCAGGATGTGTGCGGCTTTGTTTAAGTTAGCCAGCAATGTTAATGGAAACAGTAATGCACAACAGAAGTCATGTTTGATGAATAGCACTGGCGCTAACAGCAGCAGAACCACAAGGTGCCAAAATCAAACTGTGACTGGGGACCTGCCGGCACCCACCAAGAGCCAGCATGACCTAGTTATTGAGTATAGATGCTCAATGGAGACTGGAGACCTGGACAAAATGATACTGTAGAAATCTAATGGCACTAGGGAGCTAACAAACCATCCTGATGTTTTGATTGTTGCCACAGAATTTCCTGTTTGTCTCCTTAACTAACAAGTCTCGGGTCATTATCGCTCTCCCTGATATCCCCCTATCCTGCTCCTGAAGCTCTGTGAAATATTGGTCATATTTTCTAAAAAGGCTGCATACGGCAATACTTCCTGATAGATAATATTTGGATTTAACAGCTGCTTAAGTTCTAATGCAATGTTAAATTGGGGAATGCGGTGGTACACATTGTGCCCAGTTCAATGCTCGATGGTGATTCCTTCCCCTGAGATCCTCCCGTAGTCCAATGCCGAGTTCGTGTCACACAATTATGCCTTGTCAAAAATTGCAAAAGTGATTCATGTCCCAAAGGTTGCTCAGCACATTTCCCCAAACCTTCAGAAAAACGGGTTTGTTTTCCACTGAATGCTTTCAAAAATAACAGTTCACAATTGGGCACAATTTTCACAGATCTGCTTTGCATGTATGAATATATAAGATTATCCATTTGAAACAGGGCAACTCACTCTGTGGGAGGGAGTAGGGAAAGCAAATTACTGTTGCAAAGGTAGATCTCCAATAATCCTGAGGCTAAATGTACAGCTTCTAATGCAGTAGGCTATGCAAATGGTATCATCCAAGCTAAATCAAACACAGAGAACTATAATAGGTTAGGAGAAGTGGGTGATAAGAAATAAAAAATGGCCACCGTGAAACCTGCTGAATATTATACCAATGCGGGCTTTGCAATGAATTGAATTATATGACAATAAAGGAATCTAAGTCTAAGTCTAAGTCTAATTGAATACTTGTGTTTAAGAAGGAACTGCAGATGCTGGAAAATTGAAGGTACACAAAAATGCTGGAGAAACTCAGCGGGTGCAGCAGCATCTATGGAGCGAAGGAAATAGGCAACGTTTCGGGCCGAAACCCTTCTTCAGACTGATGGGGGGTGGGGAGAAGAAAGGAAAAAAGGCAGAGGAGGAGCCCGAGGGCTGAGGGATGGGAGGAGACAGCCCGAGTGCTGAGGAAGGGGAGGAGACAGCAAGGGCTAACAGAATAGGGAGAATTCAATGTTCATGCCCCCAGGATGCAGACTCCCCAAGTATGAGGTGCTGTTCCTCCAATTTCTGGTGTTGCTCGCTCTGGCCATGGAGGAGAGGTCGGATACGGAATGCAGGCAGTTCAATTAATGGGGCTTACCTATATCAGGTTTAAGGTGCCAGGCTTGGAATTGGTGAGCGAGGCTAGTTTTGAATCATACTGCTGCAGATCAATGTTCTAAGTGCCCAACAACAAGTGGACAAATGTCTCCAAGCTGCACTGTAGTACGTATTGCATGAATAATGATGTTTTCAATGCAAAAAAAGAGTAACTGGTACAGAGGCTTTCGGCTAAAACGTGAAGATTAGTTGGAATAGATTGGAACGATGGTCGACATGGACATGGTGGGCCGAAGGATCTGTTTCTGAGTTATATGTCTCAATGATTATTTGGGGGGGGGGGGGGGAATAATATATTTAAGAGGTAGTTGCCTTTTAAAACCATCAAACTAACTAGGTTTGACAGGAATGCACACAATAGACATTCAGTTGAGAGGAGAGCTTCCTAACAGTTGATTGGTCACCATCTGATGACGGCATTGGAAAAGGCGAGGAACATCAGCACGCTGTTGAACAACGAGCAGGTACAACCCTCAATGTGCAGTTGAGGAAGAGTTGTTTGGCCAGAATTAGGATTGAGGACTCAAAGTAAGTATGTCAATAGGTGAGAACTGATATGATGTTGATGATGTGATAGCAGTAGGTACATTGAGAGAGGGCGGAGCCAGATACAGCAACAGGAACAGGTCCAGATCCATGGTCAGAGCCTAAGACCAGAACGGAACCAGGAATATGGCTGGATCCAGCGTCAGAAGCAAGATAAGGTCAAGCTCAATACCAGGAGGAAGGTCATATTCTGGGTCTGAACTGGACTTGGGTTTGTAGACAGTGCCAGAATGATATGTATAAGAAGGAACTGCAGATTCTGGTTTACACCGAAGATAGACACAAAATGCTGGATTAACTCAGCTGGTCAGGAGCAGCTCTGGAGAGGAATAGAAACATAGAAAAATAGGTGCAGGAGTAGGCCACTCGGCACTTCGAGCCAGCATCGCCATTCAAAATGATCATGGCTGATCATCGAAAATAGGTGATGTTTTGGATCAAGACCCTTCATCAGCCTGACCCGCTAAGTTACTCCAGCATTTATTGCCAGAAATATAATCAGCAATAGGGTCAGAGTCAGGGTTGAGTAGTAGAAGCAAGGTGTCCTAAATTCTGAACAATTGCCTGAGAGGAACAGGAGAAAGAACAATAGCCAGGATCACAATTCAATCATTGTTGAGTTAAAGGTTAGAATCAGAGCTAGAGTCAAGTTCAGGATAGGAAGGACATGATGAGGGCAGTAAAATACAGGATTGGGATTTTGCAGGAAGAAAGAAAGTACAACCAATTCGCTCTGTATGTATAGGAAAGGTTTAAAAGGTTTGGAAGGATATGGGCCAAACACAGGCAGGTGGGACTAGTGCGGATGGGGCATCTTGGTTGGTGGGGGAGTTGGGCCAAAACTGTATCTAGTTGTTTCCATGCTGTATGATTGTGTGGCTCTATGTCTCTAAACACAAATTTGAGAATCACTCAAGCTATTCTGATGAGTTAAAATAGATAACTGTTCCTGCTGTGCAGAATACAAAATATTGTCTGAGCCCCTGATCGATAATTGTTATAAAACACAATTAATCTGAATAGTTTAGGAGTAATACATTTTCTACCTCAATTGCCATGATATTGTGCAAAATTGCCATGGAAACTAAATCAGTAGCCTCAATTGCAATTAAATATTATATTTCACCATGCAGCAAATGTAACCTCTTATCTCTTCGAGACTCGAAATATGAAGGTAATTACTGGTGAAAATGGGAACTTGGGATATGAGCTGCCTGAACTGCCGGAAGCAATAGTGAAGAGTGAAGGGAAGGCATCTACCAGTGAATCTGGAATTTGGAATTGCAATACCAGATCGGTAGACGGCCATTCAGCCCCTAAGGCTGTCCCGACATTCATTCTAATAGATCATTTCCCACTTATTTGTCACTCTCCCATCTGCTCCTCTGATATCAAAGCCGATTTGAAAGTCTATAAATACAGACCTTGCCATTTTTCCATTCACCCAAGATGCACAGCCTTTTGGGGAGAATTCCAGATTTCCACAACTTTCCGTTTAAAATGATGCTACCCGATTTCATTCTTCTATTATTTTGCTCCAGTTTTAAGGTCTTTGCCTAGAATTGTACAGTGAGGTGGCCCATGGATGTTTGGCTCTAACAGAAGATAGACACAAAATGCTGGAGTAACTCAGCAGGACAGGCAGCATCACTGGATAGAAGAAATGGGTGGCGTTTGGGGTCAAGACCCTACTCCAGTCTGAAGAAGTCTCGACCCGAAACGGCACCCATTCCTTCTATCCAGAGATGCTGCCTGTTCCGCAGAGTTACTCCAGCATTTTGCGTCTATCTTCCATTTAAATCAGCATCTGCAGTTCCTTCCTACAGCTGCTTGGTTGCAGGCTGTTTCTTGAAAATTCAAAAGTGCTCAAGATGTCACTATATTATCATTAGAGTCATAGAGTCATACAGTGTGGAAGCAGGCCCTTCAGCCCAACTTGCCCACATTGACCAGCATGTCCCATCTACCCTAGTCCCAACTGACTGCATTTGGCCCATATCCCTCTAAACCTAACCTATCCATGAGCCTGTCTAAATGTTATGCTAGTACCTTCCTCGATTACCTCCTCCAGCAGCTCGTTTCATGCACCCAACACCCTTTGTGTAAAGAAGTTACCCCTTGGATCCTATTAAATCTTTCCCCCTGCTGAGTATTTCCAGCATTCTCTGTTTTTTTTTCATTTACACGATGGTTTTCACACGGTAATATATTTATGGGTGGATTACTAAACAAAATGAGGGTTAGGGCAGATGACAAAAAGTTGAGTCTTGAGATTGGTTTTCAGAAGCATTATAACAGAGTACTGGTGTGGGAAAAGGTTTGGAAAGAATCGGGGGGGGGGAATTCTAAAGTCAGAGACAGCATCAATCAGCGCAGAAACAAGTCCCTCTGTCCACTGAATCCATACCTGAATCAAGCACCCGTTTTCACTAATCTTACACCAATCCCATTTTATTCATCCAGTCCCATCAACTCCCTTCATATTTTGGCGAACACTTCACTTTACAGGCAATTTACAGCATCCAATTAGTCTACATGTCGTTGGGATGTGGGGGGAAGCCAGAAATCCCAAAGGAAACACATGGTAAACTCCACATAGAAAGCACCAGGGGTCAGGGGTGAATCCTGTCACTGGTGCTGTGAGGCAGCAGGTCTTACTGTGCAGCCCTTCTGAGATGAAAGCAAGGCAATTGTAAAGTGGTTAAGTAATAGGGAGGTGAAAGGCCAAGGAGAGATGTAAAGACAGGCTCATCTTTACATTACCAGAGTAGGTCAATGACATTGGGGTGAACGGTGAAGGAACCCAGGCGGCATTGATTAGTTTTAGTTTAGAGATACACCATGGAAACAGGCCCTTCAGCACACCGAGTCTGCACCGACCAACGATCGCTAGTTTTATCCCACACACTCGGGACAATTTTAGAAGCCAATTAACCTACGAGCCTGCATGCCTTTGGAATGTGGGAGGAAACTGGAGGACCTGGAGAAACCCCACTTGGTTCCAGGAAAAATGTCCAAACTCCGCCCGTACAGCAGTCAGGATCAAACCCGGGTCTCTGGCTATAAGGCAGTATTTATGCTGCTGCACCACTTGCCGTCCTGTTACCTTTAGGTGGACAAATGGTGACTAGTCAGGAAAAATAAGAATTGTCAAATCTAAAGCTGTCAAGAGCACAGAAACGGTTGGCAGGGCACTAGCTGAAGCAGTGGTGGATGCAATGAAACAAATATTACAAGAAATTCGTGGCAATTACAGGAAGTGTGTAAGTACATGATTTATAATGGTAATGCTAATATTACTCATTTGCTGACTTGTCATTTTAAGCTAGTTCAAATGTGAAATTTCAAGAAACTGATTCCTTATTTTATCTATTAAATATATCTTTGAGAAAATGTATTGAAACATCTTATACATTCATACTGCAAGCAATAGTTGCATTACTAAAAACCTCATGCTACAGAAAGTTGCATTATAAAAACAATTCTGTCAATGGGGAAAAGGGGCTTTGGGGAAAAGAGTTTCATTATAAAGTTATTTTTTCCACATGATTTAAAAAAATAAAGGTTTTTTAATACCTATAAGTTTATTTTTATTACTGCAACCTAAAAGCACTGAAGGCTAAGTGTTACACTGTTTAATAAAGTATCATTGTACAAATGTTAATAGAAGCAAATACCTGTCAATTTCTATGGCTACTCATAGCTGATGATTGAAAATATCAGCTGTAGTTCTTAAGAGACAATGATGTCCGATTACTGCGGGGAAGTTACATGGAAATGTTTTTCCCCAAAATGTTATTTTTCCCATGACAGCTTTTTTTCTGCTTTGTAATTTCCAAAATAACGTTTACATGTTTCTCTAGTTATGCCCTTTATCTTGTATCACCCATGCTGTGGGTGGCTTGATTGTAATCATGTACAGTCTTTTCACCGACTGGATCCACCTCAAACATTCAGTCAGGTGGCAGATGGAATATAGTGTAGCGAAGTGTGGAGTCATGCATTTTGGTAGTAGGAATAAAGACGTAGACTATTTTCTAAATGGGGAGAGAATCCAGAAATCGGAGGTATAAAGGGACTAGGGAATGCTGGTGCAGGATTCCCAAAAAGTTCATCTGCAAGTCGAATAGGTAGTAAAGAAAGCAAACTCAATGCTAGCATTTATTTCAAGAGGGCTTGTATACAAAAACTGGGATGTAATGGGATGTAGAGGGTCTCTAAGGCATTGGTAAGGCCGTATTTGGAATATTGTGAGCAACTAGTGGAAGAGTCTAGGACTAGAGGTCATAGCATCAGAATTAATGGAAGTTCTTTTAGGAAGGAGATGAGGAGAAATTTCTTTAGTCAGAGAGTGGTGCATCTGTGGAATTCTTTGCCACAGAAGGCTGTAGATAGTCAGTGGATATTTTTACGGCAGAGATAGATTGTTTTTTGATTAGTACAGGTGTCAGAGGTTATGGGGAGAAGGCAGGATAATGGCGTTAGGAGGGAGAGATAGATCAGCCATGATTGAATGGCGGAGTAGACTTGATGGGCTGAATGGCCTAATTCTACTCCTATCACATATGACCTTACGTTCATTTTCTCATCCCATGATAAGTTCAGATGTTCTAGGAGCAAAATTAGGCCATTCGGCCCATCAAGTCTACTCCACCAATCAATCATGGCTGATCTTTTACCTCTCAACCCCATTCTCCTGCCTTCGTCCCACAACCCCCGACACCCTTACTAATCAAGAATCTGTCAAGCTCCACCTTAAATATATCCATGGACTTGGCCTCTACAGTCGTCTGTGGCAATGAATTCCACTGATTCACCACTCTCAGGCTAAAGGATTGGCACCAGACCGTCATCAAACTATTCATGGTAAACTGGGTGTGTGAAGACATGACTGAGGCTACCCATCATGACCTTCTTCCCCCCCCCCCTCCCCCATAAATCAGAGTGTCCCATTTTTCCACTTCCTATCTCCATGTCCTGCACCAGAGGAAAAATGGTGCTACAAGATTCAATTTCCAAGCATTTAAGCTGGATGATGAGTAGAGTGGAAGTGGGATGGCAATACATTACTGAACTGCATGCAAAAGAAGAATTTCACTGTGCATTTGTACATGTGACAATAAAGCACCATTGACCATTGACCGTCGGATAGTCTAAGTGGAACGAGGGCCACGGTATCCTAGGAAAATCGTGTGGGTTGGAACCCCACCACAATACCAACTCAACAACCATCAACAACTACAACACAGGCTTCAGCATTGACAATTGTATAAATCTGACATCCCTGTGAGTAAACATAAATCATCATCAGTGATGGATGCAACAAGTGACGGTGGAGACAGGCAGAACAAAGATATTTTAAATTCCTCCTTGGGATGTGGCTACTCCTGACAAAGTTGTTTTGTTTTTCCTAGTTTACAATTTTCCATAAAAAATATGATGTAAAGAAGGAGTCTAATCTCACAATGTAAATAAAATGCAGAAGTTAAATCTGTTTAAGATTCCTCCCGGCCCTTCAGCCCAACTTGTTCACACCGACCAAGTTGCCGAACCAAGCAGCTCCCACTTGCCTGCATTTGGCCCATTTTCCTCCAATCCTTTCCTCCCCATGTACCTGTCCATGTGTTATTTAACGTCGGAATTGTACCCTCTTCGACCATTTCCTCTGGCAGTTCATTCCATTTAAGCAGCAACCTTTGTGGAAAAGTTGCCCCTCAGGTCCCTTTTCAATGTTTCTTCTCCCACCTTTCAAATTCATGCCCTCTAGTTTTGGACTCCCCTACCGTGGGGATAAGACTGGGGCTATTCACTTTATATACGCACCTCATGATTTTATATTCCGCTATAAGGTTACTCTGCAGCCTCCAGCACTCCAGGAGGAAAAAGTCCAAGCCTGTCCAGCCTCACTTAACAATTCAGGTCTCCCAGTCCTGGTAACATCCTCGAAAATCCTTCCGTTTCATCCACCCCTTTTCCCCATCTACTCCTTTCACTAAACAAACTTATTTTTCTCTTTCCCAGTTCTGATGAAGCTTTTCACTGTATCTATAAAGCTAACTCCTGGCCAAGTCAATGTCATTTATCCGGTTAGTCCAGTGCTGTTGCAAAGTATGTGACAGAGAGTATTACAGAAGAACAGCACAAACTACTGTTGACAACCCATCAGGAAGGAGAAGAAACTAAATCAAATACCAAGAATTTCAGGCAGAATCAGTCAAAGCTCTTTTATTAGTAAAATAATCCAGCAAAGTTATGAGGGTGGAATGCGGGATGTTAAAATCTGTGAATGAGTATCATTCACCAAAGGCCTTGCATTCTGCCTTCCACTTTTTGAACAGAAAACAAACTGCTGGAAACTCAGCGGGTTGAGCAGCATCTGTGGAGGATTTATGCAAGGTCTCCACCTGAGTGCTGAGAAGTCCTTTTCCTCCACAAATCCTACCAAGTTCCACCAGCAGTTCGATTTTGGTCCAGAATACAGCACTTAGTTTCCTGTGTCTCTACCTTTTCTATTGTACAGTGTGCTCTGCGTAAATCTCACACCGTAACCCGGACCACAGAAGTTCCATAGTTATGTTAGTATATCCGAGTTGTTAGATACATATCCTCCCTGCCCCCCTCCCCCCCCCCACCCACCCAAAGCCCCACCCCCCTATTGGGGTGTCTGGAGACCTCCCAGAATGATTAGATGCCACAGGAGCCAGAGTGCATCCAGGACAAGGATGGTCCTGTTCAATTTGAGAATTATGTGAAATATTCCAAAGAAAGTGTTGTAAATATGTAAATAAATCTCTCTTTTGAAGAAAAACACCATCAAATTTCCAAGTCACTCTACTGCGATAACACTGATTATCTGTCAGCGTCACCTTACTTCTTGTCCTGATTGAAATGCTTGTTGATTGGGCTGCTCATTCCCAGCTTGAGATACATTAGCAACTTGTTCAAGCACTGAATAATAAGCATTTAACAATGAAAATCTCAGTCACCGTGTATTAATGTTTCCCAACCCCAGTATTAGCAAAAGGCTTATTAACCTGGCTCAGAACAGTTAAATACAGAGAACAGCTTCACTTTCCACCGTATCAGCTGATCGAGATGCTCTTCATTACACCAGTACCACTTTACCTCACCATTCACCATGACAAGAATGCTGATCTTGCCCTCCAATGTTCCAGTCTCAATAACTGAGACTAAATCGCATTCCTCTTATTTCCCTCAACTGTCCTCATACAAAAATGACTGATCTCATATCCTGAGACCCATTTAAACTCTTGGAAGATCAGCGAATGCAGCAATATAATAACATATTTTCTCTCGTTTTATCCGCATCTCATCAACTCCCAGAGGCACAAGAAGAAGTGGAAAGCCAAATCAAATCTTTAAAATGGGCCTCCACAGTGAGAAGTTAAATGAAAACAAAATGGTCGCACAGAGGTAGGAACACATGCAAAAATTAAAGCACATATAGAGATATAGAGAGAAAGAGTAATACGATTGAGGTAATATTTACTAGTGAGGGGAAAATGCCTTTACATTTAAAGGGTGCAGTAGTTCCCAGACAAGTGACTACATCTAAAGTGTGCTTACCTTTTGGGTTGGCAGTAAGAACGTCCTTGGCTATCAAAACTTTCCCAATAACGTCATCACGGCTAAATGCAAACAATAAAGATTAATAGTTAGTGAAAGCCCAGTGTTTTTTACACACATGGATTGCAAGCACGGACACCGAGGGAATTGCTGTTAAAATTACCTGATCGCATCCTCATCCATCACGTAAAAGGCAATGGAGTGGAAGGTGCTGGGCAGATGGACATTGTACTCCTCGCCCCAGAAGGGAGACAGGGTCTTCCATATTGTTGCAGTTCTGCAGAAAGAATTATTTCATGAATTCTGTTTACAAAGTAGTGCAAATCATGTCCGATCTCTAGTACACAAGATTATAAAGTTATAAGTGATAGTAGCAGAATTAGGCCATTCAGCCCATCAAGTCTACTCCGCCATTCAATCATGGCTGATCTACCGCTCCCTCCCAACCCCATTCTCCTGCCTTCTCCCCATAACCTCTGACACTTGTACTGATCAAGAATCTATCTATCTCTGCCTTAAAAATATCCACTGACTTGGCCTCCACAGCCTTCTGTGGCAAAGAATTCCACATATTCACCACCCTCTGACTAAATAAATTTCTCCTCATCTCCTTCCTAAAAGAGCGTCCAATAATTCTGAAGCTATGACCTCTAGTCCTAGACTCTCCCATTAGTGGAAACATCCTCTACACATCCATTCTATCCAAGCCTTTTACTATTCTGTATTTCAATGAGGCCCCCCCTCATTCTTTTAAACTCCAGCGAGTACAGACCCACTGCCGACAAACGATCATCATAGGTTAACCTACTCATTCCTGGGATCAGTCTTGTAAACCTCCTCTGGACCCTCTTCACAGCCAGCGCATCCTTCCTCAGATATGGTGCCCAAAATTGCTCACAATATTCCAAATGCAGCCTTACCAGCACCTTATAGAGCCTACTCACTGTTGGGGTTAGACCTTTATTGCTCATTTTATATCCTTGCTGGAATATGGGAGCCCTATTTATGTGGTGTGTTGCTGACGTGCCAGTTTGTACCCTGCCTGTTGCCAGCTGAATGACTGAACTAAGCCCACCCAGTGAACTGGAGGTGTTTCTGACCTGTGAGGCTGAGAATACATTTGGAACCAGCATCCAGGGAGAGAGATCTTCCTCCTCGGGTTTTAATGTTGTTGAGCTCGAGGCCACGTTAGTGGCAAGGTGTTGGAGTGTGAGTAAATGATGGGGTGAAAGGGCTAACAAAGTGAAGTTGTCCCGAGCTTTGCCATCTGGGAATAGAATAAGAAACTAATGGCCATGCATTGCTCAGAAGGGGCTCATCGTTTTGTACTGACTCCATTACTCAGACAGCTACAGGTTTAGACTTTAGACTTTCGTGATACAATGCGGAAACAGGCCCTTCGGCCCACCGAGTTCGTGTCGACCAGCGATCACCCTGCAAACTAGCACAATCCTAGGGACAATTTACAATTTTACCGAAGCCAATTAACCTATAAGCCTGTATGTCTTTGGAGTGTGGGAGGAAACTGAAACACCCGATGAAAACCCACGCAGGTCACGGGGATAATGTACAAACCCCGTACAGACAGTACCCGTATTCAGGATCGAACCCGCGTCTGCGCCCTGGTGCCAAGTGATCTGATTTTGGTGCCAGGTGATCCAAATTTAAAGCAGGTGAACATCCACTGGCTCTTCTCCTTGTCCTGGCCATTGCCCTGGTGGCCCTGGCCACAGCCCTGCCCCTGGCCCCGTCAGTCACAGTGACACTGCCACCGTGCAGTCTTTAAACTCTGAAGCTAATCCCCAACGTCATAGCGAAGGGCCACAAATTGCGATTTGAGGAATAAGGACTCCTCCATCTCAGAAGAAAAAGTTCGAGAGGGGATGCTGCCGTGATGAGAGGAATGAGAATGAGAGAGGAAGCCACAGGGGGCAATACTGCCAGATGAAACAGGACTTGTGGACAGGAGATTAGGTTAGGGGCAGCGTAGGGGCACAGTGGTAGTGTTGCTGCCCTACAGCGCCAGAGACCCGGGTTCGATCCTGACTATGGGTGCTGTCTGTATGGAGAGGGTACCGTGTGACCATGTGCATTTTCTCCAAGTGCTCAAGTTGCCTCCCACACTCCAAAGACGTACAAGTAGGTTAATTGGCTTCGGCAAGAATTGTAAATCGTCCCTAGTATGCAGGTTAGTGCTTGTGTATGGGGATCACTGGTGGGTGCAAACACGGTGGGCCGAAGGGGCCTGTTTCCACACTGAATCTCTAAACTAAACTAAATTTAACTATAAGGTCACAAGACGTAGAATAGCATTAGGGAGGCCCAAAACATGGAATAATTCTCTGCAATGGGACTAAATGGGTCAAACCAATCTTGTGGTGGCCTTTGCTGCTCTACCAGCCCAGCCTTCCTAACACCTTGTTAACTGGCCCTGCCAGCCAGTCTCCTTACCTAGGCTCATGCTCCCGCATGCTATTTTGTCCTGGATCAGTTCGTCTTGGAAACATCAGTCTGTGTTTCTCCTGTGCTCCCAGCCATAGCCCCACTTTGCAGTGCCAGATATCTGACCATTGAATCCATGGGTGGTAGCCTCCTGACACCAACCCCACTGCACTAGCCCACCCAAGACAACAATGGAGAATTAAATCAAGTGAAGACTGCTTCTTCACAGCCCAGATGATGTTCTGTTGTGAAAAAGCCAGCATCATCCCCGCTACCTTAAATAGAACATGTTTCCTTCCCTTGCCCAGCCAGCAGAATCTTTTGTCGGAGCTGCCAGTTTGAAAGATAATTACAGCACGTTAGGTCTGGCCCTGAGGGACCCACTTAAAATGTGCTTGTTGAAATGTAAATCGACAACACGAAGAGAGAAATACCAACTTGGGTCCAGAGCAATAACGTCAGGATAAATCAGAAGGACTGGGTGCTGACATTGATTAAGGAAGATATGAAGTCTTTCGGATGGACGATAATTGGCATTCTAATGTTACAATGTCATTTTCAGAACCTGAAGGTCTCTTTAAGGCCGGCCAGCTGCAGGAGATGACCACACAATCCGCAGCTGTGTGCAAGAGTCAAGTGTGTTTGATTGTCAAAGACACAGGGACCAGAACAATTACATTCTCGCTTGCTGTGGCTTTAGGAAAAGTTAGAAATTTCTAATGGGACTCTGATTCTCACTTCAACAAAATGTCTTCAGTTGGGCAGCTTCAAAACTATTTGCAGCAGGAAATGTTTGAAAAGGTTGTACATATTAGAACCAGAAAGTTCTGAAGGAGTTTGATGTTCTGCCAATACTTTGTGCTTGGCTCACCATCTCAAATATTTTTGTACTGCATGAACTTCTACTGCCTGCAAAGTATAAATATTCCTCAGCAGTGAACTGCTGAATAGAGTCGGGGGAGGGGGGGGGGCAGAAATGGGGTATAGTAGACCTATGCTGTGTCGTGTTTCAGGGAGTGCACCATTCTCGAGTTAGGGCTTGTTGCACGTCCCAGAATTTAAATTTTCCTGAAGGGTGCTATTGTGTGTCTGGGGAATGTAAGCACTTTACCACCATCAGGTTCTTGACCGGACCGTCACAACCCTAATGCTTCCTCAGCAACGGAACTCTCCAGACCACCTCTTGCACTACCATGGACTTGTTTTCTAATTGTGTTTTGCACTAATGTTCTTTTTGCAGAACTTGTCCAATGTATGTATAACTTATGGATTATTTATATTTGTGTGTGTTGTGCGAATCTGTGATACTGTGATTTTCTTTGCAGCTGTACATCACCATACGAGTAGAGTGCAGGTATGTGTCAGGAACTATGACGATTCTTTGGTAGAGTGGGAATGAAATCCTTCTCCAGTTGAGGACTGGTGTGCTTTTGGGGAGCTGAATGATTCTCAGGTAGAATAATGTACTTAAGATTCTATAATTTTGCAAGAGTAATAACTCATAGAATCATTGAAATGTACAGCATAAGTGTGTCCATGACCTATCCATTCCCTCCACCGATGCTGCCTGGCCCGCTGTATTCCGAACAGTGCACCATGTATTCTACAGAGCTATATAAGCTGATGCCATACTCTAGCTTTTTATCCAGAGCATTCAATATAAAGGCTCTTCAAGTTCCTATCCAGTGTTTGTTTAAAACAGGATGAGGGTTTCAGACTCCCAATAGTCTTCAGGCCAAAAGCTTTTTCCTCGACTCCCCTATAATCTTTCTACCAATTCTAAATCTAAATTCCATGTCCCTCACTCAGTTGTGTATGTCACTCCGAAGACATACAGGTTTGTAGGTTAATTGGCTTCGGTAAAAATTGTAAGTTGTCCCTAGTGTGTAGGATAGTGCAGGTGTATGGGCAGGCACGGAAATCGCTATCAAAACATGGAGGGGACCGGGGGACAGGGGGGACACAATTTTTTGGCAGCCGCATGCACATGCGCATGTGCACACACACTCACACACTCACACACGAGGCTTCTGAGATTTCAGCCGTGGGCCCTATGGATGGTAATTAGTGACGGGTGACGGCAATTGACGAAAAAATCGCATAAGGCCCACAGCCAGCGCGGAGAAGCAGCGCTAAATGCAGCTCAAATCTACCTGTCTCGCCGGGTTAACCTATAGCCCTGCCTGGACTGACAGGACACCAGTCGGGAGTCGTGGAGCTAGCGTTGCTTCTCCGCACTGGCTGTAAACCTGGGCCGTCGTTGGCAGGAGTTGAGCTGGGTTTAACGCTGCTTCTCTGCGCTGGCTGTGGGCACCGCTCCCGTCTGACTCCCGACATCTCTGGCCACCCCCGGGCGTGGGGGGAGGGGACGGGGGCACTCGGGTGTGGACGGGGATGGTCAGTCCCACCCCCCCACTTCCGCCTCTGACCGACACTTCCCCCCCTCTAATCATTGCACTGAAATATCATGGTCCCGCCCCCATTGCATGCTGACAGACGTCTCTCTCGTCCAATTGGCGCCCTCGATCAGCAGTCCCACCCCCACTGTCTCGCGGAAAGCGGAGATTTCACCGTTTTCAAATCCGGATTACAAAAAATGGGGGCGGGATCGTCCCCCAACTCTCAAAACAAGGGGGGGACGTGGCCTGGTTCGGCAACTTGAACGTCCAGGAGCGGAAAGGACTGCAAAAAGTTGGAAACAATGCTCAGGCCATCACCGGCTCTGACCTCCCCACCATCGAAGGGATCTATCGTAGTCACTGCCTCAAAAAGGCAGCCAACAACATCAGAGACCCACACCATCCTGGCCACACACTCATCTCACCTCTGCCACCGGGAAGAAGGTACAGGAGCCTGAGAACTGTAACGTCCAGGTTCAGGAACAACTTCTTCCCTACAGCCATCAGGCTATTAAACACAACAACCTCATAACCTATGAACTACAATAGACTATTATTATTATTATTATTATTATCATTATTATTATTGCACTGTTATTGTTTGTTCTTTTTTTCTGAGTTTTTGTTATATTATTTATTATGATTATATATTCTGTCGTGCTACAGCAAGTAAGAATTGTTCTATCTGGGACATATGACAATAAAACACTCTTGACTCTTGACTTGACTCTTGGGTCAGACAGCATCGCTGGGGAAAAGGAATAGGTGACGTTTTGGGTCGAGACCCTTCTTCAGACTGAAACATCACCTATTCCTTTTCTCCAGAGATGATGTCTGACCCACTGAGTTACTCCAGCTTTTTGTGTCGATCATAGGTCTGATTATGTTGCTTTTGTTTGGATTCTCACTGGACAAGTTGTTCAGGTGTGGACAGACTCTCAGCCACAGCACACACTGGAAATTAGACCGTTACCCTTCACCTTTCAAAGTCTACTTTCTTCCAGCAGTTTAGTTTAATTTAGAGATACAGCGCAGAAACAAGCTCCTCGGCCCACCGAGTACGTGCCGACCAGTGATCCCTGCACACTAACACTGTCTTACACACCATTTACAATTATACCAAGCTAATTAACCTGCAAACCTCTACATCTTTGGAGTGTGGGAGGAAACTGGAGATCTCGGAGAAAACCCACGCAGGTCACGGGAGAACGTGTAAACTCCGTACAGACAGCACCCGTAGTTGGAATCAAACCTAGGTCTCTGGTGCTGTTAAGGCAGCAACTCTACTGCTGCGCCACCGAGCCTTAGGTGCGATTTATCCCATACAACTGCATAACACAATGATGTGGTGCATGGGCTGTTCCAAAGTTACACTCTGAAACAAATATCATACGGTGTTGCAAAGCGATCAGTTTGCAGAACAACACCACTTTGTCTGCCTAGAGTCTCACTGGTCTGCATGGAATACCATTAGAGCCCAGATAGAGCACACCATCACTGGTGCTGTCCTTAGCCAGCGTTGCAATGCTATACGGTCCCACTGTGTGTAGAGGCACTGAGGCTAGGTGCGTCTACTGCAAATCTTTGGTGAGGAAGCATCACAGTTTTAAGCCCTCCGGACATTGAACACCAGGCAGTTGCAATTTATGTTAAAACCCCCCATGAACTATTTGCTCACATCGGGTTGTATACAAGTACCAACTGAGGCAATGCCAAAGTTATGCAATTCAAGCAACGTGAAAGTATTGACTTGCATATGAATTGTTTATCAATAAAGTCTACCTTTGAGAAAAGAAGGATTTTAGTAACCTGCGGGTAGTGGCATGCCCCCTGCATCACACACGGCACAGTTACCAACATCTGTACTCTTAGGTGTGCATTCCTTAAATGTTAGTTACCATTATCCATTGTCCATTCTGTGCATCTATCCAATCTATTCCTCTAGTTCAGTTCAGTTTATTGTCACGTGTACCGAGGTACAGTGAAAAGCTTTTGTCGCGTGCTATCCAGTCAGCTTTTCACTTATCCACGGCGTAAACGCACACAAACTCACCAAATCGCTAATAGACACACCAAGCGGAGCTGAATATTTGGAGGTAGTCAGACAATAAAGATGAAAAAGTGTCATCTCTGGCCCACTGATAGCACCATTGTCTCCCTGTCAGCAGATTGTAGATTCAAGTCCTACCTGAGGACATAATGGACATTACCGAGGGAAGGATGTGACACTGTGTGGGAAGTTGCACTTCATTAAACTGAAGTTCAAAGTGGAATGTCAAGTGTATGCAATGGATCTCATGTCATCATTTGAAGAGCTGGAAAGATTCAACTCAAGTAATAGATCACTAAACAGATGATCGGAGCCATGCCACAGTCCACTCATGGAAGTGTGCCGTGCACGATGGTGCCATGTTATTATAACACTGCAGAAATACATCATTAGCTGAGGTGCATTGGGGAGTCCACTCAGTTTGAGATGTCTCCAGACTATCCCTGGATTGAAGGCCAATGGGATCTCCACAGCAAGTGTGATAACCTGCTGAATGACCCATTCCATTCTTCTCGGAATGGCGATCTGCTCAGGATCAAACCTAAACCTTGGCAACTTTTTCCACGCAGAAGGCAATGGATACATAGAACGAGCTGCCAGAGGAAGTGGCAGAAGCAGGTACAGGTCCAACTTTTAATAAACATTGGAAAGGAAATGTTTGGAGGAAAATGGGTCAAATGCAGGCAAATGGGATTCACTTAAATAGGCATCCTGGTCAGCATGTGGAGTGAGTGCTTGTTTCTTTGAGGCTGTGAATAACACATACCTGTACCTGCACTTTCAATCCAAGTCAGTAACCTATCCAAATGGATGGGGTTGTTCGATATATGTAGCAAAGGGTCAGTTGTGAAGTGTATCCACTCTTTCACTCTGCACCAAGGTGTCCCAGGACACAGTGCTGAGATGTGTCTAACCGAGAACACACTCCCTGTCTTCCATGTTGCCTCACTTGGCCAGAGCCTCAGGAGCGTGTTCAATCTGAACACTGTGGCCAACTGGCAGGTCTTCATGGAACAATCACCAAGCTGTTTACACAATCTGGCCCATTCATTCTGGAGTCTTTCACAACAACCATTTAGAAGATTAAACACTGGAAAAGTTCACTGAATTTAATCATCTCTGAAGCTTAGCTTAGATCCATGAAATGGTTTCTTCAGCCGACAATATTGTTTATAACATTTAATTCCAGTACAATCTGTGTAAAATAAGAGGTTCGCAGGCACCTTTAGTTGTGTGCTCTCACAGGGTGAGCAATATCCGTCTGTAATTTAATCTGGATGTTGACAAGTCTCTTAGTGGTTTGGTAATTCCACATCTGAACTCTGTGGAACCTCTAGAGCACGTACACCGAAGATATTTCACCTGCCTCCTTCACACAGCAGGTTTTCTCCAAAAGGCCACAGTAAAATGTTCCTAATAGTCTTAAGAACCAGATTTTAAATCAGCTCAAACTATGCAAAGAATGTTGTTATGCTTTTGTACATTTGTGCCAAGTTGCACTATCAGTGGAGAGAAACCTGTACCTGACACAAGAGACAGCAGACGCTGGAATCTAGGGCATTAGACAATCTGCTGGGGGAGCTTAGTGGGTGCAGTAGCATCTGTGGTTGCTACAAAGGGACAGTTCTAATGCAGGCTCACAACTGGAAATATCACCTATCCTTTTGCCTCCACAGATGCTACTCGGCCACTGAGTTCCTCCTGCAGTTTTTTTTTTTGCTCTGCTGGTTTTCTGTGAGGTAATGGTGAGCTGTACCATGTTGATCCTGTTACCTATGCATATTTTAGGTCTGCTTGGGTTGAGTATATGCAAGGCTTATTTATGCAATCTCATCAGAGCTTCTCCTGAATGCAGGGGCGGTTATCTGCGGTGTGATTCAAAGCCAGTCTCAGGCGAGGATCTAATACAATCCTGTATTAACACAACAGTAAACTCGGTGCACTGTGGACGGCCACACTGTAGCCACAATGCACTGACTGTTAATCGAGTGGATACTTAAATTGGTGGATGCAGTTTCAGTCAAGGAGATGCTCGAGTATTGTTGGAGCCAAATTTATCCAGGCAAGTAGAGAGTACTCCATCACTCTTCCGACTTATGGAGAGAAATGGAAAGTCATTTACTTCTGGATAACCAGCCTCTGACTTGGTTTGTTTAGTTTTAGTTCAGAGATACAGCATGGCAACAGGCCCTACGGTCCACCCGAGCCCTTGCTGACCAGTGATCACCCATTCACACTAGTTCCATCCTACACACCAGGGACAATTCACAGAAGCCAATTAACCTACAAACCTGCACGTCTTTCGAATGTGGGAGGAAACCGGAGCACCCAGAGAAAACCCACACAGTCACTGGGGGAACGTACAAACTCCGTACAGACACTATCCATAATCAGGATCGAATCCGGGTCTCTGGTGCTGTAAGGCAGCAGCTCTACTGCTGCACCACCGTGCCGCCCTAATTTTGTTTGTTTATTTGCCTACAACCAGTAGGCATTCACCCCATCTACTGCCATTCTCTGCTAAGGATAATAATGAATACAGGCATTTCAACCATCTGATCCAACAGCCAACTCATGGGTTAACACAGAAAGGGTCTCCCACCCACAAAGTGCACCCAGGAAGCAGACTCCAGGGCTAAATTGCTGGCAAGACAATAAGTGGAAGACTACCAGAACAAAGGGGACAACAAGAATCCGACCATCTGTGTAACCATTCTGCCAATCATAAATAATGTCCTTACCTGATTATTGTCTCGTTGTCAATTCTTACAATGCAGTATGGATCACTGCTTCCTGTTCTGAAAACAAAAAGAGAAGAGAACTGAGTATTTCTTGCCTACAATGAACCCCTGCATCGACAGGGAGCCCGCTATTTAATATGGTGCCCACAGGTAAAGCATTCACAGAAATAAAAGATTAAAAAAGATAAAAGGTATTCATATAATAGCTGTCTAGCTCGGATTAAAACGGGAAATTTGCTTTGCTTTAGAGGGAACTGAAAATTCTCTCAAAAGTTAATAATTAATTTATTTTGAAAAGTATTTGAAAAGAAATCGAGAAATTAAATCATACTGAGTGAACATATGAATTAAGAGCAGGATTGGGTATTCAGCCCTTCAAGCATGCTCTGCAATTCAATAAGATGCTAAACTGATTGTACTCCCTCCCACTATACAGCTACTACTTGGACAAATAAAGCTGGGGTCAAATATATGGAAGCAACATCCCCTCTTCCTCAAGGTCTCACATTACCAAAACCTCATTCAGAAGACAGCGCATTGTGACCATGGAGCTGATCTTGTGTCTTCGCTGTATTTAATCTGAAGGCACTCTCACCTTTAGGCAAATTGGTTTTGGGTTTCAACCCACTCAGAATCTTGAGCACAAGACCCTGGCCTGATGCTTCAATCTAGCACAAAGTTGGTAGGAAGGAACTGCAGATGCTGGTTTACACCAAAGAAAGACACAAAAAGCTGGAGTGACCCAGTGGGACAGGCAGCATCTCTGGAGAGAAGGAATGGGTGATGTTTCGCGTCTGAAGAAGTGTCTCAACCTGAAACGTCACCCATTCCTTCTCTCCAGAGATGCTGCCTGTCCCACTGAGTTATTCCAGCTTTTGGTGTCTATCTTTAGCACAAAGTTGGACCGTGCAGCAGAATCCCACCTTTCAGATGTGATGTCAAAACCAGACCCTGTCTGCTCTCTGAGGTAAACAATCCCACGGTGAGATTTTGTAAAACAGTGTAATTATAGCCAGCGTTCTGGCCAACCGTTGTCACTGAACATTATGAAAGCAAGTTGATTATTGGATCATTAAATACTTTTTGTTTATGAGCCTTGCTGTATAAAATACGTCTCTGTTAATCCTTCGTTACAACAATGACTATACTTGGCAGTCAGCGAATAAATTGTAAGATGCTTTGAAATATCCTGAGAGGTTCCAGATAAATGGAAGTCTCCTTCTCGGAGGTGAAACGTCTGCATAGCCAAGCTGAGAAGTGCCATCTGTCAAATGAGACAGGAACAAATTATGTGTTTCAGCAGAGATTATTTCTTGTGAGGCCCCAATTACCAGCCTGGGATAGATTTTTCATACATGAATAAAAGCCATTCTTAAATCCAAAACCCTTGCCAAGTGATTTTGCGACTCGAATCTTTCCTACATCCATTGTCTCGATGGCAGAGATGTAAATTGTGTTGAGGTTCTGCCCATTTAAAAGCACTTAAATTTTCAATTTGATTTGGTAAAATTTAATTCGTTTTCCTGATGGTATTCACAGTAAATACTAGAGTTTTTACATTGCCGGCAGGAATCTGATAATTTATATAGGAACTATAAGGTCACAGGTGTACAATGTAAACTATTATTGTGCTGGTAAAGGAAAGGTTGTGCCTGCCCTTTCTGCACGCAACAAAGATAATTGACTGACGAAAACTGAGGTTCATTGCTTTTAGCAAAAGGAAGTCTTGAGATTAAGATTCGCATAAATATCTGGCTGCAGGTCTATTTGTAAACTTTTCACCCGAGAGTAAGTAATTATTAATCATCCTCAGCAAAGCCAAACAGACTTTTTTGTAAGATTAATTGTGATTTATTGATGTTTTGTACAAAGCCTGTCGTGGAGAGTGATAGATATCCTCAACACTAATGGGTACTTTTCAAACACAGATGCGCCAAATAAGGGAAGTTGAAGACTGAGCCATAACACTCCAGCCCCAACACTGTGCCCCATTATAGTTCCTAGCCAAGAATCTGTATTAGCACTGCATGATACAATTTAATCCATTAGGCTTAGAATCCACAGATCGTCAGTCTGTAACAACAATCAATGCACTTTGGTTTCTCTTCTTAATGCAGTCACTTAGAGTGCAAAAACAACATACTGAATGTACAACTACATTTTATTGACCCAAGCTGAAAACTGGTAGTGTGGGACTGGGCGAGTTGCTGCCTTACAGCGCCAGAGACTCAGTTTGGATCCCGACTACGGGTGCTTGTCTGCATGGAGTTTGTACCTTCTCCCCGTGGCCTGCGTGGGTTTTCTCCGGGTGCTCTGGTTTCCTCCCACACTCCACAGACGTACAGGTTTGTAGTTAAGTGGCTTCTGTAAAGATTGTACATTGTCCCTCGTGTGTAGGATAGAGCTAGTGTACGGGGATCACAGATCGGCACATACTCGGTGGGCCAAAGGACTTGCTTCCTTGCTTTATCTCTAAACTAAACTAACTGGGAGTCAGAAACTTATTATTGTTTTTTTTACATAGTTATGTCAATGAAGCAAGAATGTAAATGTGGATAAGCCAGAAAGTGAGGCTAACTGGATTGCCAATCGAAATGGACTCAAGGGTCAAATGATTTTGCTACATACTTCTACAGAATGTATCGATGAGGTCATCAAGGCAATTTACAGAGGGCGGAGGGGAGGGGGCGGAGAAACTAAAATAGATAAAAGGCATAGAGCAGGGTGAAAAATTCCAACAACGTGACCAAAGGTTTGTTACGACAGTGGGATTTGAGAAGAAATGTTATTAAGAGGGTAAATGGAGAGAAAGCAAAGACAAATATATTTTGGTAAAGAGGGCTAAATTTAAGTCAAACAAATTGAGCAGGAAGATAGTGGAGAAAGCTGCTGGTTTACGTACTCTCTGCATTGTGACAACCACTTCATAAAGTTCAGCTTTGTTAGTTAAAGGAGCACAAGCGAACAGATGATGTGTTTCCATTCCAGCAAACCCTGGCAATAACAGTCCCACATTGTGCATTATTTTTCAAAAGGGTGCTATTTTAAGACAAGAGTGATCTTTATAAATGAAGAATTCAGAACATCACGGAGATCCAAATGACAGCGTTTTGTTTACAAGTGACGCCTTGTAGTGCAACGTGATCGTTCTGTTCACTTGGTCAATCAAGTGTCAAGATTGCAGCTGAGGTTATTAGGTGGGAAGAAAACTCAGAGGCTTCCAGATGTAGCACAGGAGCTGTTGTCTTGGTTACTGGTGTTTCTGCTCAGAGGTACCCTTGGTGAAGTAGTTTTATGCAAACCAAGTCTACGCCAAACTAAAAAGTAATTGGTCAAATATCTGAGAATCGGCTGTCTCTCAATGTGTTTTGGCCTGCGGAGATCCCTCTAATGAAAAATTCAAAAGTAAAAAATGTCAGATAAATAGTCAAGGCCCTGTCCCACTTTCCTGAGTTACTCATGAATTCTCCCGCGTTTTCCCCTTAATTCAAACTCGGAGAATGTCCGTAGCGAGTCCGTGGATGTTTCGTAGCGGCACGTAATGCCAGCCGTAGGTACTCGGGGCATCAGGTAAGTCGGGACATTTTTTCAGCATGTTGAAAAATATCCACAAGTAAATAAAATAGCCCCGAGTACCTACGGCTGGCTATTACCGTAATTCTCCGAGTTTGAATCAAGGGGAAAACTCGGGAGAATTCGTGAGTAACTCGGGAAAGTGGGACAGGGCCTTACGTCTCCGCTTATTCAAACATTTTAGATCCTAAAGGGGCTTGACAGGGCACATGTGGAGAAAGGGGTCAGTCATTTATAAGGGAACTGTGTAAAAAATTATTCTCACGGTTGTGAACGTCTGGAAAATTCTCTGCTCTCAAGGGTGGTGGAAGCCGTATTATTAAATATATTTAATGTCTGGTTAGGAAAATAGTTGTTATATCTAGGAACTCAAGGCATTGAGGAGAGGAGTGTTCTTATTAAATGGCGGGGAGACCCGCGACAGCCTACTGCTGGTCCTACTTTCTTGTGCCCTTGTGAAATTAAAAAACATAAATATATTCCAAGCAGCAAATGAAGAACTCGTCTTGAAAGGACACAAAGGATAGAGAGAACAATATGCATTTCCGTAGCATCGTTCATAATCCCTGGTCATTTTCAGCCACTATTTGGAGTGTAGTCATTGATATAATGTAGATAGCTCAGTAACCAAGTTACACACAATGAGGTTCCACAACAGCAAAGTGATTATGGGCAAATAACCCACTCGGGGCAATGTCCTAGTCCCAAGTATCTTCAGCTGCTTCACCAAGGATTTATCATTGGATGCCTCCACTTCATCGATGAGATAAATGTAGACCAGCAACCATTTTGCAGAACACCTGTACTCTGTTCACTCCTTCTCCACCTGGCTCTATCTGCCCATTGTTTTTGCTTCTTATTTGTTTCCAGCTATTACCCACACCCTGTCTCTCAACTTCCTCCCTGCTTCCCAACCTAGATCCATCGGTCCATCATCCCCCACCTCAGCTGTTGCAATCTATCACCTATCAGCCCCTATCTCACCCTTCAAACTCTTCTTGTTATACCAGCTAACTTCTCTCTATACTCTCTGTCTTGAAACAGAGTCACGACTCACAATGTCTTGCCCTTTGCCTCCTCAGATGTTGCTCGCTCGGTTGAGTTTCTCCAGCAGTTTGATTTATCCCCATCTCAGATACTGACACAGTCCATGCCAAAATACAACAAGATCTAGACCATGAGTAGCTATGATCAGATATACACGTCAAAACAAATCACGTTGTGCATGTCCGAGACGATTGATATTTTCAGTGTATTTTCAGTGAGGGAGAATCTAACTGAAAATCAAAATACTTTTCAGCCTGTCAGTTAGCATCTGTGGAGAGAGAAATAGAGTTAGCATCTTAAGGGGTGGCACAGTGGCACAGCTGGTAATGCTGCTGCCTTACAGCACCAGAGATCAGGCTTCGATCTTTGTGTCGTTTGCACGTTCTCCCTGGGACAGCGTGCGTTTCCTCCAGGTGCTCCGGTTTCCTCCCATATCCCAAAGATGTGCGAGAATGTTGGTCTATTGGCCTCTGTAAATTGCCCCAAGTGAGAAGGGTGTGGATGCAAAAGTAGGAAAATGTAAAACTGGTGTGAATGGGTGATGTATGGTCAAGTGGATTCGGTGGGATGAAGGGCCTGTTTCTCTGCTGTTTCTCTAATCTAAACTATACCTTGCACCATTGACAAAACAAATACTTTTTGCTTGGATAAGTGGAGTTCCAACAACACTCAAGGAAGAACACCATCTAGGATACATCAGCCCATCTACTACCCTGAACTTTTGTTCCCTCTGTCAGTGGCACTCTCTAGCTTCAGGCCGTACCATCTTCAAAATGAACCCCAAAATGTCCCATAAAGATAACACCAGCACGTTCTTGAGAACATTATTACCCAATACCCAATATTATCCAAGGCTTGAAATATGTTCAAATTACTTCATCTTGGCAGAGTCTAAATCCAGAAAGTCTAATGCATGGTTTTATGTTCACCACGAGGACTTCAGCGGTTCAAGAGGACAATTTAGGGCAAAGGGCAATGGGCAAGGACAATTGAAAATGGGAAATAAATACTGACCTTGCCCTCAAGAATGAAGAGAAAAGTTGGAAAAATAACAATTTATTTTGTACGTGCGCACCAACGGAATATGTCCAACACCACAGACAACTCGTGGTTTGTGGAAAGAGCGAACCACAACTAGCAGAAGTGCAAGATCATGGTCACAGCATTTACAGGAAAGGCTGACTTACAAAATCTACTCACTACCTGTTTTAAAATGCAACCATTTTCTGTTCCTCTCTTTCCAATCATCCTTGTGAAGTTTCACGGACTGAACACACACACACGCACATTAAAACGGTGAGAAAAAAAACGATCTTTTAGCCTCATTAAAGTTCAGTATCTTTGTTAGACATAACAACCTCACAGGTCACCTTTCCTCAGATGCTGATGGAACAAGGACAGAGAGGTTCAACAGAGCTACTGGAGAATTATTCCCACGAATCCATTAGTAAGCTTGAGAAGGCCACGGTTAGACACAATACATCACAGCATATCCTGAAATCGATTCATATTTTCTCCTTTACGTCCCAAGTATCCACGGATTGTATAGAATTAGATACATCAGATACATCATCCCAAATGCGATCACAGTATCTCTTGTACTCCAACAGTTCCAGTCAACAAAGATAACTCCATTCAGATCCCCAAGGCTTTCTACTCCTCATCCTTCCATATATTCACCTACCTCAGTATGAAAGAGTTAGAATCGGTAGTACAGCTTTCAGCTGACCAAGCCCAATTCTCTGATATCAAGTAACAGTTTCAACGTTAATGATGCTTTTCATAGTTGGACAGTCATTTTGCACCAAAACAAGCCCTTTGATCCACTGTGTCAATGCCAGCTTCATGTAACTATCTATATTAATCCCATTTCAATTTCCTAATTGGATAAAGGAGACCATCAAGTCTATGATGGCTCTCAGACCAATCTCATTTCCCACTTACATACCAGTAACCATTTCTCTCACACTTGCACATGAACTTCTCTCCTGATTGTCCCACCAGACACCTACACTGGGGATTTAAAACATGACACAAATGCTGGAGTAACTCGGTGGGTCAGGCAGCATCTCTGGAGAACATGAATAGGCGATGTTTCAGGTCGGGAGCCTTCTCTATAGATGCTGCCTGACCTGCTGAGTTACTCCAGCACTTTATTTATTTTTTTGTTAACCAGCATCTGTGTTCCCATCTACACTAGGCTGATTCGCAGGAGCCAGGTAACAACCAGCACAACTTTGGGAAGTGTAAAACAAAACAAAGCATCTGGGGGAAAGCTCTGTGGTCTCAGAGAGAAGATACAAACTGCACACAGACAGCATGAAAGGCAAGGACTGAACCCATAGTACAGGAGCAGTGAGGAAGCAGCAGCACTCATTGCACCATTGTCTAACTTGTCTCAAACTCGTCTGACGTTGCATTAATATTGAATTCTTATTAGAATCCGAAGTTTGCAATTTAAAAGGAGGTCATTTGGTCATTGATGTCCAACAAGGAGCTGCTGCTGAAGAGCTGTCAGGGGTTGTGTGGCGAAGGCAGGAGAATGGGGTTGAGAGGGAAAGATAGCCATGATTGAATGGTGGAGTTGACTTGATGGGCCGAATGGCCTTATTCTGCTCCTAGATCTTATGAATTTATGAACCTCCTCCCATTTCTCAATTTTCCATCCACAACCTTGCTGGTTAGAGCACAATGAATTTCAACACAATTTAATATTTCTGCATCCATAACCCTTCAGGAAGCACGCGTCTAACCTCATCACCCAGAGGTGGAAGAAAAATATCCTTAAACCTCCGCCCTACCTGTTAAACTTCTAACAATTACAATCATCTTTGCACGCCTCTCCAGCTACTGGGAGAAGGTAAAAAGAAGAAAAATCAATGCACCTTTCAAGGCTTCTCAGTTTTTTTTAATACATAATCCCCACAACTCCATTTTTTTCTCCCAAAGTAAAGAACCCCAGCCATCCCAATCCTTTCTCCATTCCAGGAATATGGGAATAAATACCTTCATGCCCGCCCTTCTTCCAGCACATCCTTTCTGCCACATGAGGGTACAAAATATCTGCAGTACTCTAAATATCATTTTACAGTTCCAGCATGACCTTCCTATTCTTTTCGACGTTTTAACCACAGTGGATCCAGTATCAATTCCCTTCAGAGACTTGACGTAGGTTGGGAAGATAACTTTCACCCACTGATTCTGGTGAAATTAACTCACATAGATAACCTGATCATCATTTTGCTGGAGACCTTAGGTTGCAGAAACCAATAACTAGATCACCCGCATTAGATCAAGGCATCAGGTGATAATTGACCAGATTGGGTTTGTCCAGCATTTTGTGAATAGGAACAAGCTGTCCAATATTCGTAGAGTCAGGAAGATGCCAGGGTTGTGAGTGTACTGGTTCAAGGTACAGCTACTTCCAGAGCACAGATTTTCAGCACAAGCTCAGCCTGGTATAAAATCAACAAGCTTGAAACTATCCAGGATATACCACAGAGTTGGTTCCCCCACTTACGGCTGTTGGATGAGGAGCTCCAGGACTTTGTTCCAGAGGTGAGTAAAAGACATCTTTCAAAGTCACATTGATATGTAACCCAAGCAGCATACCTTTGCATTGCAGTATTGCTGTGGGTTTGCTACTCTTATCTCTTGGCATGGTAGAAATGACAAGTTGGCTTAAAATGATTAATGGCAGTAGCAGGAGATGTGATTATTCGATGTGTGTTTAGAGGGAGGGAGTAAAAAGAACAATTACGCTAATAAACGGGACTTTGCACTTGTAAGCAAGTGTTGCTTGCTAACAGTATCGAAGACAATTTCAATCACTTTGGTGATTAAAAGCTGACTGAGAGAAAGTATTGTTGACAATGTTATCGAGAGGCACTTACTCAACAATAATCTGCTCACCAATATAGAGCTTGAGTTTCAGTGGGACCACGTTGCTCCAGATACCAATGCTGAATTCCAAAACTAAGGATGGCATAAAGGCAGGATTTAACTGATCGTGGCATTGAGGAGCACTAATAGAACTGAAATTAATGGAAATCAAGAGGAAAACACTCATCAATAGTTGAAGAGGCCAAACTTCCCACAAAGGAAGATGATTGTGATTATTGGAATTCAACCATTCCAGCTCTAGAACATCATTGCATGAGGACCCAGCATAATGTCCTAGCCTCAACCATCTTCAGCTGCTTCATCAATGACTTCCCTTCAAACACAAGATCAAAAATGGAGATGTTCACTGATCATTGCACAGAGAAGCAGCCAGTGAAGCAGCCCATGTTTGCACACAATGTGACCTGGACACCATTCAGCATGGACTTATAACTGGCGAGTGATGCTTGTGCAAAGGAACTGCCATGGTTAGAGGGTGTGTAACCATGTATCCTTGACAGTCAATTACATTCCCAATGTCACGTCCCCCACCATAAACATCCTGGGAATCAACATCGACCAGAAACTCAGCTGGACAGCTACATACTGTAAGTACTGTAACTATAAGTGGCAGCATGGCGGTGCAGCGGTAGAGTTGCTGACTTGCAGCGTCACAGACCCGGGTTCAATCCTCACTAATGGTGCTGACTGTACGGAGTTTGTATATTCTCCCCGTGACTGCGCGTGGTTTTCCCGGGTGCTCCGGTTTCCTCCCACTTCGGAGTGTGGGAGGAAACCGGAGCACCCGGGAAAACCCAGACTTCTGGGTTTGTAGGTTAATTGGCTTCGGTAAGGAATTGTAAATTGTCCGCAGTGTGTAAGGATAATGCTAGTATGTGGGAATCCCTCGTCGGCGTTGACTCGGTGGGTTGAAGGGCCTGTTTTCATGCTGTATCTCTAAATTACACTAAACTATAGGGCAGGGTATCTTTCAGTGAGTGACTCACCTCCTGACACTTCCAAGTCTTTTCAACCAAGGCACCTGTCACGAGTGTTATGAACTATTCTCTGCTTTCTTAAATGAATGCAACTTCAGCAGCTTTGAATGACACATCCAAGAGGATGCTGCCATTGATCAGTGTGCCATCCACCACCCTAAACATTAATTCCTCGCACCACCAGCATGCAGTGACTGCACCATACACCCGCAACACAATACACTGCAGATAATCACCTGGGTTCTTAATTTAGTTTCGAGATACAGCGTAAAAACAGGCCCTTCAGCGCACCAAGTCCATGCTAACCAGCAATCACCCATTCACAATAGTTCTATACCCTATATCCAAAGTCCTAGGGACAATTTACAGAAGCCAATTAACCTACAAACCTGCATGCCTTCGGAATGTGGGAGGAAACCGATCACCTGGAGAAAACCCACGTGGTCACAGGGAGAAGGTGCAAACTCCATACAGACAGTATCCATAGTCAGGATCGATCCCGGGTCTCTGGCACTGTTAGGCAGCAACTCTAGCGCTGTGCCCACCATGTCGCTCCTTCTGCCAGCATCTCCAAACCCACGATTTCTAAAAGCAAGCAGGGAAACGGAAGCTATTGCATGGGAACACCACTCATCCTGACTTGGAATGCATTGCCAAATCTTTGTCATCGTCGTCGAATATAAATGCAGGAGCTCCCTCCCAAACAGTCCTGTGAGACTGCCTCCACCAGCAAGACTGCAGTGTTCCAAGGAGGCCGTTTACCACCAAGGGCAATAAATGCAGGCATTGTCAGTGATGCCCAGATCCCAAAATAAATATTATTAAATGAAAGAAAAAAAAAATTGTAGGAAGTGCAGCTGATGGGACACACAGGGAATAGTAGCCAAAAGATGCACAAAGATGTTAGAAATCTGAAATAAAAACAGAACATGATGAAGATACTTATCAGGTCAGATAGTGTCTGTGGAGATGGAAACAAAGGCTAATGTTTCAGGTTGAGGTCCTTTCAATGTTTCAGCAAAGAGGTCCTTCTGCAGTTGTACAGGGCCCTAGTGAGACCACACCTCAAGATTCAAGATTCAAGATCCAAGAGAGTTTATTGTCATGTATCCCTGATAAGACAATGAAATTCTTGCTCTGCTTCAGCACAGGACATAGTAGGCATCACTACAAAACAGATCAGTGTGTCCATATACCATTATATAAATATATACACACATGAATAAATAAACTGATAACGTGCAAATAACAGATAAAGGGCTATTAATGTTCAGAGTTTTGTCCGAGCCAAGTTTAATAGCTTGGCTCGGGCAAAACTCTGAGTTTTGTGTGCACCTGGAGTATTGTGTGCAGTTCTGGTCTCCAAATTTGAGGAAGGACATTCTTGCTATTGAGGGAGTGCAGCGTAGATTCACAAAGTTAATTCCCAGGATGGTGGGACTGTCATATGCTGAAAGAATGGAGCAGCTGGTCTTGTATACTCCGGAATTTAGAAGGATGAGAGGGAATCTTATTGAAACATATAAGATTATTAACGGTTTGGACACAATAGAGGCAGGAAACATGTTCCCGATGTTGGGGGAGTCCAGAACCAGGGGCCACAGTTTAAGAATAAGGGGTAAGCCATTTAGAATGGAGATGAGGAAACACTTTCTCACACAGAGAGTTGTGAGTCTGTGGAATTCTCTGCCTCAGAGGACGGTGGAAGCCGGATCTCTGGATACCTTCAAGAGAGAGCTAGATAGGGCTGTTAAAGATAGCGGAGTCAGGGGATATGGGGAGAAGGCAGGAATGGGGTGCTGATTGTGGATGATCAGCTGTGATCACATTGAATGGCGGTACTGGCTCGAAGGGCCGAATGGCCTACTCTTGCACCTATTGTCTATTGTCTATAACGCTTCAATGGGATTGGGAATTAAACAGAGTTGAAACCACTTAAAATCTGGAGCATTGCAGCTAGTTTTCCCAAAAGGTAAAAACAAGGACCGGCAAACGCTGGTTTAGACAAAAGGATAGGGTCTGAAGAAGGGTTCCTACCGGAAATATCACCAAAGATAGACACGAAATGCTGGCGGGACAGGCAGCATTTCTGGATAGAAGGAATGGATGATGTTTCCGGTCGAATGGTTCCTGTCCCGTTAAGTTACTCCCGCATTTTGTGTCTTTCTAATGCGGGAGTAACTTAACGGGAAACCAGCGAACCAGTCTTCCGACAGGAAACATCATCCATGTTCTTCAGTGATGATGCCTGACCCGCTTAGTTACTCTAGCATCACCCTTTGTTCTCTCCCCAGATGCTGCCCGACCTGCCCAGTGTGACCAACATTCCCAGCTGTTAGCACAGAGAATGTGGCCCCATAGACACGGCTGGCGGCATTATAGTTTTGTTGGTAAGATCGCAATACATTTATTTGGCCATTAGCTTGATGGAATCAAGCTCATCTTTTAGCTTGAACGGAACCTAATTATTGTTTTTGATGCGTTCTCAGAGGCGCACGTCTCCCTCGTCTCTTTGTTGGCGGAGTTTGGGGGAACAGCTTCATGTGGTTCAATAGCAATATTTTTTATAACAGCCGGAGAGAGAGATAGAGAGAGGGAGGGAGAGAGTGGAAAGGTACCCGGGAGGGAAGGAAGAGAGAAGACAGGAATGAGGGGGTGAGGAAGGGAAAGAGAGGCAGATAAGCGAGAATAGAATAAAAAGGAGACAAAGAAAATGCCGAGAGGGAGCGAATATTTCCTTAAAACCAGAGGCAGAATCCTAATATAAGTTCTTGGATAAATATGAAAGGCAGACTTTGAGCAGCGAGGGTGGGGACGGAAATATCCCGGGAACGCAGAGCTGTGGATGCAGGTGGACTTGTCCAGTGTCGCGGCTCACACCCCACCCCCCGAACACCACCGGGTCCGCTCTGGAGCATCGCCATTACATTTACTTGGTGCACTTTGCCGTCGAGGCTGTTGAATATGATTATTTATCCTTCGCCACCCAAACAAAATTGCATCGTGGAAAGGAAAGGAAAGGAAAGGTGCACCAAGGAAAGACACTGAGTGCTGGAGTAACTCAGCGGGTCAGGCAGCATCTCTGGCGAACAAGGATAGGGGATGTGGAGGAAAGAAATACCCATGCTGGTTTAAACCGAAGATGGACAGTCTGAAGAACGTTATCCATTCCCTCTCTCCTGAGATGCCGCCTGTCCCGCTGAGTTACTCCAGCATTTTGTGTCTATCTTCGGGATTACATTGTTCCCGGTACGGGCAGTCAGCGCTGGCACCGGGCGGCAACCTTAGCCCCGGCTCCGGCTCCGGCTCCGGGCTCTCTCCGGGACTCTGCCTAGAGCGCGGCTGGAGGGAGGGAGGGAGCGCGGATGGAGGGAGAGGAGAGAGGGAGCGCGGATGGAGGGGAGAGGAGAGAGGGAGCGCGGATGGAGGGGAGAGGACAGAGGGAGCGCGGATGGAGGAGGAGGACAGAGGAGCGCGGATGGAGGGGAGAGGAGAGAGGGAGCGCGGGTGGAGGGAGGGAGGACAGAGGGAGCGCGGATGGAGGGGAGAGGACGTGACAAATGAAACCACACTACAGCGATGCACTGGGATTAAAATCCTGGGCTAAATGTCAGTTCCTGTCTCCTAAACTTCACGTGTTCTCCTCCGCCCGCGTTACACTGCCCGCTCCGCGCACAAGCGGGTGTGAAAGGGGAGACGGGCAACTTTCCCCCTGGCTGTGGGGAGGAGATGTCAGCGGCTGATGAGGAGCAGAGGGGATATGGGGGGTGGGGGTGGGGGCGGGGAAGGGAGCCGAGCCGAGCCGAGCCGCGGGCGACCCCCAACAATACTCACAGATCCTTGGCTGGTAATTTCTTCCCTTCGACTATCCGAAGAAACAACGAGCTGCGCTTGGCCATGGCTTGTCACTGACTGCCATAGGTCGGCACGGAAAGTTGCCGGGCTGGGCTGGGACGCTCTGAGACGGGCTGGGACGAGCTGGGCTGGGCTGTGCCCTTTGTCCTATTTTCACACCTTACACTTCCTTATCTACGTACCTCCCTCTCCCCTGACATCAGTCCGAAGAAGGGTCTCGACCCGAAACGTCATGCGAATTCCTTCTCTCCAGAAATTCTGCCTGTCCCGCTGAGTTACTCCAGCTTTTTGTGTCTATCTTCGGTTTAAACCAGCATCTGCAGTTCCTTCCTATACAGAGATACAATAAATATGCTTCGGTTTAAACCAGCACCTGGCTTCCTACTCTGTGCTAGACTGAAGCTGGGCTGGGCTGGTCTGGGGCTGGGGCTGGGGCTGGGGCTGGGGCTGGTCTGGCTGGGCTGGGCTGGGCGGCACTATGGCTGGAGCAGCCCCCGACTGTGTACCGCGGGCCGAGGTGTCCATGTGTAGTTTACATCGCGGCCGGGGCGGTGCCAACCCGCTTGATGGCCGCAGCCTGGAAACTCAACAGGAACGAGTGACGGTTTCTTGCAACAACAAAAAATATTGTCAGCGCTG
This sequence comes from Malacoraja senta, assembly GCA_038087875.1. Taxonomy (NCBI): domain Eukaryota; kingdom Metazoa; phylum Chordata; class Chondrichthyes; order Rajiformes; family Rajidae; genus Malacoraja; species Malacoraja senta. The sequence continues at coordinate 15,859,148 of CM075982.1, forward strand.
TCATGCAAATCTCTCCCAGTCTAGTCGTGCACTCTGCCGTCGAGGCTCTTGAATATGACTCTATATCATTTGCCACCTAAACAAAACGGCATCGTCCAGTCGTAAGGAACTGCAGATGCTGGTTTACAAAGAGAGACACCGAGTGCTGGAGTAACTCAGCGGGTCAGGCAACATTCTCTGGAGAACATGGATAGGGGATGTGTAGGAAGGAAATGCAGATGCCGGTTTAAACCAAAGATAGACCCAAAATGCTGGAGGAACTCAGCGGGCCAGACGGCATCTCTGGAGAGAAGGAATGGGTGGCGTTTCGGGTCGAGACCCTTCTTCACATTAGCGGATTCCTCAAGATAGGGGATGTCTAAGGTCTGGTCTGAAGAAGGGTCCCGACCAAAAACATCAGCTATCCACGTTCTCCAGAGATGCTGCCTGGCCCACTGAGTTACTCCAGCACTTTGTGTCTTGTTTAATATTTGTGTGAGGTCCAGCGTTAAATGGTCAACAGCAGAGTCTTGGGAAAGTCATGGCCATTGGAACCCCTTCATTTAAATGCCCCGACTGGGAGCGGTGGTCTCTGCACAGATTCCCAACCCGCAGCGGCAGGTTGCGGGGAGCGTGGGCGGAGGGGAGAGTAGGGTTGGTGTGGGCGGTTAGGACGATAGCTTGTGCAGGCCCCAGTGTTTCCCACCAGAGAACCAATAAAAGCTGCAAATGTTGGCAATCTGAAATAAAGCCGAGTTTGCTGGAAACACGCCGCATATCAGACAGCATCCGTGGAAAGAATGAATACTTGACTTTCTTTATTGTCACATGTGACAAGTCACAGTGAAAACCTTTGCTTGTATACCCAAGGTATGCAAATAGTCGCCACATAAGGACGCTGACAAAGTTACAAATAATACACAGTATCCGCACCAGGTCCCCCCCTTGTTCTCCCCCACCCCACCCCCACCTCCCTCATGGCAGTCCCCCCAGTCAGGTCCTCCTTTGTTCCTTCCAGAAACAGTGACCATTTCAGGTCATAGATCCTACTGACGTGTGACACAAATTGCTGGAGTAACCCAGCGGGTCAGGAGAAAAGGAATAGTTGAAGTATCGGGTCGAGGCCCTTCAGACTCTCTCTCACCTACTCCTTTTTCTCCAGAGGTGCTGCCTGATCCACAGAGTTAATCCAGCATTTTGTGTCTATCTTCAGTATAAACCAGCATCTGCAGTTCCTTCCTACACATCCTACTGAAGTGTGTCAGAAGGAACTGCAGATGCAGGTTTACACAAAGATAGACACAAAATGCTGGAGTAACTCAGCGGGTCGGGCAGCACCCCTGGAGAAAGGAATACGTGAAGTTTTGGGTTGAGACCCTTCATCAGACTAAGTCAGCGGGGGGGGGGGGGGAATCTAGAGGTATGGGAAGGTACAAAACAAAGCAGAGCCTTTATGGCTGACTCAGGGAAGGCCAAGCCCACAATAGTCCATTGTTGGCTGGAATGAGGTATTGATGTGAAACTCTGGTTTCTCTCTCCTCAGGTGCTGCTGACCTGTCCAAGCTTTGTCTACGTACTTAAGTATTCTGTGATTGGTCTCGACCCGAAATGTCACGCATTCTTTCTCTCCAGATATCCCGCTGAGTTACTCAGCATTTTGTGTCTATCTTCGATTTAAACCTGCAGTTCTTTCCTACACATAAAGCTTTCTGTGAATTTGTGTAACTGGGTGTGGAAAATAGTCAGGATCCAAGTTTAATTCCCCCCTGTTTCATTTCCCTTTTTATTGCCTGAACATAGATGGGTTGAGCCAATGCCATACAGCGCAGAGTGCCAGTGGACAGTGACAGGAATGAAGTAAGTCTCTATGCAGAAAAGGACACAAAGTGCTGGAGTAACTCAGCAGGCCAGGCAGCATCTCTGGAGAACATGAAAGGTGACGTTTCGGGCTCGGGACCCTTCTTCACTCTCAGTCCAAAACATCACCTATCCATGTTCTCCAGAGATGCTGCTGACCCGCTGAGTTACCACAGCACTTTGTGCCCTTTTGTGGCTAACTGGCATCTGAAGTTCTTTGTTTCTACAAGTCGCAATGCAGTGCGCATGTCGCAACGTGCAAGAGAACTTGCTGAGGGTTGCAGTGATGCTTGCTTGAAGCATGGCAATTCTGTGGGGAAGGACCAAAGATCAAGGTGTTCCCACCACTTGACCCAAGAGGACTGAGTCCTGTGCCACAGCCTCTCAAATGGGACATTATTTAAGGAGGAAACAGGAGAGGCATTTTTAAAGAATGCATTCTGTTTAATGGGAACCTAAGGGGTGTGTTTTTACACAAAGGGTGGTACGTATATGGAAGGAGCTACCAGAGGAGGTAGTCGAGGCAAGTACTATCATGATGTTTTAAATAGCATTTGGACGTGTACATGGATAGCATAGATTTAGAGGCATATAGGCCAAACACAAGCATGTGGGATTAGTGTAGATGGGGCATGTTGGTCAGCATGGACAAGTTGGGTCAAATGGCCTGTTTCATGTTGTATGACTCAATGATTCTAATTAATGGCACAATGAACTAGAGAAAGCTGTATTTACTGTCTATCTGAATAAAGTATATTTGTGGGGGGGAAATGCTTGTTGCATCCAGTGTAGCCACACGGCAGCATTTACTTCTGAGTTGGTAGATGATGGGTTCAATTATCAGCCCTGAACATTAAACCTAGGCTGACATTTCCATGGAGACACGAGAGACACTGGTTGACATTTCAGTGCCGTGCTGGCTGACGGCAATACAGTCACTCAGATCAGACAGTCAAAACGAAACTCTGCCTGCCAGATGGTTGCAATTGAGGAGGTTCTTTAAAAAACGAACCTTTGGGTCAATAATATTAATTTATTCAGTTACTTGTGTGATAATGTATAATATGCATAAACCACTGAGTAAGTTTGTTTTATTTCAGATTTCCAGATCTGCAGATCTTTTTTGATTTTCAAGTAGTTGTGCAATAAGTAGACTTAACTGACTAGGTGGTTGTTAGAATTTTAACACACTCGAGGTTGCTCCAGTTATTTACTTTTCCTTCAGAAGAACTACAAGACAAAACATAAGGCACTGTGCAGGCTTAAATGAAAGGGTGCAGCATTAAAAGGCCAACATCACTAAAACCAGATTTCCTTATCATTGTGCATTGCGGTTTGTAAAACTGATTTTAGTGTAAATTGGCTGCCTCATGCATAACAGTGGTTGCACTTGAAAGCTGGCTGTGAGGTGCTTCGACTGCATGGATACAAAACCTTCTTGTGGTGCCTCCTCAGCAAGATGCAAGGTCAAGATGGAATAAGGTCTGTTCCATATCCCTTCACTCACCTCAACTGAACAATACACAGACTAATAATACAGGCGCAAGGATCTGCAGATGCTGGTTTACAAAAAAAGGCACAAAGTGCTGGAGTAACTCAGCGTGTCAGGCAGCGTCTCTGGACAACATGGATAGGCGATGTTTCGGGTCAATTCAAGTCTGAAGAAGATTCCTGATTCCATATGTTGCCTATCCATGTTTTCCATAGGTACTGCCTGATCTGCTGAATTATTCCAGCACTTTGTGTCTTTTTTTACACAGAATAATAATTTAATAGATATTTAAATCTAATAGGTACTTAAAGTCTGGGTTCCTGTATGATAAATCCCTAATAGTGCATAAATGGAGCTACATTGTCAGCTTCATGTGTAAGGCACAACTGACTTTAGTTATCTATCTATCTATTATACTAAAACTTGCATCTTGTGTGTGTGTGTGTGTGTGTGTGTGTGTGTGTGTGTGTGTGTGTGTGTGTGTGTGTGTGTGTGTGTGGTGTGTGTGTGTGTGTGTGTGTGTGTGTGTGTGTGTGTGTGTGTGTGTGTGTGTGTGTGTGTGTGTGTGTGTGTGTGTGTGTGTGTGTGTGTGTGCGTGCGTACGTGTCTGTGAACTCTGTCGTCAAATTACACCAAAATGGTGCAGGATAGTGCTACAATCTTTGGACCACCTTAATCACAATTGTCATGTGGTGGTTTGTATCAAGTTTCGTTCAGATTGATGTTATATTTCACAAGTTATTCACATTTTTAATTTACAAAACCCCTATTTCAGAAAATAAATCTTCGCTCTGCACTGACACTTAAAGGCCTGTCTCACGAGTCTGCGGTCATTGGCGGCGAAACAGGAAGAATCTACCGCTCCTGGGCCGCCATAGACCGCGCACTCGGTCAAACGCACAATTCTGGGGCTGTGCGGCATTGTTCCCAACACCGCACGGTGCTAAAATAAAACCAACACTGTTCAAAAATATGTCCCTACCGCACAGCCTCCGCCAGTGAGGCACGAGTGCGGCACGGCCGCCGCCACAGCCGCCGCCAGTGTGGCTCGAGCGGCGTGCGTCGAACTTGCACCGCCACAGCCTCCGCCAGTGAGGCACGTGTGCGGCACGGCCGCCGCCACAACCACCGCTACAGCGCCGCGATCAGCACAGCCGCTGCCACAGCCGCCGCCACAGCCGCCGCTAGTGAGTCACGTGTGCGGCATGGCCGCCTCCACAGCCACCGCTACAGCGCCGCGATCAGGACGGCCGCCGCCACAGCCCCGCAGATCCAAAATGACGTCATCGCAGTCGGCCCGCCCTTTTTTTTACTTACCGCAAGCTCGTGGGACCGGCCGTATTTAAATCACTCGTAAATCACTCGGGCCCCCGCGCAGCACCCGTGCGGCGCTCCCGTGGCATAGGCTCGGCGCTCTCGCCGTTGCCGTGCGGTCCCCTCTACAGGCGAAGCCGCGCTTCACCGCCGATGACCGCAACACCGTGAGACAGAGCCTTTACAGCTATGATGTCACAATGGGATTGTAGCCCTGCTTGCGACAATGTTACCATCCCAGGACACTGAGTCCTGCCAGCCCTAGCAAGTGCAGTTGCAAGCTACAATGTTGCAATCCTTTTTTTAATATTCCTGGCAAGGAGTTTTTTTTAATTGAATGAGGGAGGGTGCATTTTTTTAAATATTCCTGGCTGCAAGAATTTTTTTAAAGTTTAATGAGGAAGGGTGAATAAGGGGAAATGAGCCGCCCCTGCGCAGGAGGGGGCTGTGGGTGAGTGCTGGAATATTGCGTTGGGGGAATGGGTTGCGTTGGGGGACCAGGCCTCCCGTGGGGGCTATGGGTGAGTGGTGTAATATTGCATTGGGGGACCAGGCCTCCCATGTGACAGTAACCCAATGGGTTCCACTTGGTCTGGTATATTACTAAAACTCTCATCTTGTTTGTTATTATGTCTGTGGGTCTGTCTGTCTGTGTGTCTGTCTGCAAGTGTGATCCTGAAATCACACCGAAATGGTACACGATAGCGCTACAATTTTTGACCCACCTTACTCACCATTGTCCTGTGGTGTGGCGTATCAAAGTTTAGTTCAGATTGATGGTATACCAGTTTGAGAAAAATCACTTGAACCTGCATTGGCTGTTAGCAGCTATGACGACACAATAGGATCTCATTTACAAAAACTGCCCATCAGCAGTGTTCCACCCCACAATGATATCACAATGGGATCTCATTTACATTGAAAAAAACTGCATATTCCATCTAACAATTATGTCAAGGGGGGTAGGGAAGGGAGAGGTTATGGAAAGAGGGAGTGAGTGAACGAGGGTAGAGGAAAGGAGAGGGAGGGAGAGGTGAGGGAGGGAGTGGGGTAGTGGAGGAGGAGAGGGGAAATAATAGGGAGGGTGAAGAGGAGGGGTGGGAATGCTGGGGGGTGGGAATGCTGGGGGATGAAGGAAATGTGCCGTGCTTGTGCACTTGAGGGCTATGGGTGAGTGGTGGAATATTGCATTGGGGAAAGGGGCCTAATGGGTCCCACTTGGTCTAGTATATTACTAAAACTCTCATCTTGTTTTTTTGGATGTCTGTCTGAGAGTGAGTGAGTGAGTGAGTGAGTGAGTGAGTGAGTGAGTGAGTGAGTGAGTGAGTGAGTGAGTGAGTGAGTGAGTGAGTGAGTGAGTGAGTGCATAAGTGAGTGAGTGAGTGAGTGAGTGCATGAGTGAGCGAGTGAATGAATGAGTGAGTGAGATCTTAAAATTACGGCAAAATGTTACATGATAGCGCTACAATTTGTACACCATCTTACTCACAATTGTCCTGTTCAAGAAGGAACTGCAGATGCTAGGGAAATAGTAAGATTAAACGAGAACTTACCAGTTTGAAGTTTGATCTGTATTTTATGAGGAGTTACGATGAGGGATTACGTGAAGAACCCGCTCAGTGCGCAGGCGCGGCATATTTCCAAGCAGCGGTGTGGAATCACAGATAGACACAGGTATTTGAAGTAAACATAGTAAAGAAAAGGAGACATCAATTTATTAGTTTGATCCATATAATGAGGGTGGGAGCGGAGGGCACGTAATCCCTCATCGTAACTCCTCATAAAATACAGATCAAACTTCAAACTGGTAAGTTCTCGTTTAATCTTACTATTTTACTTCGGAGTCACGTGAGTGACTTCGTGAAGATTTCAAAGCTCTGTGATTTCAACCGTGTAACAGTTTTATTTCACTCACTGCCAAAAGTTCTTGAGGGAGGAAGTGTTATCGTAATCAACCTATGAATCTGTTTCTCAAGAAACACAAAAGGTATTTATTAACAATAACAAAATTAAAGTGCTCCCCCGGGCTTAACTTAAATATTTGCAGCTTGTAATATTTTCTCTGCAAATAAATCAGGTTTCATCAACGGCTTATTATAAAAGTTCTGAATGTCGTTTCCCTCGACCATCCTGCTGTATTCAGAATATGGTCAACCGGTACGTCCATTCTGTCGGCCGTTGATGTAGATGCTGCCCTAGTGGAATGAGATTTAAATGTATTAGTATCTATTCCGGCAGCCTTCAGTACCTGTTTGAGCCATCTTGAAATGGTTTGGCTCGTTACCCGGCCATGAGGTTACTTGTGGCTGACCCATAAGGCTTTTTCACTCCCTCTGATATTGTGGGTTGTGTCTATGTAATGTTGTAGATGGGTCACGACACACAACCGTGGCTCTTGTGGGTAGGCCCGGAATACCACCAGTGGATTAGCTGTTCCTGGCCTGCTTGCTTCACCAGACCCGGTATGATGAATGTGATCTGATCTGGGGTGGTCACCATGTTGTCCAGCCTTAACTTGTGTAGTGACTGGACCCTCTGAGCGGATACGAGTGCCATCAACATGAGCGTCTTTAGTGTAGATTGCTCGAGGCTGAGGGATCTGGCTGGTGGCCATTCCCTGAGGTATGTCAGGACCACACTGATATCCCAAATATGGGTATACCTGGGTTTAGGGGCTTGATATCATAAATGCCCTTCATCAGTTTTACCACCAGTGGATGGGATCCCATTGCCTGTTGTCCTGCTGGTTTGAGATAAGCAGAAAGAGCTCTTCGCGCTGTGTTGATGGCACTGTAACTGATCCCTTCATCATGGTGTAGATGGGCCAGGAATTCCAGTACGTTGGTGGCTGTGGCTGTTGTATACGTTGTCCCTGTTTCCTGGCAGTACTTCTCCCATTTTCTTATGCTGATTCAGTACTGCCTCTTGGTGGATGTTCAAAGGGATGCCGACATGGTGGTGATGGTTCGTTCGGACAATCCCTGTTCCAGGTAAGGTCTATTCAAAACCTGCAACCCAGGAGTTTAATTTTCTCATGGCATGGGTGGCTTATGCCTGATACTGGGTGAGTTAATAATCCTGGATCACTGGGAAAGACCATTGGTGACTCAACCACCATGTCATGTAGAACCGGGAACCATGGCTGTGTAGGCCAGTCGGGCACCATCAAAATTCCAGAAGCAGAGTCCATCTGTATTTTGCGAAGTACCCGACTGATGAGGCAGAAAGGGAGGGAAAGCATAGAAGAAGACATTTCCCCAATCCAGCGTGATGGCATGTATCGCTGCTGCCTCTGGGTCTGGTTCCCAAGCGACATATATAGGTAACTGGTGATTTCGTCTTGATGCAAATACATCGATATCTGGCGTTCCATACTGCTTAATAACTTTAGCAAATACTTTAGGGTTTAACATCCATTCGATGTTATCATTGAATTTGCATGACCTGGTGTCTGCCACTGTGTTTAGCTTACCTGGTAGATAGGTAGCTGATAGCCAAATATGTCTTTCGACACACCATAGCCAAATCACATTGACCAATTTGTCGCATGATAATGATTTTATGCCGCCCATATGGTTAATATAAGCCACCACCGTAGTATTATCAATCTGTAACCGAACATGCAAGTGCTGCATATTGGATACATATGCTTTTAACCCATAAAAGGCGCCCAACATCTCTAGATAGTTAATGCCCAGTGTCAGTAGTAATGATGACTCTAGGTTAGTCCATCTACCACCTGTGCTGGATATGGAGTTAGTTGCTCCCCAGCCTTGAGCACTGGCATCTGTTTGAAGAACTAAAGTAAGGTTAGTGATGATGATAGAGCTGAAACTATGCCAAACATTTTCTGCCCACCACTGTAGCTGATATTGCTTCAGTGGGTAATTACATGACACGAACATCGTGACCTGTATGTCGTTTTAGTGCCTGTACCTTTGCTGTTTGTAAATTTTGATAGTGCAAAGGTCCGCATTGTGTAGCTGGAAATGCTGCTACCATTTTCCCAATCACTCTTGGGACTTGTCGAATAGTTGGTCCTTTGTTGACCATTAAATAGTTGCATGATTGTGCTAATGCAACCATTTTTTAAATTTTTTTTTTTTAATTTATTTATTTATTTATTTATTTTATTTTCCTTTTGGCAAGGTAACAGTCATATGGACTGAGTTAATTGTGAAGCCCAGGTAGTCCATAATAGTGGATGGCTTCAACTTAGATTTATCTGGATGTAGACGAACTCCAGAGTTTCGAGGAGCTATTTTGTAGCTGATACTGCTGCCACAGCCAATTCCATCGTTTTCCCTACTATCTGAATATCATCCAGGTATGCCATGACAATATGTGTTTGTTTCTTAGTCTTGCCATGGCTATTTTCAATATTTTGATGAATAATCTTGGGGCTGAAGTTAGCCCATTGGGCAATGCTTTGTACTGCCTCAGCTGCCCCAACCAGATAAATTGTAGGTATCTGCAATGATCCTTGTGTATGGGTATTAGATAGTAAGCATCTTTCAGATCAATGCTTGCCATGAAGTATCCTTTGGAAATCAGTTGTTTGGCAGTAACAACTGTCTCCATTTTGAAATGTATATACTCAACAAACTTATTTAGTGATGTTAAGTCAATGATGATGCGACATCCACCATCTTTTTTGGTTTTATTTGATACAAATTCCAAAGGTTCATGTTTGGTCTTTTGGATGACCTCTCACTAATGCCGTTGAGTATATACTTGTCACACGTGACAGTAACCCATGCTTCTTTAAACCAGTGTAATCTCCCCTCTGTTAGTAAAGCACCCTTATTCTCTATATGCTGGCAGGAACCAGACCCACCTACCTCCATGTTCATTGGTGTTTCTTTTGTTTCCTGATGTTTTTGTAGGTTTTGCTTGTCTGACGTGCTGGCGATGTTGGGGGGTGGCGCATTTTCCATGGGGTCGCTGTGGGCCCTGATCTAAAAAAGATCTTTGGGGATAAAATGCGGTCCCCGAGCTTTCACCAGTCCCATATTGAGGACGTCGACTGGTGGATGCCATGGGGTGCTGCCGCTTGGGTATTGTAGCTCTAGGTTTGCTCGTCCCAGGGCCTGCCCTCATGAGGCCGAAAGATGTCGCTGCTTCCTCCATGTCCCTCAGTTTTTTGTTGAGGTCTTTCCCAAATAACAGAGCGTCCGTCTCTGCAGCTGGGGCTCTGCACAACCCAGCAAATTTGGGATGAGGGCAGGTCTTATGTTTCCCCGCCGGAGATTGTGTATCTCAAATTGTGTGTTGCACATCAGTGCCAGCACATCTGCTGGCACGTAACCATCTCCGTACTTTGCACAGAACGAGCAAAGGCTGTAATGGCCGACGTCAGGAGCCTTAGATCCGCTGTAGCTTATTTCATGGTTACGCATGTTTGACCCCACGTGACCCCAGATCTGGCTGTTCACAGTCTTCACTCTGAGGCCTCACAGTTCTCTGGTGCTGTGTAAAATTCAAGCGCCTCAAGAAGTACCTTCTCCTGCAAGGGCTTATTTGACAGATGATTGATGCTGGCCGCCATTTTTGGTTCCAGCGGTCTTCCAGCACGTGGGGTTGCTACATAGCGGTCCACGACACCCAGCAGCTCTTCCTGCTCCTGCACCCCTTGCATACTGCCGAATTCTTCCGCCAGCCCCTGTACCAGACCAGCCCAACCCTGGTCACCAATGCTAGCCTCCAGTAATGAGGGAGCAGAGGGCAGTGCACAAGACACTGTGGAGGAGGTGCCTGACCTACCTCCGCGAGAACGCTCTTTCTGCGTATCCCGCTGGAGCATCTGCTCCAAGAGCTGTTGTAAGCTCTGGCGGCTGTCTCTCCTCCATGTAGGTGGAGACATGTCCCCATCCGACAAATCAGACATTACCGGCCGGTTGCTCTCATGGATTTCCTCCCTGTCCGCTGTGCAGGCATTAGCGGGACTGGGCTCGGCTCGGTCTCGGGGATAGTGGAGCGCTCTATGAGCGGTCCTGCCGCCTGTTGCTGCCCCCCTGAGATTAAACGCTCCTCTGGTGAGTTGAGCTGGGGCAGTTCTGTTGGAGAGTCTTCTCGTGAGTGTACTTATTTGCTAAGAACACCCACACTCTCTTTCTCTGTTAGACTAGTTGAATATACTCACCCAACGGTCCGTTTTTTTCAAAATGCAGCCGGAGTGCCTTCCTCCAGCTGCCGCCGCTGTTGCACTGCTGGCGTAATGCCGCGCCTGCGCACTGAGCGGGTTCTCACGAAGTCACTCACGTGACTCCGAAGTAAAATCGAAGGTAGACAAAAATGCTGGAGAAATCTTGATCTGTGGGATGTTTTCATTCAGATTGATGTAATATTTTACAAGTTATTCACATTTTTAATTTTATAAAATCCAGTTTGAGAAAGATTCAGCAGTGGCAGTTACAGCTACGAACAGTGGCAGTTACAGCTATGACATCACAATGGATACAAATCCTTGCTGGCCCTCCTGCAACAATGTTGAAATCCCAGAACACTGAGTCATGCCAGCAAGTTTTTAAGTTCAAAAACAGCGAGGCTGAACAAGAGGGGGAGGGAGTGCTGGGGAAGGCAGGGGAAATGCAATTTGATTATTTTTTAAAGTCCTGGCAGCAAGTGCAATTAGGAGGCTGAAGAGGAGGGGGAGGCAGTGCTGGGGGATAAGGAGAAATGAGCTGCCCCTGCAAAGTTGGGGGCAATGTGTAAGTGGTGGGATATTGAGTTGGGGAAACGGTTTGCATTGGGGGAATGGGTGAGTGGTGGAATATTGCGTTGGGGGAATGGGTTGCGTTGGGGGACCAGGCCTCCCGTGTGACAGAGACCAACGGGTCCCACTTGGTCAAATAAGCAATAAATGAGTGTTTCCTCTAACCAGTCTAACCTGCGGAATAACGTTGGTGAAATCACACATGAATATATCCTTGGAATCTTTACGGCACAGCCTCTGGCTGGTCCATACCCAGTTCCTGATGCTGGCTGCACGCACGATACCAACTTCAGGTGACCAAGAATTTTTCCCAAACTCCTCAAAGGCATGGTTGTTTTCATAAATTACCAAGAGGTTTAGGATCAAACCAGGAGAACGACGCACACAACAAAATTATGGTTAACCTAACAGTTTCCCTCATGTAGCCTGGTTAGAATTAAAAAGTGAAAGTCGAGGAGAGAGGCAACACTCTATTTATCCTCCAATCCTATAATAAAATCACGACAACAAGCTTCCTGTTTGAAATAAGTAGGTGCCATGACCTGGGGTTGTCAAATATGATTGAACATATTTCTGGAGCTTTTATCATTGGACCTCGTTAGTGTGAGGAATGGGCTCAACTCCTACAACTGATCGCTGGTCGGCATGGACTCGGTGGACCAAAAGGCCTGTTTCCGCACCGTATCTCCAAACTAAACATAGAACTAGTGTGTGAACGTGTGATCGATGGTTGGTGCGGACTCAAAGGGCTCAGTGGGTCAAAGGGCCTGTTTCCAAGCTATATCTCTAAACTAAACTAAACTAAACTGCTGAAAAGTGAGCAGACCAGATGATTCATGGCTTCAGCCTTTCGATTTTCTCCAATTTCATTTCCTCATTAGCAAGTAAAATGAGTAATGAATGGTTTAAAAAAGTTCAGAGTTTTTTTCATATCTTGGATTGCATGGATTCTCCAGGATTGCATGTAGCCATTGACCTATTCCTACCGCAGGTTCCCCACTTCCTCTACTCTCAGTCTGAAGAAGGGTTCCGACCTAAAACGTCTTCCATCCTTTTTTTTCCAGCGATGCTGCCTGACTTGCTGAGTTACTCCAGCATTTTGTGTCTACTGGCATCTGGACCTCCTTCCTGCACATCATTGTTTGCTCCACTGCAAAATCTGTTAAAGGTACGCCTACTTTGAAGAAATTCTTCCCCTCTCTCTAATGGGAGTTCTGCAACAACTCTTTTTGGCCTTTTCCTACTAGTTCATTCGTTTCCTCCCCCCCCCCCCCCCCCCTCTATATTTTCAGTCCAAAGAAGAATTCTGAGCCGAAAAGCCATCCTTTTTTCCAGAGATGCTCCCTGGCCCGCTGAGTTACTCCAGCACTTTGTGTCTAACCAAAGATCAATTTTGTTTTGGGGCAGGCAGAAGTACAACAGCCATACTTGGGTCACCCACACCCATCCGAAAATCTCCAGAGCTGATTGGAAGTGACTTCAACTCATGATGGTAGACAAAAAGGCTGGAGGAACTCAGCGGGCGAGGCAGCATCTATGGAGAGAAGGAATAGGCGACGTTTCGGGTCAGACTGACAGTAATGTCAACTCATGATGGAGTGCTTTGAGGTCAGGCAGAGGTGAGAGTGAGGCAGCTTGGCATATTGGTGAAAATCAATACACAATAGATAAGAACGAGTACAACCAACGGGTTATCCATACAACCAAGCCAGGTTACTTTCACCTTTGTGATCAGTCATCCCCAGAAAGATTTAATTAAACCCCGCCACCTTTCTTCTCTTGGTCTAACTCTGTCTCTGAAAGTGCTGTCATCCCTATACTCTAAACTCCATTCAGTTTTCATTACTTTTATTCTCTCCTTAGAATGGGTCTCACTGGTAAAGCCAGCATCTAGTAGGTTGTGGAAAATCACCTTCTGGAGCCACTGTAGTCCATCTGTTGATGATGCAGCCACAGTGCGGTTCTAACAGCCCTCTAAAAGGTGGCATACGTAAATTAATTTGTATGCTTCTAGGTTTATGTTCAGTCATAGTTGACTACCCTGGACCATTGCACCCATATGTTTCAAACAGGAAGTCAATTGCAGAGCTGTTTTGTTGTGGAGAAAGGAGGATGAATGGAGGATTGGCTCCTTCCTTCACTCCACTACATGGAGGAATGGTCAGATTCTCCACAATTTCCCTGTGTGCATCGTTCTCAGGTTTGACCCTGAGCCTCCTAGTAATTCAAGAAGGAATACTGGGGTTACCTGTGCTGCATTGGATGTTCTGCCCACAAACAGTACTTTCCCACAGGGCCAATTAAACCACCTATCTTGCATTTGCCGCCAACAGAACAGCCCATGTTTTATTGCCACAAGTCCCCGAATTTACAAGAATTCAGCAGTAAAGAGGAAGGTTCTGCGTTATTTGCCTTATATAGTCATTTTAGAAATACAACATCAAAAATAATTCTGATCATATAACCGTTTGGGCCCATAAAAACTATGAAGGCAATAAACATCACATGAATGCCCCCTGCTTTATTTATGTTCAGAAACCTATGATAAAATTCAGTTTTGCGCCAATAAAATTCTGTTTATAGCTCAGCTCGTTGATATACCTAATTAAACTGGGGTGGTTACAGTTGTGAAGACAACTAACAATGGTCAATCTCTGCAAATGTTTACTCAGAGTCAATAAACCTACTTAGAAATCAGAGAGGAATAAATCAGCAAACGATCTGAATGATGTATCGCAGGAGTTGTTGACAAGGAGTGGTTTCTGCAGTATCCAACTTCACGTTTACTGGCCATCAGTTTTAATAGCAGAACCCAAAGGGGTTACGCAGCCAGAATCAATGACACATCATTCTGGATGATCAGCCATGATCATATTGAATGACGGTGCTGGCTCGAAGGGCCGAATGGCCTACTCCTGCACCTACTTTCTATGTTTCTAGGTAAAATACGTTGGTGTGATTGATGAGGATTGATGCCAAAGTCCTAAATGATTTGATGTTCAACACCTCAGGTTCTACTCACAGTCATGTACATAGAAATCGAAGTGTGATAAGAATTGGCGCAAACCACAATTGCGGCAGCATGGAGCCACAGCTGCCGGAGCCTGTAAGCCTCATAGCTCCAGAGACCTGAGTTCGATCCCGACCTTGGCTGCTGTCTGTGTGGAGTTTGTACAATCTCCTTGTGACTGCATGGTTTTTTCTTGGGTGCTCCAGTTTCCTCCACATCCCAAAGACCTGTGGGTTTGTAGGTTAATTGGTCTCTGTAAAATGCCCTAGTGTGTAGGGAGCGGTTGCGAAAGTGGGATAACATAAAGCTAGGTAGACACAAAATGCTGGAGGAACTCAACGGGTGAGGCAGCATCTATGGAAAGAAGGAATTGGCGACGTTTCTGGTCGAGAGACCTTCTTCAGATTAATGTCAGGGAGGTGGTAGGACAAAGAAATAATGTGAGCAGGGACAGTGGGATTAGTGGGAGAACTGGGAACGGAGGGGGGTGGATGAAGATGGAGAGCAAGGGCTACCTGAAGTTAGAGAAGTCAATGTTCATACCGCTGGGGTGTAAACTGCCCAAGCGAAATATGAGGTGCTGTTCCTCCAATTTGCGCTGGGCCTCACTCTGACAATGGAGGAGGCCCAGGACAGAAAGGTCGCATTGGGAATGGGAGGGGGGGTTGAAGTGCTGGGCCCCCGGGAGATCAGCTTGATTAAGAAGGACTGAGCGGAGATGTTCAACGAAACGATCGCCGACCCTGTGCTTGGTCTCGCCGACTTAGAGAAGTTGACACATGGAACCGCGGATGCAATAGATGAGGTTGGAGGAGGTGCAAGTGAACCTCTGCCTCACTTGGAAAGACTGTTTGGGTCCTTGGATGGAGTCGAGGGGGAGGTAAAGGGACAGGTGTTGCATCTCCTGCGGTTGCAGGGGAAAGTACCTGGGGAGTGGGTGGGAAGGGACGAGTTGACCAGGGAGTTACAGAGGGAACGGTCTCTGAGGAAAGCAGAAAGGGGTGGAGATTCCTTCTCTCCAAAGATGCTGCCTCACCCACTGAGTTTCTCCAGCATTTTGTGACTACCTTTGATTTACCAG
This sequence comes from Malacoraja senta, assembly GCA_038087875.1. Taxonomy (NCBI): domain Eukaryota; kingdom Metazoa; phylum Chordata; class Chondrichthyes; order Rajiformes; family Rajidae; genus Malacoraja; species Malacoraja senta. Next base: position 15,874,596 of record CM075982.1, read on the forward strand.
CATCTGCAGTTCTTCCTTTAACATAAAGCTAGCATGAATGGGTGATCAATGGTCGGTGTGGCCGGTTTCTATACTGTGTCTTTTAAACTAAAACTAAAATTAAAAATAAAACACAGGCTGTTTTGTTAGCAGATTATGCACAGATATTAGTGGTCTTTATTTATTGTGACTCTCCTAACCACAGAAAATTTTGGCAATTTTGAAAATAAAATTACTGTACAGTGGAATCATTGTTGTCACTGGAGGTGTGTGTTTCTAGGATAGGTGCGATTTTATTTTCAGTCATATGATGGTAGGCATCTAAGCTTCTAAGCAGTTTTTGCAATCATCCAGATCTCCTTACAGGAGTGGTCTTGCATCAACAGTTTATTTCTGTGTTTGAAGTCAAATAAGGTTTTGTTTCTTTGTGAAACTTGATTTGGTGCTTCACCTCTTGGCACCTGTGTTGAATCCAATTCATGAACAAATGTTTCAGCATTGACACTTAGTTCATCTCTACAGAGATCACCAGCTTCTGTCACCACTGTCATCCAATGTCACCTGTTGTCCACTAGCCTCCATTATTGTTCCTACCTCTCAGCTATATGAGCTCAACTCGCTGCAGTTGGGGTTACGGTAGAGTGTGAGATGAATGGGAAAGGAGACAAATGAGCCTAGACATTGCTTTCTTGTAACTCATGCCACAGCTCTTGTTTTGATCCAACTGCTGCTGATCAATGCTAGAAACAATATGTAGTTGAAGTAGAGCCAGTATGTTCTTAATCTTCTCTTCTTCAAGAGTTCTTCAGATGTATAACGCATGTTAATGTGCAGAATAGTTTCATGCTTTCGCATTAAAGTTGTCTTGGACAGGTACATGGATAGGAAAGGTTTAGAGAGATATGGGCCAAATGTGGACAAATTGGACTAGCTCAGATGGGGCATCTTGGTCGGTGTGGACATGTTGGGTCGAAGAGCTTGTGCTGTATGACTCTATGACTCTATGATGAAAAAATTGTGCTGATCTAGAATATCCCTGCAATACCTTGTGAGCTTCCATAGCTATTCATACTGACCTGACCGTTTTGGCTAGTAATTAAACATTCAGGCACTTGCCAGAGATTCAGTATTGTGTTATATTTAAAAAAATGCTGACACACCACAATGCTCTTCTGTCCAGCAGGGTCATGGTACAGGATATCCATAGATACACAGATGGATAGATACACCACAAAAGGCAAACAGGGTTGTCCAAGAAATCTGGTCTCCCGGTGATGCCCACATCTCACAAAATGAATTAAAAGAAGTTGATTTGTACATTTTGGCCAATGTGCTTTAGCTATCTTTTTGATACCTATAAGGTGGTGTATGGTATCGTCAGACTCTGAAAATTCGTCAATTTCTGGATCATTGAGAATGGATAGTTAGCCTTCCTCCCTACTTGATCCCTATTTAAATATTTAGGAAGGAATTGCAGATGCTGGTTTAAACCAAAGATAAACACAAAAAGCTGGAGTAACTCAGTGGGTCAGACAGTATATCTGGAGAATGGGTGACGTTTCGGGTCGAGACCCTTCTTCTTCCATTTCTCCAGAGATGCTGTCTGTCCCGCTGAGTTACTTCAGCTTTTTGTGCCTATCTTCCTATTTAAATAGTTATGCTGATTGTTGTATCCTGGTGGCAGTGTTCACCTTGTGTGAAGGGCATTGCATATTGCAGAGCAAAACCAGGAGTCCCTATAGGACTGGTTCTGGTGACCGTTGATATCCTGGGGCTTGTTATAAACAAGAAATGTAATTGGACGAGTCACAGAAATGCAAGAACAGGTCTGCAGCAAGTGACTCACCTCCCCCCCCCCCCCCCCCCCCCCCAAGGCCTTTCCAGCGACAGAGCAGAAGCCAGGAATATGATGGAATACTCTGCACTTGCCTAGATGCGTGCAGCACTCAGAAGTTTCAAGAAACTCAATAACTTCCATCCAGCACAAAGCAGCGTTAGTATTCTGTGCGTTTCCAGCATTAAGTCGGGTTGATTCTTTCCACTACAAACAATGCAAAGGTGAATAAGAAACAAACCGCTGGAGGAACTCAGAGGGTCAGGCAGCAACTGTGGGGGCAAAGCGATGGGTAAACATTTCAGGTCGAGATCCCTGCCTCAGAACAGAGAGTGTAGAGGGGAGACTGCCAGTAAAAAAGGGGTAGAAGAGGGAGAGGTGAGGCATTGGAAGGATGATGGATAGATGTAGCCTGTTTTGACAGGAGTGAGGGAGGGGGAGGGGGGGAGGGGGGTGTTGGGGGGAATAGGAAACCCTGTGGGTTGTGTATGAGTGACAGGCAGATGGAGCCTGAACAAAACAGGGGAGCGGGGGTTGTGTGAGTTGGAAAAATGTGTGAGGGAGGATGTAAGACGTGGGGTGGATTAGAAGGATAAAAGTAAGGAACACAAGGGGTGCAGGGTGGTGATAGAGCAGCACTGCGGTGCAGCGGTAGAGTTGCTGCCTTATAGCACCAGAGACCCAGGTTTGATCTTGACTGCGGGTGCTGTCTGTTCGGAGTTTGCACCTTCTCCCCGTGACCGCATGGGATTTCTCCGGGTGCTCCGGTTTCCCCCCACATTCCAAAGACGTGCAGGTTTGTAGGTTATTTGGCTTCTGCAAATTGTCCCTAGTGTGTAGAAGCAGAACTATTATATGGGTGATCACTGTCGGTGCAGACTCGATGGGCTGAAGAACCTGTTTCCACGCTGTATCTCTAAACTATAAACTAAACTAAGCTGCAAAAGGCTTTAAAAGTCCTTTCATTGCATCGGTAAGAGCCGAATAATAAGTGTTAGCCTTGTCAGTGATACCTAGCTCTAGAGAACGAAATTGAACTAAGGTACTTATGCCACAGATTTCCCCAATCCTATTGCTTTTCCCGTACGTGCAGCGGGATGTATTAATGAGTGCCCAGGAGTGATTTATGGTCTGTGATATCATCCTGAGATGGAGAACGTGATCCAATTCCTCCATGGCACTTACAGTATGGCCTTTTAATCACCTGCAGCGCCCTGCTATTGTGTAGTCAATGTATAAACTGCATCAGATCCCAGGCAATCTCTACTCCCCGCGGACCAGTTTATAAATCAGGCCTGATGATAGAAGTCATTGATGAACTCCTCGGTGATGAGCCCGTCGCTATTAAGAGTGGATCTTCCAGAGTGGCATTTCCCTCGGCAGAAGAAAGAAAACGAACACGGCCTCGCATTAATCAGAAATACTGATAACAACTCAGAAATAGTGTGCAGGACTAGAATAAATAACCTTCACTAGGCATCGCTGACAGGGACAATAAAATACAAACCATATTACCAGCAGTGTGCAAAACAGTCATTACCATACATTACTGTCAGTGGGACATACTTTACGTCAACGCAATTGAAACCTTTTATTTTCACTTCAGCATTAGGCAGGAAGGAGAAATCATTATCCGATGAAATTATCCTGCAAAGCAGCAAAGTGCATCAGGATGGTTTCAAAAGCCCAGATTGTAGCCCCTGCCATCCCTCCCCTGCCTGATTTAACTTGTTATTTTACAGAAATAATCCCTTAATACCCATTGCAGAAACAGGAAAATCCAGTGTTACCCAGGCTTAGAGTCGTTCAGTGAAATACAGTGTGAATGTAACTCAGGCTAATAATGGTGGAAGGAGGGAATGAGGGATCTAGGTATGATTGCCCCTAGAAGTGGGCTGGGGGTTGCACTGTTTGATTAAACTGCACTCAGTGTGTTGACACCGATAGCATCCCAGCTTCACACAGTCAATACTAACAGCATTGTTTATTTTGGCTTCACAGAGGTCTCGATACTGTACTGTAATAATGAATGGTGAGGTAAAGCTATTCTGCTCCACCAAATGCCAGAGGGAAAGTTAAGGAATATGCAGCGGTAGTTCTTTGGAGTTCATATCTGCAGCCGTGCTCAGGGTAATTAATTTATGATCCACCGGTGTCCCTCTGCCGATGCTGTCCCTCAGCCAGTGACGGGTAATAACTTGCCTTTGGGACGGTGGTGCAGTCCAGACCCTGAGTCAGGCCTTCTCTTAACATTGCTTGATGTTGTCTTCAATGTGAGGGAAGGAACTGCAGATGCTGGATTACACCGTAGATAGACACAAAATGCTGGAGTAACTCAGCAGGATAGGCAGCATCTCTGGAAAGAAGGAATGGGTGACGTTTCGGGTCAAGATCCTTATCCAGACGTCTTTTTCAGAGTCTGAAGAAGGGTCTCGACCCGAAACATCACCCGCTGAACCGCTGAGTTACTCCAGCATTTTGTGCCTGGCTGTCTTCAATGTGAATCTGCGCCTTCACACTGAACATTAGCAGCATTCCATCCAACATTCTGCAGCTACTGCGGCAGCATCACACAGAAGTCCCAGCTAAAGCCTGGAAGAAAAGTACTGAGTGAATGATTTGAACTGAAAATCAAAAAGCCGCAGATATTGGTCATCTGAACTGTAAACAGAAAATGCTGGCAACACCCGACAGGTCAGGTAGCATCTGTAGAGAGAGAAACTGAAATAACATTTCAGGTTGAAAATCTTCCACCAGAAAGATTCTGATTTCTTGGGTCCCCTTCTACAGATGTTGCCTTGCATGTCGACATTTCAGGCATTTTCTGTGATCAGTCGAAGCTTCCAGTCAATCAGCCATGCTCTGATTTCTGGACTTGTTTTTGGATATTTACGAGGTGCTGGACTTTAGTATGATGGCCAAGTAGAAGCTGCAGTGGGCAATGCTGGAGGAACACTTTAGAAACATAGAAAATAGGTGCAGGAGTAGGCCATTCAGCCCTTCGAGCCAGTATCGCCATTCAATATGATCATGGCTAATCATCCTAAATCAGTACCCCATTCCTGCTTTCTTGGATGTATTCAAGAGAGAGTTAGATATAGCTCTTAGGGCTAACGGAAACAAGGGATATGGGGAAAAAGCGGAACAGGGTACTGATTCTGGATGATCAGCCATAATCATATTGAATGGTGGTGCTGGCTCGAAGGGCCGAATGGCCTATTCCTGCACTTAATTTTTTCTACCGACATATTAACTGTTTTGCTGCTTCGCTCCTCGTGAAAGCTGTCTGAATTGCTTTGTACCAGTTTTTTTAAATGCTTTTTCTTTTTTACTGGAGTCGGTCTTTGAGCCACAGTGATCCATCTGAATCTGATTCAATTTGACCTTAAATAAAAGTCATAGCCATAGAAAAATAGGTGAGGAACAGTGATAAATAGGCCCATTTCTGGACAATTACTGTCTTTGATTTGCTTCCTGCTGACAGGCAAATAATAATTAGCAAAAGAAAATCTTTAGGTAATTGTTATTTGCCCATTAGTGCTTTTTAATGAGGAAAATAGAACCCACACCAGGGAAATTATGAATGTTAGAACGTGAGGTTTGCAGTGCACTAAGCCATTGAACCTGTTGAGCAGGCCTGCCATTCAATTTGTTCATGGATGATGTTATCAACTCCAGCCATCTACTTGATCTCCAACCTTCAAGGCAAACCATCAACTCCTGAAACATCGCCCGTCCCTTTTCTCCAGAGATGCTGCCTGACAAGCTGAGTTACTCCAGCACTTTGTGTCAACCCTCGGGGCATGTCAAGTCTTTTGATGTTAGGCAATGATTGAGATTTAGAATTGGCAACAATGGATGTGCATGCTTATTCCTTCATTGTGTTGGGAAAAAGTGTTAGGACTCCCTACCCAATAGTCCTTCACACACAGATTGGAGCAAATCATGAAGAAGACCCATCACCATTTTCTCTGCGGCAACTGTGGCATAGCGGTAGAGTTGCTGCCTTACAACGCTTTCAGCTCCGGAGAACCTGGTTCAATCCTGACTACGGGTGCTGTCTGTATGGAGTTTGTACATTCTCCCCGTGACTGCGTGGGTTTTCTCCGAGATCTTCAGTTTCCTCCCACACTCCAAACACGTACAGGTATGTAGGTCAATTGGCTTGGTGTATGTGTAAATTGTCCCTAGTGTGTGTAGGATAGTGTTAATGTGCGGGGATCGCTGGTCGGTGCCGAAGGGCCGTTCTTTGCTGTATCTATAAAACTAAGACTAAAAAACTGCTGGTGGACAAAATTATCTAATATATATGATGGTGCACCCCTATATTCATGACGATCTTTCTTCAGATTGCTCCTTATTCACCCTCCAGAGCTCTTAGACTTAGAGACATGTGGTGATAATTGTTGGATTGTAGAGGAGATATCAGACGGCCAGCTACAGTGAAAGTGAATTATCTCAGCGAGACTATCCCTGCCCTGCACACAAAGCAACCTCCCTTCCATTGACTCCATTTACACCTCAAGTTGCCTCGGCAAGGCCAGCAGCATCATCAAAAAGAAGTCACAGCCCGGCCACTCCCTCTCTCCCCTCTCCCATCGGGCAAAAGTTACACGTGTGAAAACGCACACCTCCAGATTCAGGGACAGTTTCTTCCCAGCTGTATCAGGCAACTGAATCATCCTACAGCAACTATAGAGCAGTCCTGAGCTACTATTTACCTCATTGGAGACCCTTGGACTATTTTTGCTCAGACTTTACTGGACCTTATCTTACACTAAACATTATTCACGTTATTCCCTTTATCATGTATCTGTACACTGTGGATGGCTCGATTGTAATCATGTATTGTCTTTCCGTTGACTGGTTAGCTCACGACAAAAGCCTTTCACTGTACTTTGGTACACGTGACAATAAACTAAACTCAAACTCGTGAGGCACTAATACTTACCTAGACTGAGACCATCCAAGGGGGGAGGGGGAGGGGGGGGGGTTAAGAGGTGGCAGCCTGTGCACAGATCACCAACAGGGACTCTCAACTATAAGAAGTTTGCACACTGCCGCCCTGGGGAACTATTTCAGCTTTCTGTTCCAGCAATAGCATTTCAATAGCATCTCAAACTTGTCTACCTCGCCAGCTCAGTAATAGGCGGGCACATAGAGTCTACACATAGAATTTACATCTTCAGTGTCAACCAGCATCTGCAGTTCCTTCCTACACATAGAGCCTATCACGTGGCTGCCAACAGTACCTCAGTAGGTTATCTTATCCCATGGATTTCTAATAAGCTGCACCCATGGGTGAAAGTCGTGCATGGTTGGCAGCAGAGATGCATCATCGCAGATTTTTTAGACATTAATATTATCAAGTAATTTGAAGGCGGAAGGAACACTGCCTCAGGAGGGGCTGGCTCTGTGTAGAGTATCATGGTTTCAAGCTATTAATCAGACGCAGACGTTCTGCAGCTATCGATGCACTCGCTTCAACCCAGCACATCCGATTTGTTTTGCGTGGATGTTGCAGACACACGGAGGCTGCCGTACGTGAAGCCCGACGTTGCTGCACCTCACAGCTGCTGCACGATATGGAAGGTCGTACGGTCGTACGTGATAGGAGCAGAATTAGGCCATTTGGCCCATCAAGTCCACTCCGCCATTCAATCACGGTTGATCGATCTCTCCCTCCTAACCCCATCCTCCTGCCTTCTCCCCGTAACCTCTGACCCCCGTACTGATCAAGAATCGGGGGAAGAAAGATGCCAGCCTGCCTGCCTGACGATTAACTGAGCAGCCGGAAGGAGCTGCAGTGGGGAGTCTCTCACACAGGCTTCTCCATCTCACCGAAAGTCTCGGGTACCTCAGGTGTCCCTTCTCTGGGGGTGGGCTGCGGGGGAGGGGGCGGGGATTGGCACGGACCCACTGCCCTGCAGGGAAGTTCCTGCTCCCCACCTGCTTTCCAGTACCACCTCCACATATACAGTAAAGGAATAGATTTATAAACAAAACAGGTTTTGGGGGGCACTCATTTAAAACGTGTTTTGTTTTTGCGGTACACACGTCCCCACTCACTTTTAACATCTCTCACTCCCACTCAATGCCTGCCCTCCCTCTCACCCTCCCTCCACTCAATGTCTCCCTCCACTCAATGTCTCCCCCCACTCACCCCCCCATTCACTCACCCCCCCCTCACTGTCTTCTCCCCATTCACTCTCCCCCATTCACTGTCTCCCCCCCATTCACTGTCTCCCCCCATTCACTGTCTCCCCCCATTCACTGTCTCCCCCACACTCACCATAACCCCCAATTCACCATATCCCCCCACTCACTGTCTCCCTCCCACTCACCATCATCTCCCCGTTCACCTCCTCTCCCCCACTCACCTTCCTTTCCCCCTACAGTTACTGTCATCCCACCACCGCCGCCCACCGTCCCCTCCCCTCACCACCTCACACTGGACCCTCACTGCTTCTGTCCACACTCACGCCACCTCGCTTCCAGATAATAAAAGACCTGGCAGTTCATTCCCTTCCTGCCTCTGGTTCTCACAGTGAAATGAAACTGGATGCGGTGGCAAATTAAAGCACTCAATCTCCGCCAACTTGTTTTCAACAGACCTAGACATGAGCCGTGGAAAATCCCAGTGGTAAGAGGCTTTGGGAATCATAAATTCAGGGTCCCCTGTTTCTCTTAATCATGTCCCACTTAGAATATTTCGTGCTGCACTTCACTTATATGCTGCCTCCCAAAATATAATTTTCAGAAAGAAATCTATTTAATTTGCATTTGAATGAAGCAATACCAACTGATTCCATTCTCTCCCTCAGGAGCCTGTTCCTTTAGATTGAACACTTACTCACTGAAATAATGTTTCTGTGGATTCGTTTTTAATTTACACTCCTTTGAGCACAGGCAGTATTTCCTAACACTACTGGCGATGGAAGATGGAACGGCTTGCTTTGGTTTCAATATTACCGAACACATCTCTTCGCAGCATTCTCTTCTCCCCCAAAATTGACCCCAACATTCCTCAAAATGCTGATCCTCCACCTTTTACAATCCTAGAGGCCTCTTTAAGGCCGTCTGAGTGGTTGCTGGATGCTTTTTATTTTATAGCAATCAAAACTATTCACAGTGTTGCAAGTGAAGTTGAACTGGTTTAGTTTAGTTTAGAGATGCAGCGCGGAAACAGGCCCACCACATATTAACAGTATCCTACACACACACACTAGGGGTAATTTTTACATTTACCAAGTCAATTAACCTACAGTGTGGGAGGAAACCGAAGATCTCGGAGAAAACCCACGCAGGTCACGGGGGAGAATGGACAAACTCCGTACCAACAGCACCCGTAGTCAGGATCGAACCCTGATCTCCGGCGCTGCATTCACTGAAAGGCAGCAACTTTACCGCTGCGCCACCATGCTGCCCTTAAAGCAGGATTAATTCTCTACTGATCTATTCGCAGTATTGTGATTAATTGTCAATCAGATTTCCTGGATCTCTCTGTTTACAGACCCAATTCTAACTAGGTTGAAATCCTTCTTGGCAATCTACTTCAACCCGGCTTCCAACAAACTGTAACCAGGAGAAGGCTATTAGTCCTCAAGCCTGCTTTTAGTCAAGCACCAAAGTGTATTCATGATCCCCAGCTTGTTTTATTGCAGCTTGATGACGTGGTATTTCACTTTGACTCAAAATGGACTGTTTAACTCTCACTGCATAGCTTGGGACAGGGGGATGATAGTTACAAGTGGCGTTATTGAGGTGATATACTGTTTGCTAAGCTTCTCTCTACATGGAGGACACGGTGTCTTCAGCTCGGATCCACAATCAGTCAGCGGAGTGATCTAGTGATCATCCGTTACATGTTTAACCTGGCCTCGGGGCAGAGTTATTTGCAACAGGAGCGAGCCATGCTCTCTGCCACCTGGCCCGACTGATCCTCTGTTCCTTTCCCCGTCACGTCTGTCTACTTGAAGGTGCTGCGAATTTGGCTCGGTGGAGCTGGGTTGCATGGCAAGAATTAGCAGGAGATGATCATTCATGAGATGAGATCAGCATTGCGTCTTGGTGGTGGGCAAGAAACTGGTTATCATGTAAGAGGTGCACTCAGTGTTGCTGCACCTGGCGCGAGTGTGGCCCACTGTTTCATCTGGAGATCCAGGATGGATTGCACTTGTCGAGTCATGATGCACAAGTCTCCAGAGGGGAAAATGTACCCCATACAGTTTTCATCCTGGCTACCTTTGTGAATGGCTGCAGCAGGCTGTGCTCAGTACTGAAGTACACGACCGATGTCGGGAAGCTCCAACGATGCAGAAGGTTCGACTAGCCCCGACCCTGGATCGATCGCCTGGCGCGGGGTGATGAGATTTCCCCCCCCCCCCCCGATGCAGGAGCTTGATCGCCCCGACGCGGAGGGCCCGACCGCTGGCTATGGGAGCCAAGTTCGTCCTGTCAATGGGAGGCTCAAGGCCCCCGACTGCAGGAGAACAAAGAAGGGAAGAGATTGAACATTTTTTCGCCTTCCATCACAGTGAGGAATGTGGAGGAGTTACTGTGGTGGATGTTTATGTTAAAATGTATTTTGTGTGTCTTGTTGCTTTTTATTGGTATGACTGTATGGAAAATCAATACAGGGAGCTCCAGGTCCCTGGTGGGAGACGGCGTTTCGGAACTCCCGCAACGGCAACCTCTCCCGCTGGAATCGCGAGGTTCAAAGGACACGGACGGGACTTACCATCGCCCGCCGGGGGCTCTAACATCGGAGCCCCAGTTCGCCTAGACACTGCAGTTGGACTGCGGGTTGGACTGCTTGAACCGCGGGGTTTGAAGGGCGCGGAGCCGGGGCCTAGCATCGCCCGGCGTGGCTGAATGTCCACGGGACTTGCCATCGTCTGCCGGGGGCTTTAACACCGGAGCCCCAGTTCGCCTAGATGCTGCAGTTGGACTGCTGGACCGCGGGTGAAGAATAAAGGGAAGAGATAAGACTTTGCCTTCCATCACAGTGAGGAGGTGTTGGAGACTCACTGTGATGGATGTTTATGTAAACTGTGTTAAGTGTGGGTCTTGGTTTTTTTTGTAATGTGTTAAAAACCGTAGTAATGATATTTCGTTCAAGCCTAGGCTTGAATGAGAATAAATAGCATTCAATTCAAAATTCCTTGTGCTGTATGTTGCAAAACATACTTGGCTAATAAAGTATGATTATGATTATTATGATTATGACGAATGTCACTGTGTGCTGAGGTTCTACCCATCCCTGGTGTTGGACTCATTGTTATGCAATGTTCCACTCAGATGGACATTGCCACACGGCCTGTCCTTCAGTAAAATAACACTCTCCAGCTAAACACCTTTGACCACGTCCATCAGGCAGTGGTTGAGCAGGGACTATCCGGCAGGTCTGTGGAAATAGGACACTGTGGATCCTGTGGGATTGTTCCCCAAGCAGACTACCAAAGTTATTTGGCAGAACGCCTCAATCACCAGAACTCATGAGCAAGCAACTGGACCCTTTGCTTGCTTGGTGGTGAGAAGGGCCCTCTCTGTGCAGAACCGTTTCCACCAGGCCCTTCATGTAGAGCCTCATGGAGATTGCTGTGGTGTGAATGAAACCACGGTCTTTCTCCTCAAGGACCAGGCATGTGCCGAGAAGGTTTGAACCAGAATGCAAAATCTTGTCAAGGTTCGGCCTGAGCATCCGCGTAACAGAGGACACTTTGATCTACCGGCTGTTCCCAGGAACGCACGTTAAGACAAACATCAACCACTGCTGGACGCTCGTCAACTTGGTGAAAGACACACTTTGCTCTGCCCAATGCTTGTTTGTTTTCCAGTGTAAGGAGATATCCACAAGTGAATGTGCCAATTGGCATTGTTCCAGTCTGCCGCAACACAGGCTGAGGGACACACTGAAGCTCGGTGCAGCCAACACAAAGGCTTGGTGGGATAGGACACCTCTGCCACTTCTGATCACTGGGGGCCTAACTACAGAGCAACAGTGTCTCAAGTGGTGCGTTGTTTTATGGAGGAAACAGGATCAGTGTTGTGGATTTTACGACAATGTACTGAAATTGATGTTATAATGAAAGTAGAGAAAGGCAAGTCTTAAATGTATTTACTGTATATTTGGTGAATTAATTTATATATTTAAAATAAAAATGACTCCCCTGTCTGTGCAATAGCCACACAAGTGCATGTGGTTGAAATCATAAGCAATGTATCCCACTGAAATGTGCTCTTTAGTACACCGTCTAAGTGAACTTTGTAGACAGTCTATACTTATCCCAAAGTCCTGCTTTAGCATTGTTTCCTTCAATGACTTGCCCATTTAAATGGTTGCCTAAATGCCTCTTAAATGTGATGATTGTATTTGATTCCACCACTTCCTCTGGCAATGCGTTCCAGATACCTAAAATTGAGAATTCAATGTTCATACCATTGGATGGTAGGCTACCTAAGTGGAGTACCCAAGTGCAAAGACTTGCTTCACTTGCAATCCAACATCATAATCTGGTTTATCAAGAAATACTCATAATTTAGTGTATATTTATTTGCTTTGTTGTTGTCCTCCAGCAACAGCTAAAATATCCTTAAACAACTAAAGAAAACAAAAACTCTGCAAAGATTAACAGTAATTTTTGTTTTTTAATTCTCAGTTCATAAAGTTAAACTAATTAAAAATGTACATTAATTTCGAAATAGGAAAAGAAACAATACTATTGGTCTGAGGAAGGGTCTTGACGAGTATTTACCGAGGAGAAAGACAGTAGGACGGAGGAACTTGGGGCAGTCAATGGAAAGGGCCTGTCTCACTGCGGAGACCTAATTTGCGAGTTTAGAAGAGTTTGCGCTCGCCTCGAACTCGAAGCATGGTCGACACGTGGTCCTAGGAGGTCTATGTAGCTCTCCTTCATGCTCGAGAGAAGTTCCCGCATACTCGAGTTGTCAGTTTGGTCGAGGAGTATTTTATAGCATGCTGATAATTGTCCGCGAGTAAAAATTGGTCGGCATGGAAAAAAATCAATATTTTATTTACTCGTAGGTTTAGTCAAAGTAGGTCGTAGTAGGTCGGCATGTTATTCGTAGGTAATCAAAGGCAATCGAAGGTAATCAAAGGTAGTCGAAGGTGGTCGTCTTCACTCTCCACTAATTGGTGTCCAATTTTCCCGAAGCTAGTCGAAGCTAGTCTTCAACATAGTCGAAGGAGGTCGAAGGAGATCAAAGGAGGTCTTCTACATAGTCGAAGGAGGGTCTTCTACATATTCGTAGGAGGTTCTCAACATAGTCGAAGGAGGTCGTAGGAGGTGTACTAATTCGGCGATACAACAAGACCATGACACATTTTTTAACTCTCCTAAACTCTTCTAAACTCGCAAATTAGGTCCCCGCAGTGGGACAGGCCCTGAAGTGTCTTGAGAGCAGTCAGTGTTACCGTCGAAGAAGTACTGAAGGTACTGACAGTATGATGGTAGACAAATCTCTCGGGCCTGATTAGATATCTCTGAGGACATTGTGGGAAACTAGAGAGGAAATTGCGGGAGTCCTGGTTGAAATTTACGAGTCGTCCTTAAATACAGGAGAGATGCCGGAAGACTTGAAGATGGCAAATGTTGTGCCTCTTTTCAAGAAGTGCTGCAGGGAACTATAGGCTGGTGAGCTTAAAATCTGTAGTTGGAAAGTTACTAGAGAGTATTCTGAGGGATAGGTTATACAGACATTTAGATGGGCACGGGCTGATTTGGGATAGTCAGCATGGTTTTATACGTGGGAGCTCACAAATCTGATAGTTTTTTTGAAGATGTGACCAAAAAGGTCAATGAGAGCAGAGCTGTAGATGTTGTGTACATGGATTTCAGTAAGGCATTCGACAAGGTTCCGCATGATAGGCTGCTCTGGAAGGTTAGATTGCATGGGATCCAAGGAGAGATAGCAAATTGGCTCCATGGAAGGAAGCAGAGGGTGATGGTGGAAGGTTGCTTCTCGGACTGGAGGCCTGAGACTAGTGGTGTGCCTCAGGGTTCAGTGCTGGGCCTGTTACTGTTTGTCATCTACTTCGATGATTTGGATGGGAACATACAGGGCAAATTAGCAAGTTTGCTGATGATACAAACGTTAGTGGTTTTGCAGATAGTGAAGATGGTTGTGAAGGATTGTAGCAGGATCTGGATCGATTGGGCCAGATGGGCTGAGGAATGGTTGATGGAATCTAATACAGAGAAGAGTGAGGTGTTGCATTTTGGGAAGTCGAACAAGGGCAGAACCTACACAGTGAATGGTAGTACAGGTGCATGGTTCTTTGAAGGTCGAGTCGCAGGTAGATAAGGTGGTCAAAAAGGCTTTTTGGCACATTGGCCTTCATCAGTCAGGGTACTGAGTATAAAAGTTGGGAGGTCATATTGCAGTTGTATAAGACGTTGGTGAGACCGCATTTAGAATATTGTGTTCAATGCTGGGCACCATGTTACAGGAAAGATATTGTCAAGCTTGAAAGGGTTCAGAGAAGATTTACGAGGATGTTGCCAGGACTAGAGGGTGTGAGCTATAGGGAGAGGTTGAGTAGGCTGGGTCTCTATTCCTTGGAACGCAAGAGGATGAGGGGGTGATCTTATACAGGTGTACAAAATCATGAGAGGAATAGATCAGGTAGATGCACAGTCTCTTGCCCAGAGTAGGGGAATCGAGGACCAGAGGACATAGGTTCAAGGTAAAGGAGAAAAGGTTTAATAGGAATTTGAGGGGTAACCTTTTCACACAAAGGGTGGTGGGTGTATGGAACAAGCTGCCAGAGGAGGTAGTTGAGGCTGGGACTATCCCATCGTTTAAGAAACAGTTAGACAGGTACATAGATAGGACAGGTTTGGAGGGATATGGACCAAGAGCAGGCAGGTGGTAGCTGGACATGTTGACCGGTGTGGGCAAGTTGGGCCGAAGGGCCTTTTTCCACAATGTATCACTCAATGACCCGAAACGTCACCCATTCCTCCTCGCCGGAGATGCTGCCTGTCCTGCTGAGTTACTCCAGCATTTTGTGTCTATCTTTGGTTTAAACCAGCATCTGCAGTTCCTTCCTTGACAAAACTATGAGCTTCATTTATCTTTTGACTGAAGCTTGGTGACCCTATTCAGAAGAATATTAGTCCAAATCTCAGGGGGACAGGTACAAAGTATGTCCAACCCTTGGTCAGGAGTCAGGACAGTTCACAACTGCTCCTGGACATTGGCAAGTCCAGCCGTGGGAGAGAGCGGACAGATGGCTGCCACCCAACTTCAGTGCATCCTGTTCTTCAACTCCACATCGCATGGACACGGAAGTCCAAATTGCCCGAGCAGCTGTGCTCCAATTAACTGGCGAATCCCAGCAGAACTTCCGACTTAAAATCAGCGTAATAGAGCCTGTTGTCTTCAGTGTAAGAAGGAACTGCAAATGCTGGTTTAATCCGAAGATAGACACAAAAGCTGGAGTAACTCAGCGGGACAGGCAGCATCTCTGGAGAGAAGGAATGGGTGCAAGTCTGAAGAAGGGTCTCGACCCGAAACGTCCCCCATTCCTTCGCTCCAGAGATGCTGCCAGTCCCGCTACGTTACTCCAGCTTTTTGTGTCTATCTTCTGTTGTCTTCAGTGCCTGTCATCTATCTTCTGTCTTCAGTGCATGTCACACAACATTCACAGCCATCTTCACTCATCCAATCTCGCACATTCCTTGGCCAAAGCTATTCATTTCCCATTGATCGATGTGGCCTTGAGATGAGCTTCCAATCACACTATTGCCGTCTCCTTAACCTGTTCACTGCCAAGATGTTTTTTCACTTGTATACTCTGACCCGTGTGTACTCGGGGGTGGCACTGAACAGGTTAACCTCAATACCACTGGCTGCTCCTCCTATTGCTGTAGTCTGGAACTGTTTCTTCTTGAGTTAATTGTTTCAATCTCCTCCTGACCACTCCTTCCTCCTGCCAGTGTTAGTATTACCTCATCCGTGGGTGGGTTGTACCCTTGGGTCCTACTTGGGTAAAGTTTGCATAAAGCTCTTTGTGACCACCGAGTGTTTCAATCCTCTCCCACATCTCAAAGGTTCGATGAGCTAGTGTTATTGCCTTTGGGACAGATCGGTGGCTAATTTGACTACTGGAACCGATGGGAATACTCTTAAGTGCTGGTATTGGCTCAATGAGCCAAATGGACCTGATCTATGTTGTGAGAAACATAAGAAAATATATGCCTCTGTGATCTATAATTTTTGCATACTCTTGATTTTGCCAGTGGCTGCCATGCATTCAGTTGCTGGGACTTACCTCCCTATATTTCTCTGGCTTTTAACCTCACCATCTTTTTAACCTTTTTAACCTCACGAGGCACCCTGAAGCTTATCTCTGTGACCAAGCTTTTATTTTTTCTCTCCCAATACAGGGCTGCCAAGTCTCACGCTTTGAGCGTGAGAATCACGCATTTGAATGAACTCTCACGCCCTCACGCTGATCAGAAATTTCTCACGCTCTGTGGTGAGAAATGTTGTGATCAACGAACATTTCAAAACTCAGATACACTGCATGGTCCGCGGGTGTTGGAGAGCCGGGGCTGAGGGAGGGATGGAAGCAGCGGGCGGATACAGATGCGGGGAGTCGGGGCTGGCCAGTGTTTGCGGGGCTGGCGAGTCGCTCGCTGGAGCTCCGGCCATGGAGCAGCCCCAGTGCGAGAGTCCCGGGCCGTCGGAGTCGTCGGAAGCGTTGCGCCGCTGGCTTCGGCACAGAGACTCTCAAAGGTAGGTAGAGAGAGAGGGGAAGGAGACAGGGAGACGGGGGAGAGAGGGTGAGAGGAGAGAGAGGGGAGAGACAGAGGGGGAGTGAATGGAGCGAGAGAAGAGGGAGAGGGGGGGAAGAGGGAGAGAGAGGGGGAGAGTGAGGTGGGAGGGGGAAAGAGAGAGAGGGATGAGAGGGAAGAAAGAGGGATGAGAGAGGGAAGAGAGGGGGTGGAGAGGAGGAGAGGGTAGGAGAGAATGTGAGAGAGAGGGGGAAGAGAGGGGGTTGGTAAAAGAGAGAGGGGAAGAGGGGGAAGAGGGAGAGAGGGGGAAAGAGAGAAACAGGGGAAAGAGAGAGAGAGATGGGGGGGCAAAGAGAAATAGGAGATAGAGACAGAGGAGAAAGAGAGCAAGAGGGAGAGTGAGGTGGGAGGGAGAAATGGGGGAGAGAGAGAGGAGGAGAGAGGAGGAGAGAGAGAGAGAGAGAGGGGGGAAGAGAGAGAGGCGAGAGAGAGAGAGGAGAGACACAGAGAGAGGGGAGAGTGTGTGGAGAGGGAGGGGGAGATAGAGAGGGAGGGAGAAAGAGAGAGAGAGGGGGAGAGGGGGGAAGCGAGGGGAGAGAGAGGAGAGAGAGAGGGGGAGAGAGAGGGGGAGAGAGAGAAGAAAGAGAGGGGGAGAGAGAGAGAGGGGGAGAGAGAGTTAGGGGAAAGAGAGGGGAGAGAGAGAGGGAGAGAGAGGAGAGGGGGTGAGAGAGAGAGAGGAGAGAGGGGATGAGAGAGAGGGGGAGAGTGAGGCGGGAGGGAGAGAAGGGGAGAGAGATGGAACAGAGGAGAGAGAGGGGGGGAGAGAGAGAGAGGGGGAGAGAGAAAGAGAGAGGGGAGGGGAGTGAGTGAGGGGGAGACAGGGGAGAGAGAGGGGGTGAGAGGAGAGACAGAGAGGAGAGAGAGAGAGGAAGAGAGGGGAGGGGAAGAGAGAGGGGGGAGAGGAGAGAGGGAGAGTGGGGAGAGAGAGAGGGGAGAGAGAGAGAGAAAGAGGGGGAGAGAGAGAGGGGGAGAGAGAGAGGGAGAGAGAGAGGGGGAGAGAGAGAGGGGGAGAGGGGGGGAGAGGGGTAGGAGGCAGGCTGCCAACTCCCATGCATTGAGCCTGAGAATCCCGCATTTCGTCAAATTCTCACGCTGATCACAAATTTCTCTCGCTCTGTTGTGAGAAATTCTGTGATCAACGAAAATTTCAAAACTCATATCAACTGCATGGGCCATGGGTGTTGGAAGCAGTAGCAGCGGCGGGGACAGATGCGGACGGGGAGCGGGGCTGGCGAGTGTTTGCCGGGCTGGCGAGTCGCTCACTGCAGCTCCGGCCATGGAGCAGCCTCAGTGCACGGCGTCGGATGCGTTGCGCCGCTGCCGTGAGAGTCTCTGTGCCAAATTCGCCCAGGTGACCGGCATGGATCAGGCTGCAGCTCGGTGCATCCAGGAGGACAACCAGTGACTGCTGGAAGTAAGTACCAAGCACTGGGTAGAAACGGTGGAAGATAGTGGACTTCAAATGGGGGTGGTTGGAGAAAGCACCCTGCTTGCCTGCTAGATTTTCACTTACTGCAACTGCAGGAAAAATGTTCCCGATGTTGGGGGAGTTCAGAACCAGGGGTCACAGTTTAGGAATAAAGGAGGGGCCAGTTAGGACTGAGATTATACTTTCTTCACACAGAGAGTTGTGAATCTGTGGAATTCTCTGCCACAGAAGGCAGTTAAGGCCAATTCACTGGATGTTTTCAAGAGAGAGTTACATTTAGTTCTTGCAGCAAAGGACACCAAGGGATATGGGGAAAAAACAGGAAAGAGGTACTGATTTTAGATGAATAGCCATGATCATATTGAATGGGAGTGCTGGCTCGAAGGGCCGATGGCCTATTCCTGCACCTATTTTCTATGTTTCTATGCTTGAGTATATGGCAATAAAACTAGATCACTTGATTTTGAAGCATTCATGCATGGTGGAGGTATAATGTAGTCATAGAGTGATACAGTGTGAAAACAGGCCCTTCTGCGCAACTTGCCCACACCCGCCAACATGTCCCAGCTACGCTACCTGCTTTTGGTCCATACCTCCAAAACCTGTCCTATCCATGTATCAGTCTAACTTTTTCTTAAATGTTGGGATGGTCCCTGCCTTAACTACCTCCTCTGGCAGCTTGTTCCATACACCCATCACCCTTTGTGTGCATAAAGTTACCCGTTAAAAAGTTACCTCTTAAAAATACTTCATACAAAAAACATTGAAATCATACTTCTACAATGCACTAAAACATGATTTTATTACATCAAATTTCAAAATGTTCCTACCCTGGGAGGGGGGACACCCTTCCTCCACACCCTCTCCCCACTCGGTTGCACCACTCCCTCACCGGGTACCCCCAAGGCCAGTGATCAGTGATCGCTCAGCCTCCCCCCTTTCAAAAATGCTCCAATCCAATTTAAAGCATATATATTGCATTCAAGTGTAAGTTAAAAGACTCGTTACAGTATGCACCATATTGCACAATTTCAAGCTGAAAAATGCAAAAGTTCCATACCAATGGGAGGGGGGACACCTTCCTCCCCCCCCCCCCCCCCAGTCGCTATGCTCCCTCAGGCTTGGTCTTTCGCAATTTCTCACTCCCAACTCTCACCCAATGTTGGCAGCCCTGCCTAATATCTCCTTATGTGACATGAAATCAAACATATTTTAACAATGTGTAGGAAGGAACTGCAGATGCCGAGGTTAGACACAAAATGCTGAAGTAGCTCAGCAGGACAGGCAGCATCTCTGGATAGAAGGAACGCGAAGGGTCTCGACCCAAAGCGTCGCCCTTTCTTTCTATCCAGAAATGCTGCCTGTCCCGCTGAGTTACTCCAGCATTTTGTGTCTATATTATAACAATAGTGCTGTGAAGAGCCTGGAGATGTTTTAGCATGAAATAGGTGGCATACAAACAAAAGTTGTTGCTGTCTAAATAGGTTGACACCATTGGTAAACTAACACAACAGGCTGGCATTTATAATCAAATACGATGTACCACTGAAGAGAAAAATACGAATTTGTGACTCTTGACATTTCATGGCATTTGCGGTTTAATTAGAAAAAACTAGCTGTCTTTCATTTGACTTTCCAGTGGTAATCTATCTCATGTGTTTTTTGTCTCTGAATGGAATGATTGTCAGTTCTGTCACAAGCCACTTTTCAGCAACTGTGGAAGGCATATCGCAGGAGGCATTGTGTATGGTCATTTTCTTGCTATTGCCACTAATGTATTTCTGGTGTAAATTCATGCATAGAAAATATATGATATGACCTCTCCAGATAAATCACACAATAGATAGTGATTTATTCACTAAAGCATGAACCATCTCTCTGCAATCTTCCCGGGTCCTTTGCAACAGGTGAAGAGGAAAGCAGTTTCACTTTCCCCCCCCTCCCATTCCCACAATGAGCTTTCTGGTCTGGGCCACCTCCACTGTCAGAGTGTGGCCCAACGCAAATTGGAGGAACAGCACCTCATATTTTGCGGTATGAATTATGATTTCTCTAACTTCAAGTAACCCTTGCTTTCCCTCTCTCTCTGTCCCTCCCCCACCATAGTTCTCCGACTCACTGTCCTGATTAAATTTACTGTTTGTTTGCCTCATTGACACCTTCCCCTCAGCCAACAATGAACCATTGTACATCTGCCTACTATGTTCTGTTGTGCTCAAGCAAAGCAAGAATTTCATTGTCCTACCAGGGACACATGACAATAAACTCACTTGACTTGACTTGACATTTTCTTGATCAACATCTGTTTTGATCTGTCCTTTTCACACCTTGCATGTTCTTTGTACCCTTCCATATTTCTAATTTCCCTCCCCCCTTGACTCTCAGTCTGAAGAAGGGTCTCGGCCCGAAACGTCACCCGTTCCTTCTCTCCAGAGATGCTGCCTGTCCCGCTGAGTTACTCCAGCATTTTGTGTCTATCTTCTGTGTAAACCAGCATCTGCAGCTCCTTCCTACACATCCTTCATCAACATCTTCACCACAATTAAATTGACCCATTAATTTGTTTTCTTTTAGGTAATATTGAGATTGATGCAAACGTTCATCTCTGTTTAATTTAAAGTCACTCCACTGTTAAACCAGTGCAAATCAGTGCAGACACGACAGCATTGGAGATGAACACAGAAATACATTCATACACTGATTCTGAATACCTCATTGTTGCACTGACTAATGTATGTTAGAAAACTATTTCCTATATTAACTGTAGAGCAGAACTCCATTTGCTATTAATGACATGAGATGATTTATGTTTAATTTGCTCACTGACAGTCCCTTGATTGCTCTGTGAGCAGCGGTGATAATTAACATATTTAAAAACTCACCAAGAGTAATCTCTAGCCATGAACTAAATGAGCCAGGTACCACTGATATCCTGTAGATACAATCACAGAGCCCATAACACCACGGTAATTCAATTGTCTAGACCATGGATGAAACAACACAATATTTCCACAGATTTTTAAGACATGTTTAAAGTATGTAATAGCATGGCAGTATTTTGCTTACTGCCTATATAAAGTGTGTGTGTGTGTGTGTATGCGCACAAGAGATCTTGTGCTGTACTCTGTGCTAGTGATGAAGAGAATGCGTGGGTGTGAAGATGTAAGTGAATGTATGGAATGTGAATTAGTGGCTGTGTTTATACCTTATCAAGCCACACTAATGTGGAGCTACATTATGAAAAGAATGATGGAGGTAGTCTTACCCTGTATGTTCTCGTCCAAATCATTGACGGAGATGACAAACAGTAACGGGCCCAGCACCGAACCCTGAGGCACACCATTGGTCACAGGCCTCCAGTCCGAGAAGCAACCTTCCACCATCACCCTCTGCTTCCTTCCATGAAGCCAATTTTCTATTGAAATGGAGCCAGGGACAGGTTTAGAAGGATATGGGTCAAATACAGGCAGGTAGGACCAGTTTAATTGGGGCATGTTGGTTCACGCAGGTATGTTGGGCTGAAGGGCCTGTTTCCACAACGTATGTCTCCATGGAGATATTGCAGCTTTTTCTTTTATTTGCAAATTCTCTAATCTGCTTTTTTTAATTTCTCATACTTTCAGGCAGAAATTTCTTAGTTGGGAGGATGAGGAAAGATGACTGTTTACACACACTACCCAATGTTATTAGTTGGACAATTAAAGGCCAAAGAATTGGGTGTCGGTCCAATCCATATTTATCTTGTTTTTACAAGGATTTTATGTTGGTTTGGAATTGTCTTGAGGCAGCAAAAGATCATGGGACGAGGCCAGCATTCCTCAGGTTGAAAGCACCTCTATTGAGTTCGCATCAATTTCTATGCCAATAGACAACCAATCGCAGCCGAGAAAGGAAGGAAAACTTCCTGAAAACTATCCTGGAGCCCAAACAAAACAAAAAAAGGCCGGGCTTCCAAAGTAAATGTGCTGCATTTTGAAAGAGACTGCAGATGCTATAACCTGGAACACAAATCAAACTGTTCGAGGAACTCAGCAGATCAGGAAGCTGTGGTTAGGTCAATGTTTTTAGTCAAAACCTGCAGCCCCTGACCCACTGAGTTCTCCAGCAATGTGTGTTTGCAGTGTGATGCATTTTCAATCTGCTTGAGACCGTCTGTTGAGTCCCAGACAGTGGATTATACATCAGACTGCAACAAGTTGAGATTACATTGGACAGGTGAGGTCTTCTCCACTCCCTCCCTAGCGACAAATGTTGTTTCAATGGAAGATATCTTAAAGTGAATTGGGCAAAAAGACAAATATGCAACTTTAAGCGTAGACAAATTGATAAAATATTTGTAACAATCAAGTCATCAATTGGATCATTCCTGGGTTTTTCTTGAATGGAAATAAACTGTTTGCATCTCATAGGGAAAACTGAGACACAAAAGCCTCGATATCTTTACTCATGATACAGGTAAATGGACATAATGGTTGTTACATAAAGAAACAAACAATACTTAGTAAGATGGAGGAAGGATTGCCTAGAAGTAAAGTAGAAAGAATTTAGTCAGAGCTGGCTAGAAGTTGATGCATTATCCACTCTGCACAGAGCAACCCAAACAGAAGAAGTGTGTAAGCCACCAAGAGGAAGCCAAGGAGTTCGTGGACTACTCTGAGAAACATAGTCATCATCACTTTGCCGGTTGCCTTTACCATGTTGGCAAATCCAGAAAGCCTATCTCACCAGATGGAGCTGGAAGTGAAATTGTTCTAGAAGAAGAGAGAGTGAAAAACAGTTAAAGTCAACATCACATCCATGAACCAATGAACATGGTATAAAAATCACACTTAATTTCTGACATTGAAAATGTGGCCAGTAGGAAAATAATTAAGTTTGCAGTACGGTAATGACAAAACTACTTACAGTAGCTCACATCCTCTAATGCTAATCTATTCAGTGACAGGAGAAAATGCCCATAGGTAGTGCTATTTTATATACCCCGTTTCAAAATAAGTAGATCATTGTATTATAGATTCATTTGATTCTAGCTCATGGCTCACACAAAGCATTAGTCAATACCATAGAGAATAGAAAGACCAAACCTAACAATTCTGTCGCACGAGCACAAAGTGGTAACTAAAGAGGTTTAGATGAGATAAGGAATTGCCAATGTTCTAACAGGCACGTCTGCTGGTGCCTTTGTTAGTATTCAGCATTCATATTTTTCTTGCTCAATGATCACATTCTTTCCTTGGCCAGTAATAAAGTCCAGATATCAGGGCATCCCATTTTGATAACTGGATGTTCTCCACTGAACCATATCAGTTCGGTCATAGTGCGAACTCCATCATCAAGTTCGCTGACAACACCACTGTTGTGGGACGTATCACTGATGGGGATGAGTCAGAGTATAGAAGAGAGATCGAGCGACTGTCCATATGGTGCCAGCACAATAACCTGGCCCTCAACACCAGCAAAAGCAAGGAACTGATTGTGGACTTTGGAAGGAGTAGGATGGGGACCCACAGTCCCGTTTATATCAACGGGTCTATGGTTGAAAGGGTCAAGAGCTTCAAATTCCTGGGCGTGCACATCTCTGAAGATCTTTCCTAGTCCGAGAACACTGATGCAATTATCAAGAAAGCTCATCAGCGCCTCTACTTCCTGAGAAGATTACGGAGAGTCGGTTTGTCAAGGAGGACTCTCTCTAAATTCTACAGGTGCACAGTAGAGAGCATGCTGACTGGTTGCATCGTGGCTTGGTTCGGCAACTTGAGCGCCCTGGAGAGGAAAAGACTACAAAGAGTAGTAAACACTGCCCAGTCCATCATCGGCTCTGACCTTCCTTCCATCGAGGGGATCTATCGCAGTCGCTGCCTCAAAAAGGCTGGCAGTATCATCAAGGACCCACACCATCCTGGCCACACACTCATCTCCCCGCTACCTTCAGGTAGAAGGTACAGGAGCCTGAAGACTGCAACGACCAGATTCAGGAATAGCTACTTCCCCACAGCCATCAGGCTATTAAACCTGGCTCGGACAAAACTCTGAACATTAATAACCCATTACCTGTTATTTGCACTTCATTTTATTTATTCATGTGTGTATATATTTATATAATGGTATATGGACACACTGATCTGTTTTGTAGTCAATGCCTACTATGTTCTGTTGTGCTGAAGCGAAGCAAGAATTTCATTATCCTATCAGGGACACATGACAATAAACTCTCTTGAACTTGAACTTGAACTCAGTTCAAAGACAAGTGGGAGTCAAATCTGAGTTTGAACCATGGCTGAGTAATTCAGCATCGTTCCTATGGCTGAACTTCAGTACCGTTTGCAAAGGGGGAATTACTACAAACAATCGATTTTCGTTTGGGTGGAAATGCATGTGAGAAGAGTCGACTGAAAGATGATCTCCATTTCCATGAATGAAGATTAGGAGATGTTGAAGAATTAGAGAGAAGGTTAAAAAAAAGTCCATGACCGGATATGAAATTGGCTGCTGCAGAAATTGTTGTTGCTGAGCCTGAACGTTCTTTAAAAGCACCAGTGATGGGTTCTGGAAAAAAAAAGTTTGGAGACGAGTAGGAAAGTAGGAAAGGATTCATAGCGAGTACGTCAGCAGCCTTGCTGGCCCCATGCCCCGTCTATGGTTTGACATTGCATGACTGGAAATTATGTGGAGGTGTTCTGCAGTTAGAAGTTCAAGAATGCAAAGATTTCATTAGACTCCTTGCCTGGCAAAATGAAATACTCAATCAAAATCCCACATTGGATTCCAGTCAGACAGGGTGTTTGTTTTCTCCACACTTCTGGCAGGGTACCAAACTACCAAGATGTGGGTTGACAGATTCTGTACAAAGGCTGTATTATTCATATTGCAACAGTGTTGGAAGAAGCATTTTGACAGGGAAGGAAGAGATGCAATTTAAATTGATACCATTTTAAAAGTAGCACAGGAACAGCATGAAACTTGAAACCTGCAGGAGCGCTTAACAAGGCTGTTGAAAAGCACAGACCCATGGTTTAATTAATAAGAGGCACAGTGAACAAATACTGTTGTCTTCATTTCTGTGCACCATGTTCAAGGTCAAAGAGATGATGAAGGGATTTATTAGCGGGGATGAGAGACTTCAGTTATGTAATGAAATTGGAGACGATGGTGTTCACTTGAGAGCAGAGACAATCAAGGGTGGATTTGACAGGAGTGCTCAAATCATGAACACTTTTCATTGAGTAAATAAACAGAAAATGTTTCCAGTGATCACCGAGCTTGTTATCAGAGAATACAGACTTCAAGTGGCTGGCAAAAGGATGAGATGTGACACTTTCTCAGGCAGTTGTTTGGAGTGGATAAATAATGAAAGGAGGAAAATACAACAAGCCAAGGGGAACGGGAAGGGGTGTGGGACCAGCTGAAAGATGCCAAGGCCTGGTGAGCTAATTGGTCTCACCCCCAATATATGGTTATTCGGTATTTCGAAGCCTCCTGACATATGGGGTGGAGGGGTTCCTTAAACGTCATGATATTCATGATATTCAGCTTGATCAGATGAAGCCAGGAATTTGAATGAATGAATGAATTGGCCAAGTATTCACATACAAGGAATTTGCCTTGGTGCTCCACCCGCAAGTGACAACATGACCTACAGTGACAGTGAGGATTTGTTCCCACAATGAAAGCAGGTGGCGTTGTGCTGCTGAAGTTCATTTAAGTTCGTGCAGACTGGTTCTGTCCGCATCTCTGGGTGCCATTGACTGAGGACATTTGGCCCATCTATTTTGGCTGGATTTTCATTTTCCCTGCCAGCATTTTCTCTTATGTAAAACTTCCCCAAATATTAAAAATATTTTTAAAAAATAGGAAAACAGCCTGCTGTGAGATTTTCAACTTCATTGGTCAGTTCATCACAAAATACTGACCTCCCCTTCATCGAAGTCACTGCCTCAAAAAGGCAGCCAGCGTCATCCGAGACACACACCATTGTGGCTACACTCTCGTTTCTCTCCTGTCATGGGGAAGAAGGTGTAGGGGCCTGAAAACTATTACATTGTAGCAGGGACTCGCAGGAGTCCACCTAAAAACTAGTCGGACACGGGTTGCGTGCACTAGACGTGTTTATTCTCTCCAATACAGCTCCCTACTCTCTCCAGGTCCTGGGCGTTGCCCGGCCTTAAATACCAACTCAGGTACCGACCCAATGACTAGCGCCTCCCACACCAAGACACCGCCCTCGAGAGCCGATGGTTCGTTGTGCCCTTGGGTTGCCACCAGGTGCCGCCACATGACCCCCCCCCCCCCAGAACCAGAGGCACTGAACCGGACGGGACGCCGAACGAGGTGGCCCGAATGCGTAGATACAATCCCACGCCCTGGGGGCTTGCTTGGTTCGGAAGAATCTCCGGGAGCCCGGGACGGCGGACGCCTGCGATGGTGCGTTTGAGCCACATGGACTGGCTCGCTCAGGTCCAAGTGGGCCGGTTTCAAACGAGCCACAGACACCGTTTCACGCCGGCCGTCCAAATCGAATGTAGTAGGCCCGTGCCGCAGCACGCGAAAGGGACCTTCATACGGGCGCTGCAAGGGCGACCTGTGGGAGTCACGGCGAAGAAAAACGGATGTGCAGCCCATCAGCGGCAGTGGCACATGGGAAGGGACCACTCCATGAAGCGACGTTGGGATGGGAGACAGGGCGCTGACCCTCTCCCCCGAGTGGATCAGCACGGATGACGGGGGTTCCTGAGACCCATCTGTGGCAGGGACAAACTCCCCGGGGACGGTGAGCGGAGCACCATACACCAACTCCGCGGAGGACGATGACAGATCGTCCTTGAGGGCCGTCCGAATACCCAACAGGACCCATGGCAACTCGTCCATCCACCCAGGGCCTGTGAGACGAGCCTTCAGGGCAGCCTTCAGACGGAAGTTGAACCTCTCCACCAACCCATTTGACTGGGGATGGTACGATGTCGAGTGGTGGAGCTGCGTCCCCAACAGGCGGGCCATGGCGGACCACAGTTCGGACATGATGTGAAGTGGATCCCCAAAGCGGGCAATCCAAGTTACCACGAGGGCACGACCGAGTTGAAGTGTCCGTGAGCGAGATGGCCTCCAGCCACCGCGTAAAATGGTCCACCACAATAAGCAGGTGCAAAACACTCTGGGACGTAGCCAGTGGCCCCACGATGTCCACGTGCACGTGATCGAACCGCCGGCGTGGCACTGTGAAGTCTTGAACGGGCGCCCGGACGTGTCGATGCACCTTCGAAGTCTGGCATAGGATGCATGCCCGGGCCCAGTGAGCGAGCTGCTTCCGAAGTCTGTGCCACATAAATCTTGCGGCCACCATGGCGACCGTGGCCCGGATAGATGTGTGGGCCAGTCCACGGATCACCCCAAACACACGACGGCGCCAGGCCACCGGAACGATAGGCCTCAGCTGATCTTTGGATACGTCGCAGAGGATGGAACCCGAGGGACCCAACGGCACATCCTCAAGCACCAAGCCAGAGATCGCGGTGCAGTACGCCGGCATCTCATCGTCCACCAGCTGGGCCGCCGTCAAGGCGGAGTAATCTATTCCTGAGGCCGGGTTAAGCATGGCTACAATTGCTGGACGGGACAAAGTATCCGCCACTAGATTGCATATCCCGGCGATGTATCGGACGTCCGTTGTATACTCCGAAATAGCCACCGTAGCCATCCGCGGACCAAGGATCTGAAACCTTTGCAAAAGCAAACGTGAGGGGCTTGTGGTCCGTGAAGGCTATGAATGAACTGCCCTCGAGGAAGTACCAGAAGTGCCGCACTGCGAGGTGTAAGGCGAGCAACTGCTGGTCGAAAGCGTTGTGGCGTTGCTCCGCAGCTCTCAGGTGATGGCGAAAGAAGGCGAGAGGCCGCCAATGGCCGTTAACCGACTGTTCCAAAACGCCGCCGACCGCAGTCCGATGCATCCATGGTAAGGGCTGTGGGGGCGCCGGCCGACGGATGCATGAGCATAGTCGCCCGAGCCAAGGCCTCCTTCGTCCCTTTAAACGCGGCCGTGGCAACAGTGTCCCCCTGTATCTCCCGTTGCTTGCCCGTCAGCGACTGGAAAAGCAGCCGCAAAAGTTTGGCAGACACTGGAACGAACCGGTGGTAAAATGCGACCATCCCTCCGAACTCCCAGAGGCCACTTACAGTAGCAGGCCGCTGGAACTGGCGGATTGCCTCAACCCTGTCCGGCTGAGGCACTGCTCCGTGCTGTGTCACCCGATGCCCCAGGAAGTTGAAGGCCGAAGGCCGAACTGGCACTTGCCAGGGTTAATTACGAGGCCATGGTCACTGAGGCGCTGGAAGAGTAGACGCAGGTGGGCGCAGTGTTCCTCTCGCGAGCGATTTGCCACGAGGATGTGGTCCAAGTAGACAAACAGGAAGTAAAGCCCGTGCACCACGGTGTCCATCAGGCACTGAAAAGCCTGCACGGCGTTCTTGAGGCCGAAGAGCATCCGCGGGAACTCGAACTACCCAAACTGGGTGATAATTGCCGTCTTGGGGGCATCCTCCGGTTGCACGGGGATCTGGTGATATCCCCGGACTAGGTCGATCTTAGAGAAGAACCTAGCTCCGGCCAGATGTGCTGAGAAATCCTGTATGTGGGGAATAGGGTAACGGTCAGCGGTCGTGGCCTCGTTAAGGTGGCGGTAGTCCCCGCACGGCCTCCAGCCGCCGGATACCTTCGGCACCATGTGCAGTGGGGAAGCCCATGGGCTGTTGGAGCGTCGAACGATTCCCATGGCCTCCATAATCCGAAACTCCACCTTTGCTATGAGGAGCTTGTCAGGAGTGGGCCTGCGGACGCGGGCGTAGAGCGGTGGATCCGATGTCAGAATATGGTGTATGACACCGTGCCTCAGGCTGGCGAAGCCGAACTTGGGGGTGACAATGTCCGGAAACTCAGCCAGTACCTGGGCGTAGACATTGCCCACCGTCGCTACGGGATTGCTGACCATCGCGGTGGGCGCAGTACAACGCAAGGAGATCTTCTCAAAAGTTGACGCGTGGATGAGATGTTGGCCCACGTCCACAAGGTGCCCACAAGAAATCTGCGCCCAGCAGCGGCTGGACCACGTCCTCGTTGATGAAAGAATGGGCAGGTGAAATGGCACGCGCCCAAAATGATGGGAACCGTGCGGATGCCATATGTGTGGATCGAACTGCCATTCGCAGCAATTAACGAGGGGCCCCTCTTACCAGCACAAAGGTCGAGTCCAGATGGGGGCAATACGCTGACATCCGCCCCGGTGTCCACCAAGAACCTGAGCCCCGAGCGCCGGTCCCAGACATAGAGTCGCTGGATCCTGCTGGCCACCGTGGTGACTATCGGCAGCCAGCGCTGCCGTTTCCTGGAAACTAACATGGCTGGCGGCATTGGCGGGCTGCTGAACCCCAGTGTGGGTGGTAAAAACCCCACATCCTTTTCCTTGGATCTCCTGGGTCCTGCTCAGCCATCCTCCTCTCCTGTGCCACTTGTCTTGTCTGTGGCTCTTGTGGGCGTGGTCATGGGTCGCTGGGCCTGCCAGGGCGTTGAATCAATCCGGCCCAGCAATTCTGGGGACTCCAGCGGTTCCAGGTCTCCCAGCGCGCCCACCTGCTGCTGGTCGGAAATCCACAGCTCATCAGCGCTGCAGTTAGGTAAATTCAAAGTGCGGGCAGGGCTGATGATCGCCCATGAGCATGAGCATCTCGCTCATGAGGGCCGAGGGCATCTGAGTCCCTGAGCCCTCCCATGTTGAGGACCTGAGCAGCTCCTTGAGGCCTGTGTACTACCCGCCGCCGGCAGATTATCCAGGTAACGATACAACGATACAACGATACAAGTTATTTGTTGTCATTTGAACAGAAATTTGGTTTCTGCAGTCATACAAACAAGAAAATGAAAGGAATGACCCGACCGGCCGTCTGCTGGTCAAAGGCACTTACCACATAGTGGTAACGAGTCTCGTCAGCCATGACGCCGCGAATGAAGAATTGGGACTCGGCCTGTCGAGGTCGAGAATGTAGGCAGCTTCAGGGAGACCGCATTGAGTTCGGCCACGTCTGCCTCGTAGGTGGTAGTGGCAAAATGCTTTTTTTTTCCAAATTTCCCTTCCAGGATTACACTCCTGGGTGTCAGGGTCATCATTGTAGCGGGGACTCGCAGGAGTCCAGCCAAAAACTAGTCGGACACGAGTTGTGTGCACTAGACGTGTTTATTCTCTCCAATACAGCTCCCTACTCCCTCCAGGTCGCAGGCGTTGCCCGGCCTTAAATACCAACTCAGGTACCGACCCAGTGATTAGCACCTCCCACACCAAGACACCACCCTCCAGAGCCAATGGTTTGTTGTGCCCTTGGGTTGCCACCAGGTGCCGCCACAATGTCCAGGTTCAGGAGCAGCTTTTTCTCAACGACCGTCAGAATCTGAATCAGATGGGAGAGTCGTCATTGCACTGTGTTGGAACAAGGATAAAAGTGGGGACAGCCCAAATTATTATACAAGAAAGTATCTTGGAAAACTTGAACCTAATTTTTTTTAATTTTAATTTTTGTGTTGGCTGCTAAAAATTAAACGCTACAACCTCCAACTAAGCTCCGAACTGCATAGACTTGAGGATAATTGTTTTGTCTAAGCTCTATTTTTGTTTGCTTGTCTTTTTTATATATATACTGAACTTCTTTTGTGTAGGAGATGCTGCAGATGCTGGTTTACATTGAAGATAGTCACAAAATGCTGGAGTAACTCTGCGGGGCAGGCACCATCTCTGGATAGAAGGAATGGGTGATGTTTCAGGCCGAGTGATCAGCCATGATCATATTGAATGGCAGTGCTAGCTCAAAGGGCCGAATGGCCTACTCTGCACCATAGAGTTTTCTATGTTTACTCGTCCATACTAATCCTAGTTTCCAGCGTTTGGCCCATTGTGTTCCATGCATTGGTGATTCAAGTGCTCATTTCAATGCTACTTAAACTTTGCAAGAACCTCTCCTTTAGACAGTGCGTTCCAGTTCCCAATCATCCTCTGACTGAAAATATTTTCCTTTGCACTCCCTGAAAACCCCCTAGCCCTTATCCTAAACCTCTCATGCTGCGTTTAGCATCTCTTCTCTGAGGAAAGGGTTCTTACTATCTACCCTATCTATAACCATATAACCATATAACCATTACAGCACGGAAACAGGCCATCTCGGCCCTTCAAGTCCGTGCCGAACACTTTTTTTCTTTCTTTTTTTAAAATTACTTCCCCCCTAGTCCCATCTTCCTGCACTCAGACCATAACCCTCCATTCCTTTCCCGTCCATATACCCATCCAATCTATATTTAAAGGATAGAATCGAACCTGCCTCCACCAATTCCACTGGAAGCTCATTCCACACAGCTACCACTCTCTGAGTAAAGAAGTTCCCCCTAATGTTACCCCTAAACTTCTGTCCCTTAATTCTCAAGTCATGTCCCCTTGTTTAAATCTTCCCTACTCTCAATGGGAAAAGCTTATAGAAACATAGAAACATAGAAAATAGGTGCAGGAGTTGGCCATTCGGCCCTTCGAGCCTGCACCGCCATTCAATATGATCATGGCTGATCATCCAACTCAGTATCCTGTACCTGCTTTCTCTCCTGGAGGGCCGTGGAGTTTGAACCGGATTCAGCCGCGGGACTGACTTACCATCACCCGGCGGGGTCACAACATCAGAAGCCTGGATCGCCACAGCGCAGTGGGAGAACAAAGAGGGAAGAGACAGAGACTTTAAGACTTTTGCCTCCATCACAGTGAGGAGGTGTCTGGTGAACTCACTGTGGTGGATGTTAATTTGTGTTTATTGTGTGTTTTGTTATTTATTATATGTATGACTGCAGGCAACGAAATTTCGTTCAGACCGAAAGGTCTGAATGACAATAAAGGAATCTAAATCCAAAAAAAAAATCTAAAAATCCATACCCCCTGATCCCTTTAGCCACAAGGGCCACATCTAACTCCCTCTTAAATATAGCCAATGAACTGGCCTCAACTACCTTCTGTGGCACAGAATTCCAGAGATTCACCACTCTGTGTGAAAAATGTTTTCCTCATCTCGGTCCTAAAAGATTTCCCCCTTATCCTTAAACTGTGACCCCTTGTTCTGGACTTCCCCAACATCGAGAACAATCTTCCTGCATCTAGCCTGTCCAACCCCTTAAGAATTTTGTACGTTTAGAAGATTGAGATCCCCCCTCAATCTTCTAAATTCTAGCGAGTACAAACCGAGTCTATCCAGTCTTTCTTCATATGAAAGTCCTGACATCCCAGGAATCCGTCTGGTGAACCTTCTCTGTACTCCCTCTATGGCAAGAATGTCTTTCCTCAGATTAGGAGACCAAAACTGTACGCAATACTCCAGGTGTCGTCTCACCGAGACCCTGTACAACTGCAGTAGAACCTCCCTGCTAATACACTCAAATCCTTTTGCTATGAATGCTAACACACCATTCACCTTTTTCACTGCCTGCTGCACCTGCATGCCTACTTTCAATGACTGGTGTACCATGACACCCAGGTCTCGTTGCATCTCCCCTTTTCCTAATCGGCCACCATTCAGATAATAGTCTACTTTCCTATTATTGCCACCAAAGTGGATAACCTCACATTTATCCACATTATACTGCATCTGCCATGCATTTGCCCACTCACCCAGCCTATCCAAGTCACCTTGCAGCCTCCGAGCATCCTCCTCACAGCTAACACTGCCCCCCAGCTTCGTGTCATCCGCAAACTTGGAGATGTTGCATTCAATTCCCTCATCCAGTTCATTAATATAAATTGTAAATAGCTGGGGTCCCAGCACTGAGCCTTGCGGTACCCCACTAGCCACTGCCTGCCATTGTGAAAAGGACCCGTTTACTCCCACTCTTTGCTTCCTGTTTGCCAGCCAGTTCTCTATCCACATCAATACTGAACCCCCAATACCGTGTGCTTTAAGTTTGTATAGTAATTTCTTATGTGGGACCTTGTCGAGAGCCTTCTGAAAGTCCAGATACAACACATCCACTGGTTCTCCCCTATCCACTCTACTAGTTACATCCTCGAAAAATTCTATAAGATTCGTCAGACATGATTTACCTTTCATAAATCCATGCTGACTTTGTCCAATGATTTCACCACTTTCCAAATGTGCTGCTATCCCATCTTTAATAACTGAGTCTAGCAGTTTCCCCACTACCGAAGTTAGACTAACTGGTCTGTAATTCCCCGTTTTCTCCCTCCCTCCCTTCTTAAAAAGTGGGGTTACGTTTGCTACCCTCCAATCCTCAGGAACTACTCCAGAATCTAAAGAGTTTTGAAAAATTATCACTAATGCATCCACTATTTCTGGAGCTACTTCCTTAAGTACTCTGGGATGCAGCCTATCTGGCCCTGGTGATTTATCGGCCTTTAATCCATTCAATTTACCCAACACCACTTCCCGACTAACCTGGATTTCACTCAGTTCCTCCATCTGCTTTGACCCGCGGTCCCCTGCTATTTCCGGCAGATTATTTATGTCTTCCTTAGTGAAGACGGAACCAAAGTAGTTATTCAATTGGTCCGCCATATCCTTGTTCCCCGTGATCAATTCACCTGTTTCTGACTGCAAGGGACCTACATTTGTTTTAACTAATCTCTTTCTCTTCACATATCTATAAAAACTTTTGCAGTCAGTTTTTATGTTCCCTGCCAGTTTTCTTTCATAATCTATTTTCCCTTTCCTAATTAAGCCCTTTGTCCTCCTCTGCTGGACTCTGAATTTCTCCCAGTCCTCTGGTAGACTGCTTTTTCTGGCTAATTTGTGCGCTTCATCTTTTGTTTTGCTACTATCCCTGATTTCCCTTGTTATCCATGGATGCACTACCTTCCCTGATTTATTTTTTTGCCAAACTGGGATGAACAATTGTTGTAGTTCATCCATGCAGTCTTTAAATGCCTTCCATTGCATATCTACCGTCAACCCATTAAGAAGCAATTGCCAGTCTATCTTGGCCAATTCACTTCTCATACCCTCAAAGTTACCTTTCTTTAAGTTCAGGACCCTTGTTTCTGAATTAACAATGTCACTCTCCATCCTAATGAAGAACTCAACCATATTATGGTCACTCTTGCCCAAGGGGCCACGCACAACAAAACTGCTAACTAACCCTTCCTCATTACTCAATACTCAATCTAGAATAGCCTGCTCTCTCGTTGGTTCCTCTACATGTTGGTTTAGAAAACTATCCCGCATACATTCCAAGAAATCCTCTTCCTCAGCACCCCTGCCAATTTGATTCACCCAATCTATATGTATATTGAAGTCACCCATTATAACTGTTTTACCTTTGTTGCACACATTTCTAATTTCCTGTTTGATGCCATCCCCAACTCCACTACTACTGTTAGGTGGCCTGTACCAATTACCAATTACCAATTACCAAGCACTTTATTTGTCCCCGAGGGGCAATTTAAACAAACAATACATTTAATCTGCACCGACCGGTCGACCGCATGAGCAGCGACCCGGCAATGGATTGGGTTGTCAGCAGCGATACAATAAAAAAGAACACACAAAAGGTAACACAAACATCCACCACAGCATTCATCACTGTGGTGGAAGGCACAAAAATTTGGCCAGTCCTCCTCCATTTCCCCCCCGTGGACAGGACCAGAGTCCAAGTCAGTCCAGGATCGGCTCTTCCTCACCGGAGACCGCGGCTTTAGATTGTTGTGGGCCGCAGGCCGGCGGTCAAGATTTAAAGTTCCCTGCCGCAGCCAGAAGCACCGTAGACTGCAGGGCCGGCGGTCGAAGCTCCCCTCCAGGGGTGATGGTAAGTCCATGCCGGCCCCGCGGTAGAAGTTGGCCGCGGGCCGGCAATGATGGCTTCTTCTTCTTCCCCCGGGTCCCCCACGAGGGATCCCGGGCTGTAGACGCCGCACCAGCTGGAGCTTTGCAGACCGCGGCTTCAGACTGCGACTTCAGGCTGCCGGCTGCCC
The DNA here is from genome assembly GCA_038087875.1 of Malacoraja senta. Lineage (NCBI taxonomy): Eukaryota > Metazoa > Chordata > Chondrichthyes > Rajiformes > Rajidae > Malacoraja > Malacoraja senta. The sequence goes on from CM075982.1 coordinate 15,909,651, forward strand.
CGGGCCAGCGAAACGGAGCGCTCCCCTCCCCTCCAGCGAGCCCCAGCGAGGGTTCACCCGCTCCATGCCGAGAGTCCACGCTGCGCCCGCCGCTGAAGCCCGGGCACGTCTCCGGGAAAGGCCGCGCCGATCCTTGATGTTAGGCCACGGGGGAGGCGACCTGGAAAAAGTCGCCTCTCCATGGAGGAGGCGACCGAAGCGGTTTCCCCCTTACCCCCCCACACCACCCCCCACACAAGACATACAAAGAAACATTAATTACACACTTTAAAACATACTAAAAATAAAAAATAAAGTTGAAAAAACTGACGCACTGCTGACATGGCTGCTGCCAGAGCAGCGCCCCCTACACAACTCCCACTTGCGTTTTCTGCCCCTTAGTGTTTCGCAGCTCTACCCATATCGATTCCACATCCTCCAAGCTAATATCCTTCCTTTCTATTGCGTTAATCTGCTCTCTAACCAGCAACGCTACCCCACCTCCTTTCCCTTTCTGTCTATCCCTCCTGAATATTGAATATCCCTGGATGTTCAGCTCCCAGCCTTGGTTACCCTGGAGCCATGTCTCCGTGATCCCAACTATATCATAGTCATTAATAGCTATCAGCACATTCAACTCATCCACCTTATTACAAATGCTCCTTGCATTGAGACACAAAGCCTTCAGGCTTGTTTTTACAACACGCTTACCCCTTATACAATTATGCCCTGGACTTGTCTGCCTGCCACTTTTACTTTTCACCTTGCTACCTATTGCTTCTACCCTCATTTTACACCCCTCTGTCTCTACGCTCACACATTTAAGAAACCCTTTCCCTTTAACTCCATCCTCAACTATCCCATTCGACACCCCACCCCCCTTATTCAGTTTAAAACCACCCGTGTAGCAGTGGCAAACCTGCCTGCCAGAATGCTGGTCCCCCACCTGTTAAGATGCAATCCGTCCCTTTTGTACAGTTCCCTTTTACTCAACTCTGTCTAACGTCAACTCTGTCTAACCCGCTCATAATTTTACAGACCTCTATCAAGTCCCCTCTTAACCTTCAGCGCTCCAAAGAATAAAGACCTAACTTGTTCAACCTTTCTCTGTAACTTAGTTGCTGAAACCCAGGCAACATTCTAGTAAATCTCCTCTGTACTCTCTCTATTTTGTTGACATCCTTCCTATAATTAGGCGACCAAAATTGTACTCCATACTCCAGAATTGGCCTCACTAATGCCTTGTACAATTTTAACATTACATCCCAACTTCTATATTCAATGCTCTGATTTATCTATCCCCTTGTCATTTAGTATCCCTCAATCAGAATTCCCCATTCGCTGCTCCAAGAAAGATAACCAAGAAGACAATGCTGTGAAATAAAATAAAATACAAAATAAAATGCAGATTCTGGAAATCTTAAACTAAAACCAAAAGTAATGGAAACACTCAACAGGTCAGGTAGCATCTGTAGAGAGAGAAAGACAGTTAAAATGTTGAGCCCAATCTGACAAATATACCAGACCTAAACAAGTAACTGTTTCTCCATCCACAGATGCTGTCTGATCTGCTGCATGTTTCGATAGACAAAAAAATGCTGGAATTACTCAGCGGGACAGGCAGCATCTCTAGATAGAAGGAATGGGTGACGTTTTGGGTCAAGATCCTTCTTCAGACTGACTTCTTCTACAACAGACCTACTCTAATTAAATGTTGTTCTCTCCACACACTCCCATCAATTCACCCGCCTCCCAAATCAAACCACTCACCTGCAGAGTAGGGACAATTTGGAGAGGCCACTTATTCTACCAATTCGCATGCCCTTGGGATGCGTGAGGAAATGGGATCACCCAGAAGGAGCCTGTGTAGGGGCAGGTAGAGCACAGGTACCACCAGAGGTCAGCATTGAACAGTGTGGTGGAGGCAGTGGCTCCACCAGTTGAGCCACTGTGCCACCCAAGCATAAAATGGCAGATGAGGTCCCATCCCTTGTCCTATCCCTACATGGCTAGGATGAGTTTGAAGGGATATGGACCACATACAGGCAGGTGGGACTAGTGTAGCTGGGACAAGTTGGCCATTGTGTATATGACTCTATGAAGACCAGAATCAGGAAGCAGGACAGGCTGACATCGGCAGCATGTGTGCAATTAGTCGGAGATCTCAGGAGGTGACGAACAACGGTCTGAGGAAAGTTAGCAACCACACGGATGTCTAGTTAATCGTAGGTGGATCAGAATCATGGAGGTTGCAATGTGGGCTGCAATGTAAATCAGAGCTGGAGACAGTCAGCGAGCAAAGCGACGTGGGTGTGGAAGTAAGATCTGAAATCCTTAATAATCTTATCAACTGCAAAGTGTACGTCAAAATAACACTTTTTTAAAATCAAGACACCTCTTTAAATCACATAGGTGTTGAGGGTGAAAAACAATTCCCTCCCACGCCAAAGACTATTATGGAAGCCATTGTGCACTGTGCCCACATGGAGCCTAATTGTGCCGGCTACACAGGTAAGTGCACAGCGCCACCCACCCGACTAATGTTTATGAATGTCGGGTGGATACACCCTACACACTGAGTATTCCAGAGCAACTACAGCCTCCGTTTTATTCCCTCAGCTGCTGTAGTGCTTTTATAACTGCAGGAAATGTGCTTTCTTCATTCAATGTCTCTGAGATGCAGATGGGGGTCATTTAACAATTATCTGTATGCAAATTAATGGTAACAAAGATTAATTCTTTGATAAGAATGTTTTGCAACTCCATAAACAAAGTGCCTGTTTTATCAATGGTAAAAGAACAAGATACAACACTCCCCATAAATTTTAATTGTCAATTCGTCAAAATATAACATCCTACAATGATCATAGTGGAAAATCTTTGATCTTGCTTGTCCTTATCGCCTACACTTAGTGTCATACTTTTATCCTCCTGAGCTGGCTCATTGCTCAATCAGTGTGGCTGCTCCCAAACCTTCAATGGATGCACATTGGTTTGACTTCTCAAATGCAACACCTCATACTTATCTGCATTAAACTCCATGAACCCCACTTGCCCGACTGATCAAGATCCTGCTGCAATTTTTGATGACCATTTTCGCTCTCTATGATACCACCCACTGTAGTGTCTTCCCCATATTTACCAATCATGCCTTCTACACTTTCATCCAAATCTCGAATCTCTACCAATGGTGAATGTCTTCACTTTGCCTGTATCTGAAATATCCTTTCGACGATTCCACTCCAAGGAGTGGGGTCAAGGGCAACTCTTGTTTAGATGCATTAAAGGTTAAGCATCATGATCTCTGGGATAGTTGGATATGGTCGATACAGTGGAGAAGGACCTCACATTTGTTTAATGCACCATTTTAATGTCCTGATCTTCTTGAGGAGCTTGTGGCAATGGCATCATGATGCTTAACCCACTGCATTTCACCTCCAACCGCACTGCCTGGTCCCTCTTTCCATGAGGAAAACATGTTAAATTTCCTGCAGAAGATACAGAGTGCTGGAGTAGCTTCCGACTTTCTTTCCCAACTGCCTTCCCATACAATCAGTATGCAGAAGGGTCCCGACCCGAAAAGTCACATATCCATGTTCTCCTGAGATGCTGCCTGACCTGCCGTGCTCGCCCAGAACACTGTGTCTTCCTTTTGTTAACCAATGTCTGCAGTTCTAGATCTCCTGAGGAAGTGGGGGCATTGGTATTCTTCCATGGCATAAGATTCAAGAGAGTTTTATTGTCATGTATCCCTGATAGGACAATGAAATTCTTGCTTTGCTTCAGCACAACAGGACATAGTAGGCATGACTACAGAACAGATCAGTGTGTCCATATACCATTGTATAAATATATACACACATGAATAAATAAACTGATGAAGTGTAAATAACAGATAATGGGCTATTAATGTTCAGAGTTTTGTCCGAGCCAAGTTTAATAGCCTGATGGCTGTGGGGAAGTAGCTATTCCTGAACCTGGTTGTTGCAGTCTTCAGGCTCCTGTTTCTAATGTTATTTATTGTTATTGTGGTAGGAACAGGTCAAATTGATGGTGATGTTTATCCCCAGGATCTTGAACCTCTCAACTATCTCCACCAGCACCTTTGATGCAGACTGAGTTGTGTGCACCATTCCACATCCATGACTAGCTCCTTGATTTTGCTGACATCGAAAGGAGAAGTGTTCTAGATTAATATTTATCTCTTAACCTACAGCTCTAACAGAGATAGACACAAAAAGCTGGAGTGTCATCACCGTCTCTATCTGTTTCCCTTATCACCAACCAGTTTGAACATGCGGGTCTCGACCCGAAAAGTCACCCACTCCTTCTCTCCAGAGATGGTGCCTGTCCTGCTGAGTTACTCCAGCATTTTGTGTCTATTTTCAGAGTAATTATTGAATGTGTTCAGCCATGATCACAGTGAATGGCGGTGCTGGCTCGAAGGATCGAATGATCTATTCCTGCACCTATTGTCTATAGGGAGGTTTCACGAAAGGTCACCGGTTCAAAGTGCTTGACGCAAGGGGCCTCTCAATCCATCTGGAAGACACCCGTCACTTCCGGTATATGTTATTAATGCAAGAAACACGTACTTTCCTACCCGTTAAAAAGCGCTAAAATAGTGGATTTTTTCGCTGTAAAAAATTGTGGAAGTCGGGGTAAGTGTGAGAGACATGTACCCAACTTCAGAATTCCAAAAGTGAAGCGAAATGAAGGTAAAGAGAAGCGAGAGCTGAAGGGACAGTAACAGCTAAAGTGCTTGGCGAACATTGGCCGTGCAGATATCGGAATTGAAAATATCGGGATTTATCGCGTTTGTTCGCTGCATTTCATTAACAGTAAGGCATTATTTGTTTTGTTTTTTATTTCTTTGGTATCTAAAAAGTCTCAGAAGTGGTAAATCTGGTTGTAAATTTTGCTTCAGAGGCGTTTTATTTTTGTATGTAAAAACCCACGAGAACCAGATTTATCCCTTCTGAAACTTTTTAGATGCGAAAGGAATCAAGAAAAAACACAAATAATGCCTTAGTTGATGAAATGCAGTGAGCAAACGGCCAATGTTCGCCAATGTTGTCCTTTCAGCTCTCGCTTCTATCTACCGTCATTTCTCCTCACTTTTTGAATTCTGAAGTTGGCTAAATGTCTCTCACGCTTATCCCGATTTCCATAATTATTTACAGCGCAAAAATTGACCATTTCGGCGGGTTTTAACGGGCCCGCTACACTGGAAACAATGGTAAGTGCTTCCCTGCAGTTCATCGCGTGTAATCCATTTGGCGTAGCATAGCAACAATACGGGTCATGGGGTCGTGACCCGACTGCCGTGAAACCTCCCTATTGTAAACCAGCCTCTGCAGTTCCCTCCTAAATATTAACTATACAAATGCAACTTTACACAAATGATCTGTGATTGCAAATGCAGTTTGACTTTACAATATGGGTCGATGTTTGCCTTTATGAATTCTGCTAATCAAAAGAGTATAGGCATGCTTGGAGTCGGGATTTGTTCAGTTTGCATCAATGAGAGACTGCAGTTCAAACTGCAATGGTCACTCACTGGGCGCCCCATGTCTCAACAGCACCATCTGCTGCCCAAGTGCAGCATCACAGACCCAGCATTTTTCTCACAGGCAGAGAGGTTTCCTCTCTCTCCATCAGAGAACTTTTATTATTTGTGTAAGAAGGAACTGCAGATGTTGGTTTAAACCGAAGATAGACTCAAAAAAGCTGGAGTAACTCAGCGGGACAGGCAGCATCTCTGGAGAGAAGGAATGGGTGACGTTTCAGGTCAAGACCCTTCTTCAGACCGGTTGGTTTAGTTTAGTTTAGAGATGCTGCGCAGAAACAGGTCCTTTGGCCCATCGAGTCCATGCCATCCAGTGATCCCCTTACAATAGCACTATCTTACACACTCGGGACAATTTACTTTTTTTTAAACTGAAGCCAATTAAACCTGGACAGACACAAAACGCTGAAGTAACTCAGCGGGACAGGCAGCATCTCTGGAGAGTACTATCTTCGATTTAAACCAGGATATGCAGTTCTTTCCTACCAATTAAACCTCTTTGAAGTTTGGGAGGAAACCGGAGCACCCAGAGAAAATCCACGCAGTCATAGGGAGAATGTACAAACTCCGTGTTCGAACCCGGGTACCTGTCCGCTGTAAGGCAGCAACTCTACCGCTGCGCCAACGTGCCACCACTGCCCTTGTCTTGTGTGAGGGCTGTACTCCTTTCATCAGTCCTTGTATTTCAGATTTTCAGCAACTGCTGTATTTTGCTTTTTTTTTAAACATAGTTGCCTTAACTTATTTAGTATTTTAGATTTGAAATACTCAGTGAGACCCTTTGGCTAATGTTTTACTTTGTAAACTCTAAAATGGAACTTTTGTTTGCAGTGATGCAAGGTGGAACATAGTGAAGACGCAAGGGACAATGATATTTCATATGAGACAAAAGGGGACTATTCTGACCGTTTCCCCACTTTTCACGCCCTCCCTTCTAACTTACTGCAAGGCACTGCGGAGCAAGGGAGAGAGCCGCCAAGACGGTCCATGCTCGCCCCCCGCGGCTGAACGCAAGACCCGGTGGACCGCGACCCATATGCCGGCCCCTGCTCAGCCTCCGAAGACCGGAAGGATGGAGCCGGTGACAGTGAGGGATGCAATGGGTGAGGAGCAGGGCTTGTAGGAGAGGGAACCTCTATTGTGTTGGACTTTATTTTTAAGCAAACGATCACAGGACATTGAGAAAATTGTAGCATGTGGACTTATTTGAAAATAAATCGCGATGCATCAAGGGTTCACCAGATTGATTCCCGGATAAGGGAAGAATGAGATGTGACCTCGTTGAAACATGCTAAATTCCTAATGGACTTGGCAGGTTAGAGACTGGGGAATGGGGAAAGGAGTGGGAGCCACTGGGGTGGGGATCAGCTTGTTCAGAAAATGTCAAAAAGGATGGGTAGGCTGAGAGGAAAACTGGAATCTGGCATCAGGCAATGGAAAAACAAAACACAAAAGAAGAGCTAGTATTGAACAAGATTAAGAACATGCAAGTACAGTGCAATGTACCGGTGCTACATTGGACAGGCTTAAAGCTTTGGAGTTCCCTCAATGCATCCTCCTCACACCTCCTGTCCTACCCTTAGTATTTCATCAAAAAACACCTCAATCATATAAACATAATCAGTTAACACAGCAATCATGTTGCACAACAATTTTAGAGTTACTTGAAGCTTTCTCAGAACTTTAACAGTAGTTTCCCTTTGTTTAATTCTCAATTAGTATTTAAATTGAATAATTTTGTATTTTAGTTGAAATATCTTACAGATAGAGAGTGCTGGAAGTTTCTCTGAACTGATGCCACTCTCAGTGATGAGGCCTCTCTCAGTCCTGGAGTATCTCAGTCCCGGAGTCTCACAGTGATGGAGCCGTTCCCAGTGCTGTAGTCTCTCCCAATGCCGGAGCCTCTCAGTCCTGAAGTCTCTCTCAGACCCAGAGCCTCTCCTGACCTGGAGTCTCTCACAGTGAAGGAGTACCTCAGACCCGGAGCCTCTCCCAGACCTGGAGTCTCTCTCAATGCCGGAGTCCTGGAATATCTCGGTCCTGGAGTCTCTCCCGTTCCCGGAGTCTCTCCCAGTCCCGGAGTCTCTCCCAGTCCAGGAGTCTCTCTCAATGCTGGAGTCTCTTTAGTCCTGGAGTATCTCAGTCCCGGAGTCTCTCCCGTTCCCGGAGTCCCTCCCTGTACAGGAGTCTCACTCGGTTTCTCTTCCAGCGATGGAGCCTCTCTCAGTCCCAGAGACTCTCTCAATCTGCTTCCTTCAGATCAGGAGTGCGGTTTGGAGATTAACTGGTTCAATGTCTGATTTATAACCATCGTGTAAATAAAGCTATTCATTCTTAAATAAACAAGTATTACATCACTCACCCATTCTCGGCTTTCACCATTTTGTAAACATTGCTGATTTGTATCCATTTCCTTTCACATCAAAGGGTTGATAGTCACAGTAATGAAAGGCCGAGTTCTGGATTAATTTGAAAAGTGACAGGTTTTAGTACTGGGTTACAATACCTCGCACGTTAATGCCAAGCAGTCTGTTGGAGAAGAAATTATGCCTCTCCATTCTGCCTCAGAAGAATCGTGCCTGCAGGGAGTGGGCATTAGGTAAGTGTGCCAACTCTCGCTGGACGTGGAAGTGGTAGACAGTGAGAGAATGGGAAACAGGCAGAGAGGGGAATGGATAGGGGTGGAGGGCGTCCACTGTAGAATGAGATTCAGGACAATGCTATTCTATGGTTGAGGAATGGGGGTGAGGAGTGAGATTGGAATGAGGACCAAGGCCAGGAGTGATGGAGTCTGGGGAGTGGAGTCAGCAGTGAGGGAGGCTGGGGAATGGGGAGGGAATGGGGAGAGGAGTGAGGAAGACTGATGTATGCTGAGAGGAGTGTGGGAGACTCGGGAAAGGGTTTGGGTTGTGAGAGAGACTGGGTGGATGGAGATGAGCTTGCTCAGAGAATGTTAGCAAGGATGGATAGGCTGAGAGGAAAACTGTGGAATCTGGCATCAGGCAAAGGAAAAAAAAATAAGGAAAGATAGTATTGAATAGTTTTGAACGAGAATATGAGTCCTTCAATGAGAACATGCATGTAACAGTGCAATTTGTTGGTCCTGCATCACACAGTTTCCCCATGATAAGTGTAGTGAAGCAAGACTGCATCCTAGCTCCCACTCTGTTCAGCATCTTCCTATCTGCCCTTATAGAGTCATAGAGTGATACAGTGTGAAAACAGGCCCTTCAGCCCTACTTGCTCACACCAGCCAACATGTCCCAGCTACACTAGTCCCACCTGCCTGCGCTTGGTCCATATCCCTCCAAATTTGTCCTATCCATGTACCTGTCTAGCTGTTTCTTAAACGTTGGGATAGTTCCAGCCTCAACTACCACCTCTGGCAGCTTGTTCCATACACCCACCACCCTTTGTGTGAAAAAGTTACCCTTCAGATTCCTATTAAATCTTTTCCCTTCACCTTGAACCTATGTCCTTGATTCCCCTACTCTGGGCAAGAGATTCTGTGCATCTACCCGATCTACTCCTCTCATGATTTTATATGCCTCTATAAGTTCACCCTCATCCTCCTGCGCTCCAAGGAATAGAGACCCAGCCTACACAACCTCTCCCTACTGCTCACACCCTCTGGTCCTGGCAACATCCTTGTAAATCTTCTCTGAACCCTTTCAAGCTTGACAATATCTTTTCTATAACATAGTGCTCAGAACTGAACACAATATTCTAAATGCGGTCTCACCAACGCCCGATAAAACCCTTCTGTCCTTTGCCTTCCCGACAGACATACCAGAAGCGACAGGAAGCTCTTCAATCTAGCAGGGTTGAAAGTCAACATGCCATTCCCTACATGTAATGTGCCTTTAATAAAATAAAATATTTAGGCGGCATGGTGGTGCAACAATAGAGTTGCTGCCTTACAGTGCTTACAGTGCCAGAGACCTGGGTTCGATCCCGACTGCGGGCGCTGCCTGTACGGAGTTTGTACGTTCTCCCTGTGACCGTGTGGGTTTTCTCTGAGATCTTCGGTTTCCTCCCACACTCCAAAGAAGTACAGGTTTGTAGGTTAATTGGCTTGGTATTGTCCCTGTCTGTGTAGGACAGTGTTTAATGTGAGGAGATTGCTGGTCTGTGCGGACTCGGTGGGCCGAAGGGCCTGTTTTCACACTATACCTCTAAACTAAACTAAAAACTAGATCTAAAAGCCTCTTTAATGCCACCATCATGTCTACCTCCGCCACCACTCTTGGCAACGCCTTCCATGCATTCACCGCCTCTGTCTGAAAAAACTTGCCCTGCATGCCTCCTTTCAACTTTCCTCCTCTCATAAAGCTGTGCTCGCTGGTCTTTGACATTTCCACCTTAGGAAAAAGTTCTGACCGTCTATCTTATCTATGCCTCTCATAATTTAAAATACTTCTCTCAGGTCTCCCCTCGACTTCCAACATTCCAGAGAGAACAATCCAAGTTTGTCCAACCTCTCCTTATCGCTAACATACTCTAATGCAGGTAGTTTTCTGGTAAACCTCTGCTGCATCCTCTCAAAAGCCTCCATGTCATTTCTGTAAAGGGGTGACTAAGATTACACGTAATACTCCAAATGCAGCCTAATCAAAGTCCTATAAACATAGAAACATAGAAAATAGGTGCAGGAGCAGGCCATTCGGCCCTTTGAGCCTGCACCACCATTCAATATGATCATAGCTAATCATCCAACTCAGTATCCTGTACCTGCCTTCTCTCCATACCCCCTGATCCCTTTAGGCTCAAGGGCCACATAAACTCTAAAAAGGCCACATCTAAATATAGCCAATGAACTGGCCTCAACTACCTTCTGTGGCAGAGAATTCCAGAGATTCACCACTCTCTGTGTGAAAAATGTTTTTCTCATCTCGGTCCTAAAAGATTTCCCCTTTATCCTTAAACTGTGACCCCTTGTTCTGGACTTCCCCAACATCGGGAACAATCTTCCTGCATCTAGCCTGTCCAACCCCTTAAGAATTTTGTAAGTTTCTATAAGATCCCCCCTCAATCTTCTAAAGCTGCAACATGAAGTCCTGACTCTTATACATTATGCCCCAACCAATGAAGGCAAGCATACCTTACACCTTCTTTACCACTACTTGTGTTGCCACTTTCAGGAGCTATGGATTCCTTGCACATTCATGTGCCTATTTAAAAAGCCTCTTAAGTCACTATTGTACCTGCTTCCACCGCCACCACTGTCAGTGTTCCAGGCTCCTACCACACTCTGACAAAAACTTGCTCTGCACATTTCTTCAGACTTTACTTTAGAGATACAGAACAGAAACAGGCCACATCGACCCACCGAGTCCACGCCGACCAGCGATTACTCCGCACACTAACACTATCCTACACACTAGGGACAATTTACAATTTTACCAAAGCCAATTAACCTACAAATCTGTATGTCTTGGGAGTGTGGGAGGAAACCAGAGAACCCAGAGAAAATCCATGCAGATCACGGGGAGAACATACAAACTCCATACAGACAGCACCCATAGTCGTGATCGAACCCGGGTCTCTGGCGCTGTAAAGCAACAACTCTATCGTTGTGCCACTGTGCCACCCTTTAAAATTTCCACCTTTCACTTAAAAGCCATGTCCTCTGGTCTTTGACGTTTCCACACTGCAAAAATGTTGTTGTGATAGATCCATTATTGTACTTCCAACAAGCTTTGGTGGTCCAGCTACAAAAATATGGATGCAACATGAGTTAGGCCACAAATTCAGAATGCTGGTTGGATCTTGAGTCACATTCTTTGCATGTGTCCCTGAAGCCAGCAGTCACCCGCCTCCTATCTCACTGGAGAATGCAGCTGGTGGCTCCCATTCAGCCAATTTGATTTGATGAATTAACTGCATTAACCAACAGGCCAGTTGGATTTATACCACAAGGTTATCATTAAACACAAGCACCGTGACCTATTTCCTGCTGGAGAGAATGATGGCACACGACAGTTCATTTGATGGATTATTCTGGCGGGATGAAGGTCTGATTATATTTACTGATGAAGTAACGTTATTATTTTAATTTCTAATTGAGCAGCCTAATGACCCGCTGTACAGTGTCTGATAGCCATTATCTAACAGTACACACACCAGTCGGGCACTAACAATACGCTTGCCTGTGAACTAAGAAACAGACTTGGATTAAATCATATTGATGTAGGTTGGTCAGACAGGGAAAGGCTTGCCAGTTAGAATGAGAGCACGGCCAATAATCGGTTACTCCATGCACTGGAGATCTCAGAATGACGTGTTGATAAGATGCTCAGTGAGTGAGTGAGTTATTGAGTGAGTCAGAGAGAGCGTGAGTGAGTGAGTGAGTGAGTGAGTGAGTGAGTGAGTGAGTGAGTGAGTGAGAGAGAGAGAGAGAGAGAGAGATAAACTAACAGAAAAGATGCTGAGATGGGGAATAGTAATCCAACTGAGACCTCGCCTACGGAGCAGGGTGGAGTCTGGCAAGTGGCTGGTTGCTCTAAGATGCAACCCTAATATATAATTGGAGCACCTTTCCCCTCGTGTAGAACAATCTGTCCGGCAATGCGACAAGTAGGGAGCTGGTTCAGAGGGAGAGCTTGCTGTTACCATTTTGGACTTGAAACCTGGATTTGATCAGCAGTACAGTAGGGTGGGACAGTGGCACAGTGGTAGAACAGCTGCCTTACAGCACCAGAGACCCGGGTTCGATCCTGACTATGGGTGCTGTGTGTGCGGAGTTTGTATATTCTCCCAGTGACCATGTGGGTTTTCTCTGGCTGCTCCGGTTTCCTCCCAGACTCCAAAGGCGTACAGGTTCGTAGGTTAATTGGCCTCTGTAAATTGTCCCTAGTGTGTGGGATAGAACTAGAGCATGGGTGACCTTTGGTTGGCGGCGTGGACTTGGTGGGCCGAAGTACCTGCTTCCGCTGCATCTCTAAACTAAACTAAACATAGCTAACAGTGTGGAGGCTGGATCAGAAGCTATTGCAGAAAACGCTCTGGCCGCAGCCTGGATCGTGGAACTGAATGAGGCAGTCCCACTGTACTGAGCAACTTCAACCAGATTCCCCTTCCATCCAGTTATCAAGCTGCTTATGAATTTTATATGCTTGAAAGACATCGCCTCTCCTAAACCTAAAGGACAAAGACCTCGTCTGCTCACTAATACTATTTATGCATGAATTAAATTGCCACTAGGGACAATTTACAATTTTACCAAAGTCAGTTAACCTACAAACCTGTACATCTTTGGAGTGTGGGGGGGAAACCAGAGCTCACGGGGAAAACCCACGCGGTCACTCATACAGACAGCACCCATGGTCAGGATTGAACCCAGGTCTCTGACGCTGTAAGGCAGCAACTCTACTGTTGTGCCATCATGCTGCCCCACATGTGTCAGTGAGCAATGTGCATGGTGGACCCAAAAGCAGATCACCAAAAGGAATTTGTTCAGGAAGTGCGTAGCAAGTACACAATCTCATTTTAACAATCAATTTATGATAAACTCTGATCTAATTGTGCACGTCAATATAATGGCACACAGCAGAGTTACTCAGCCTGTGACTGGTAAAGGGTTGAGGGCAAGTTTCCCAGGCAACCTCAGTTCAGTTCAGTTTATTATCACATGTACCGAGGTACAGTGAAAAACTTTTATTGCGTGCTAACCAGTCAGCAGAAAGACAATATATGATTACAATCGAGCCACTTACAGTATATAAGATACGTGATAGGGAATAAAGTTTAGTGCAAGGTAAAGCCAGCAAAGTCCAATCAAAGAAAGTCTGAGGGTCACCAATGAGGTAGATAGTAGTTCAGCACTGCTCCCTGGTTGTGGTAGGATGATTCAGTTGCCTGATAACAGCTGGGAAGAAACGGTCCCTGAATCTGGAGGTGTGCGTTTTCACACTTCTAGTCCTTTTGCCTGATGGGAGTTTGCCAGAAACAGGATGTACACTTTGGTTGACGTAAAACATAAGCCCAATACTCAAGTAGAACCATTGCCAAAGAACCTGGAAACCAGAAAGCTTATCGTTTACAGAGTAAGACAGCAAATACTGAGTGGAAACATTTCTCTACATCAGAAGCAGTGCAAAGTCATTGCGGATATGTCTCGATTCCAAAGAGGCGGTAATGAATTATGATTTATTTGTGCCACTCCCTCACTATTGCCTGCTTAGTACGAATGGAATCTGTATTAACTACTTGAAGACCAGCAAATCATGGTCCAGCATTGTTCTGATTCATCAATAGCCTCGGGCACCAGTATAGAAATATAACCATCTGCACCAATCGAGTGACACTAACAATTGAACAAATGGGGCAGTTTGAAGGGAAAATGTTACTTGGACATTTTGTAATTGTGGTGCTTGGGGTTGACTCTCTGGAGATCAAAAAGGGAGACGCAAATGCAGTTCATTATGCATCACAGGAGTTCTGGAGACTCCATTATAGTAATATTTGGAGATCAATGTTGTATGCTTTGGTTAAAGGGTTATCCAACTTACTCACTTCTGACCACCACTACCAAGAAACATAGAAACATAGAAACATAGAAAATAGGTGCAGGAGGAGGCCATTCGGCCCTTCGAGCCAGCACTGCCATTCATTGTGATCAAAGAGCCCAACCCTCCGTAATGAAGATTTTAAGGTGGTATTAATGAAGGAACTGCAGATGCTGGAAAATCGAAGGTACACAAAAATGCTGGAGAAACTCAGCGGGTGCAGCAGCATCTATGGAGCGAAGGAAATAGGCAACGTTTCGGGCCGAAACCCTTCTTCAGACTCGTAGATGGTCACTGGTTAGTGATAACCCCTTTAGAAGAAAAGGCAACCTCTGTTTCCCATTAACGTCACATTGCTTAACTTTCGGGGGTTAGATATCCCAGAATGGTGCTCTACACCTACAAAGGAATTATTTCAATATCTGTTTAAGGATAAAGAGGCCAACAGAGTGAAGGTAACTTGAAGGTCATGTTAGGAGAGGCATTTGATAGATTTACAGTGCCCTCCATAATGTTTGGGACAAAGACCCATCATTTATTTATTTGCTTCTGTACTCCACAATTTGAGATTTGTAATAGAAAAACTCAACTGTGGTTAAAGTGCACATTGTCAGATTTTGATAAAGGCCATTTTTATACATTATAGTATTTTGTTGCCTATCCTTTGCACGCAATGGCTGCTTGAAGTCTGTGATTCATGGACATCACCAGTTGCAGGGTGTCTTCTCTGGTGATGCTCTGCCAGGCCTGTATTGCAGCCATCTTTAGCTTATGCTTGTTTTGGGGGCTATTTCCCTTCAGTTTTCTCTTCAGCATATAAAAGACATGCTCAATTGGGTTCAGATCAGGTGATTGACTTGGCCACTCAGGAATTGACATTTTTTTGCTTTGAAAAACTCCTTTGTTGTTTTAACAGTATGTTTGGGATCATTGTCTTGCTGTAGAATGAACCGCCGGTCAATGAGTTTTGAGGCATTTGTTTGAACTTGAGCAGATAGGATGTGTCTATACACTTCAGAATTCATTATGCTACTATCATCAGCAGTTGTATCATCAATGAAGATAAGTGAGCCAGTACCTTCAGCAGCCATACATGCTCAGGCCATAACACCCCCACCACTGTGTTTCACAGATGAGGCGGTATGCTTTGGATCTTGGCAGTTCCTTCTCTCCTCCATACTTTGCTCTTGCCATCACTCTGATGTAAGTTAATCTTTGTCTCATCTGTCCACAAGACCTTTTTCCAGAACTGTGGTGGCTCTTTTAAGTACATCTTGGCAATCCTATTTTTGCAGCTAACCAGTGGTTTGCATCTTGCAGTATAGCCTCTGTATTTCTGTTAATGAAGTCTTCTGCGTACAGTGGTCTTTAACAAATCCACACCTGACTCCTGAAGAGTGTTTCTGATCTGTCGGACATGTGTTTCAGGATATTTCTTTATTATAGAGAGAATTCTCCTGTCATCAGCTGTGGAGTCCCTTTGTGATTAGTAAGCTCACCAGTGCTCTCTTTCTTCTTAATAATGTTCCAAAATGATTTTGGTAAGCCTAAGGTTTGTCTGATGTCTCTAACAGTTGTATTCTTGTTCCTCAGTCTCATAATGGCCTCTTTGACTTTAATTGGCACAACTTTGGTCCTCATGTTGATAAATATCAATAAAAGTTTCCAAAGGTGATGAAAAGACTGGAGGAAAGACTAGGTGCTGAGAGCTCTCTTATACCTGCATTAAAGAGTCATTTAAACACACCTGAGCAATTACAAACATCGGTAAAGCCATGTGTCCCAAACATTATGGTGCCCTGAAACGGGGGGACTATATATAAGCACAGCTGTAATTTCTACATGGTGAAACCAAAATGTACAAAAATACCTTTTAATAAAATCTGACAATGTGCACTCTAATCACATGTGATTTTTTCTATTACAAATCTCAAATTGTAGAGTACAGAGGCAAATAAATAAATGATGGGTCTTTGTCCTAAACATTATGGAGGGCACTGGAGGTGAGGTTTATTCTACAAGGTATAGCTAGTTGGAGTAAAGGTAAACATGATTTTTTTTTTAGGTCAGACCAAGGATAATAAAACTAATCATGAGACGAGGATTCATTGTTCCATTGTCGGTTCATATGACAATTGAACACTCTTGACTCTCTAGCCTCTTGATTCCACAGAGGTACAAGTCTGAAGAAGGGTCTCGACCCTAAAGGTCACCTATTCCTTCGCTCCAGAGATGCTGTCTGACCCGTGGAGTTACTCCAGCTTTAGTGTCTATCAACAATTTTCTCTTGGTCTGAAGAAGGGTCTCGATGTGAAACGTCGCCCATTTTACTTCGGAGTCACTCACGTGACTCCGTGAAGAACCCCGCCAGTGCGCCTGCGCGTCACTACGTCAGACGCATTGGCGCAAACGGACGCGAGGAGCAGAGCTCCTCTAGTGGAATTGTAGTTTTTAAACTACAAGTTAAGTATAAACTTTTTTGGAAGTATTTCCGTGTCCGTTTGCTGTGGGTCTGTGGGGATTTTTTCCACAGGCGCCATGGAAAAAACGGGCAAGGGGAGGAGGCGAGCGACTCAGCCGGTAGAAAGTCGCGAGATTGCGGTCGGCGACCAGCCGCCTCTGACCACGGTACAGTCGCCAGCAGATAGCATAGCAACTGGGGATATTGGGGCTGAAGTGAATTTAGTCAGCACCAGTGGGGCAAGGCAAAGCCGATAAAAAGCTGCGGGAATGCGGTCGGTAAAGGACTGCCTCATACCCTACAACAGTCGCCGGCTGGGAGCGGGGAGAGCTGTGGACTTGTGCATTAAAGAAAAGAACGGAGCCAGCGTCAATTGGGTGCTAGGCAACATACAAGTCAGGGCCATGGAGCAAGAGTCAGTTTGGGATTCACCTCCAAGGCTGGATACCACTTTCTGAGTGGATATTCCAAATGGATAACCTGTACACAGGTTGCTCCAACAAAACATACTCCAGGAGGAGTGATGTCAGAACCAGGCTCCAGAAGCCAGGTCAGCAGCACCTAGTAAAGGGCTGCTTGATAGCACCCTCATTGATGAGGCGCGTGCACAGGGTCAGCAGAGTTTCCAAAACAAGCGAAGACGGCAGCTGCCAGATGGGCTATTCCTGGCAGTACGATTTGCTGCTCTGTGAGAGTTCTGACCCTGAGTCTGACGGTGAGGCTGATACAAGCGAAGACGGCAGCTGCCTGATGTTTTATTCCTGGTAATACGATTCGCTGCCCCGTCAGAGTCAGGAGAGCCACTGGAAAGGACGTGGTCTCTGTGATCAACTATTGTGTCTGCCATCAGCTCTAGTAGCTTACGATGGATGAAAATGCCAAAAAAGCACGAGATCCCAAGGAACTGCGTATTGCTGAAAGTACTAGCAGTGAACCAAGATAAGGGGTCAGATGGGCGAAGGCATGTAAGCCTAAGGAAAGTAAACTGCAGAGAATATTGAAGCTGCAATTTGCAAAACGATGGATGGAGGCCATGGATGGAATGCATCAAGTGGCACTAAGGTTGCTATGTAGCGCCCACTTCAAGATGAATTGTTTCAGGAAGTATGCCATTCGGTCCACCATCAACCCAAAGTTGCAGCAACTCTGTAAAAGACCAGCAATGTGCAGTCATTCAACTTATTCTTCAGAGAAAAAACCTCATGAATCGTGGGAAAGAGTTGGATAATGAGGCAAAAACAGCAAAGTTGATCACAACATCAATGGTCGTCAAGTCTGCAAAGAGGACGTATCCTTTCAGACATCATACAAAATCCTGGACCGACATCAGGATCAAATCGACCATTGAAGCAGGTAAGCAGTTGATGTCCTGCAGCAGGAAAACGAAAAAGCGTGGGTTTTGCCTGCCAGGAGCCAGGGACCACAGGTCACTCAGATGACAAAGGAGGTAGGTGGACCTGGTTCTTATGGGAACATATTAAGGCAAAAACAGCCAAATATTGGAAGCAAATTACTTCAGTTATTATTCTGAGTATTATAGAAAGGTTTCTAATTGATTCGATTCAAATACTGATTTGCCATCCAGCATGTTCCAAGCAGAACACTCCAATTTCACATAAAAATAATTGATGGAGGTTCAAGCTGAATTGAAAACTTGTTTCTAAACAAGTAATTGAAAGGTCGGTTTATCAAAACCACCAAATTGTGTTTTAAATTTCTCAACCTAAAAAGGTGAGGAGTATTTTAGATCTGACAAGTCTTTAAAATTTTGTGAAGTATAGACACTTCAAAATAGAGATTTTGAGACTGCCAAACAATTTATTTCAAAAAAGATGTTTTATGGCACTTATAGATCTGAAAGATGTATATTACTTAGTGTTTGTTCATTTATAAGATAAAATTATCTAAAGGAACAATTATGGCAATTCAAAGTTCTGTCTAACGGGTTAACTTCAGTCCCTAGAAATTCACTAAATTGGTAAAACCAATTTTGCGGCTAATTAGAGTCCAAGGACAGATGTGGATGGCTTAACTGGATGATGTCCTAATTAGGACGAACAAGAGAATTCGTGAGTTACCTCTCTCAAATTATTCAAACCACTTTTGAAAGTTGGGTTTAATTCATCCAGAGAGAAATTAAGTTAACGATACTTACAACAATTGATTATTTGATTCAATTGAAAAGGTAGTAATTTACCCAGGGTAAAGGGTAAAGCTAATTGATGGTTGTATTAAGCAGTTGGAAAAGCACCAATCTTTAATTAAGACAGGTGGCCAGCTTGTTAGGAGAATTAGTGTTATTTCCAGCAATACAATATGGGCCATTGGACTACCAGCAGCTGCAGACTGCAAAAAGAAAAAACACTAAGATGCATGATGGCCATTTTTTGATAGGCCATGCAATTAAACAACAAATGCTGCTTCTGATTGCAGTAGTGGATTTAACATGTCTTCAGTAGTTCAAGCAAGATACGGATTGAACAGCCTTCCATGGTCTTAATAGACTGATATCAGTGTACTAGGATTGGTGCCACTGAAAATGTATCCATCTGTGGACAGATGGAATATGGAAGAAGTATTATTTTACAGATATGGAGAATCGACGTTTTAAAGTCTATTGGAAGGCTTATGAGGTACAAGCTTGTTGTTAAATACAACTAATCTGCATGTTCAGTTTCAAATTAACAACACTACAGCAATGGCATGTATTAATTGTATGGGTGGAATTTCCATGATAACAAAGAATGGATGTTTAACCTTAAGATTTTTTAATGATATAATAGTCAGATTTAGGAAGGCAGATATGACTTGTTTCCATCCAGACTCAATCACCAGTTACAGAGATATGTGTTATGGGACTACATCGGGAGACGGTAGCGATGGATGTTTCTCGCTATATTAGGATGGTAAGTTGTTATAAGCATTTTACTTCATCCTGTCTCATAAATCAGTGTCTGCTTAAAACGAAGCAGTATGCTGCCTCTGGGGTATTCGTGGTACCAGACGGGTCTACGCAGCCATGGTTCCCTTTGATATTGGAATTTATGACAGTTTCTGATAAATGTTCCCAAAAGAAGGAAGTTACTGGTGTATTCGATAATTGGAGAGTAACATCCGTCATATGCCTGTATGGATGCAGGTTTTTAAAAAGAGGATTGTCTGGGCATGCTGGGGACATGCTTACAGCAGTCTGGCGGAAGAGTACTCAAAAGCAGTACATTTGTGAATCTGAGTTGTGACTCTGTAAATACTACTTTCCCATTATGTAAAGAATGAGGGGAAAAAATTTCTGTGTATAAAAGAATATGGAATGTTGTACGGCACATGTCTCAAATATCTTGGATTGACCTCTATTTAATGGGTTGAGGTATAGTGAGATTTATTCACACAGAAGTATATTATTCCTCGTTTTTATTTGATGAGGTTGGAAAGACATCCTGTTGAGGCTCGTTCTTTTATTTCCAGATTAATGAAAGGAATTTTAATTCCAGACCTTCTAAACCTAGGAGGGCATCTGGAATATAGAATTGTTTTAAGCTACTTCATCAAAGGAGTCTTGGTACGGTTCTGATTTGGCCAAGTTCAGCATGAAGGTAGTCATGTTTATGGCACTTGTAACATTACAAAGTTACAGATACACAGAAGTACCTCAGGATTATGTTATGTTTTACATTTTATGAACTACTCAAATGAAGTAGGATCAGGTGTGACAGGATTCAAGATTGTTTTATTAACATATTCTATGGATCCATGTCTATGTTAAGATATTTATTGCAAAAAATTGAGGCTACAAAGATCTTATGAAATATGAAAACAAGATTGTTTATCATTCACGAAAAAACATACAAGATAGTATCAGTTTAGACTATTTTAAGATGGTTAAAAACAAGTTTTAGTTGCTGCACGTGTGAACATTGATGGTTTTACATTCCATTCAGTTTAGCAGCAACATTGACGACCAGGGCGAAGGAAGTCCCGTCGATCATATTCTCACAGCCGCCGGGTGATCTAATAAGTTGGTGTTTCAACACTTTTACCATCGGGCTATTGCCAATACGGGGCTGTTTGCAGATACTATATTAAGTTCTGCTTAATTTTCCCTGGGTTGAAGGGGATACTATTAATTCTTTTATTCAAATAAATGAATTACTGCATTTGTGGTACAAATGTTATTATTAATGCATTATTGAATATTCTCGTTCCGAGTCAATCAATGCAGTGAGAAGCCAGGATTTGTCTGCGGCATGAAATCACAAAGCTTTAAAATCTTCACGTAGTCACTCACGTGACTCCGAAGTAAAATAGTAAGATTAAACGAGAACTTACCTAAGTTTGAAGTTTGATCTTTATTTTATGAGGAGTTACGTTGGTGATTACGTGCCCACCACGACCCAACCCTCTATCATAAAGGTCAGATGGAAGTCCTTGTATTACTCGTTTTATTATGATACTATATTACTTCGCTTGTTGTTTTTTGTGATTTCACACCGCTGCTTCGAAGATTGGCGCACTGGCGGGGTTCTTCACGTAATCACCAACGTAACTCCTCATAAAATAAAGCTCAAACTTCAAACTTGGGTAAGTTCTCGTTTAATCTTACTATTCCTTCTCTCCAGAGATGCTGCCTGCTCCGCTGAGTTACTCCAGCATTTTGTGCCGATCTTTGGAACAAGTTTCACTGAATTTATCTTTTATCATTTTGCACACCGCATTGTAGTTATATTCTTTTGATTAATTATTGTTACATCTCTCATCTTTTTTTTGCCTTTCGTGATTACCTGCTGATTTTGTGGAAGTGAACATTCCTGATTTTAGTTCCTAATTTAAAAGTACATATAAATGGGTTCTCTCATTATAGATAAATCAGGAATCCTTGGCTGCCTGCCAGCAGCAATCTGAAAGTTAAAGATTGTCGCACCCTTATCTCTGCCAATCCTCCAGGATTATACAGTCCAGGAACTCTGGAATATTCTCTTGTATCACCATTGCACTAAATTCATGTCTTTGTTTACAGATTTTAGTTTGGAGATAAAAAGATACATAGAAAATAGGTGCAGGAGTAGACCATCCGGCCCTTCGAGCCTGCACCGCCATTCAATATGATCATGGCTGATCATCCAACTCAGTATCCCGTACCTGCCTTCTCTCCATACCCCCTGATCCCTTTAGCCACAAGGGCCACATCTAACTCCCTCTTAAATATAGCCAATGAACTGGCCTCAACTACCTTCTGTGGCAGAGAGTTCCAGAGATTCACTACTCTCTGTGTGAAAAAGTTTGTTCTCATCTCGGTCTTAAAGGATTTCCCCCTTATCCTTAAGCTGTGACCCCTTGTCCTGGACTTCCCCAACATCGGGAACAATCTTCCTGCATCTAGCCTGTCCAACCCCATAAGAATTTTGTACGTTTCTATAAGATCCCCTCTCAATCTCCTAAATTCTAGCGAGTATAAGCCAAGTCTATCCAATCTTTCTTCATATGAAAGTCCTGACATCCCAGGAATCAGTCTGGTGAACCTAACTCCAGGTGTGGTCTCACCAAGACCCTGTACAACTGCAGTAGAACCTCCCTGCTCCTATACTCAAATCCTTTTGCTATGAAAGCTAACATACCATTCGCTTTCTTCACTGCCTGCTGCACCTGCATGCCTACTTTCAATGACTGGTGTACCATGACACCCAGGTCTCGCTGCATCTCCCCTTTTCCTAATCGGGCACCATTTAGATAATAGTCTGCTTTCCTGTTTTTGCCACCAAAGTGGATAACCTCACATTTATCCACATTGTACTGCATCTGCCAAACATTTGCCCACTCACCCAGCCTATCCAAGTAACCTTGCAGTCTCCTAGCATCCTCCTCACAGCTAACACTGCCCCCCAGCTTAGTGTCATCTGCAAACTTGGAGATGTTGCCTTCAATTCCCTCATCCAGCTCATTAATATAAATTGTAAATAGCTGGGGCCCAGCACTGAGCCTTGCGGTACCCCACTAGTCACTGCCTGCCATTGTGAAAAGGACCCGTTTACTCCTACTCTTTGCTTCCTGTTTGCCAGCCAGTTCTCTATCCACATCAATACTGAACACCCAATACCGTGTGCTTTAGGTTTGTATACTAATCTCTTATGTGGGACCTTGTCGAAAGCCTTCTGAAAGTCCAGATACAACACATCCACTGGTTCTCCCCTATCCACTCTACTAGTTACATCCTCAAAAAATTCTATAAGATTCGTCAGACATGATTTACCTTTCGTAAATCCATGCTGACTTTGTCCAATGATTTCACCACTTTCCAAATGTGCTGCTATCCCATCTTTAATAACTGACTCTAGCAGTTTCCCCACTACCGATGTTAGACTAATTGGTCTGTAATTACCCGTTTTCTCTCTCCCTCCCTTCTTAAAAAGTGGGGTTACATTTGCTACCCTCCAATCCTCAGGAACTACTCCAGAATCTAAAGAGTTTTTAAATATTATCACTAATGCATCCACTATTTCTGGAGCTACTTCCTTAAGTACTCTGGGATGCAGCCTATCTGGCCCTGGTGATTTATCGGCCTTTAATCTATTCAATTTACCCAACACCACTTCCCGACTAACCTGGATTTCACTCAGTTCCTCCATCTCCTTTGACCCGCGGTCCGCTGCTATTTCCGGCAGATTATTTATGTCTTCCTTAGTGAAGACAGAACCAAAGTAGTTATTCAATTGGTCCGCCATATCCTTGTTCCCCATGATCAATTCACCTGTTTCTGAATGTCAATTCACCCGTTTCTGACTGCAAGGGACCTACATTTGTTTTAACTAATCTTTCTCTTCACATATCTATAAAAACTTTTGCAGTCAGTTTTTATGTTCCCTGCCAGTTTTCTTTCATAATCTATTTTCCCTTTCCTAATTAAGTCCTTTGTCCTCCTCTGCTGGTCTCTGAATTTCTCCCAGTCCTCTGGTATGCTGCTTTTTCTGGCTAATTTGTACGCATCATCTTTTGCTTTGATACTATCCCTGATTTCCCTTGTTATCCACGGATGCACTACGTTCCCTGATTTATTCTTTTGCCAAACTGGGATGAACAATTTTTGTAGTTCATCCATGCAGTCTTTAAATGCCTTCCATTGCATATCCACCGTCAACCCTTTTAGAACTAATTGCCAGTCAATCTTGGCCAATTCACGTCTCATACCCTCAAAGTTACCTTTCTTTAAGTTCAGAACCGTTGTTTCTGAATTAACAATGTCACTCTCCATCCTAATGAAGAACTCAACCATATTATGGTCACTCTTGCCCAAGGGGGCACGCACAACAAGACTGCTAACTAACCCTTCCTCATTACTCAATACCCAGTCTAGAATAGCCTGCTCTCTCGTTGGTTCCTCTACATGTTGGTTTAGATAACTATCCCGCATACATTCCAAGAAATCCTCTTCCTCAGCACCCCTGCCAATTTGATTCACCCAATCTATATGTAGATTGAAGTCACCCATTATAACTGTTTTGCCTTTGTTGCACGCATTTCTAATTTCCTGTTTGATGCCATCCCCAACTTCACTACTACTGTCAGGTGGCCTGTACACAACACCCACCAGCAGTTTCTGCCCCTTAGTGTTTCGCAGCTCTACCCATACCGATTCCACATCCTCCAAGCTAATGTCCTTCCTTTCCACTGCGTTAATCTCCTCTCTAACCAGCAACGCTACCCCACCTCCTTTTCCTTTCTCTCTATCCCTCCTGAATATTGAATATCCCTGGATGTTCAGCTCCCAGCCTTGGTCACCCTGGAGCCATGTCTCCGTGATCCCAACTATATCATAATCATTAATAGCTATCTGCACGTTCAACTCATCCACCTTATTACGAATGCTCCTTGCATTGAGACACAAAGCCTTCAGGCTTGTTTTTACAACGCTCTTACCCCTTATACAATTATGTTGAAAAGTGGCCCTTTTTGATTTTTGCCCTGGATTTGTCTGCCTGCCACTTTTACTTTTCACCTTGCTACCTATTGCTTCCGCCCGCATTTTACACCCCTCTGTTTCTCTGCTCACCCATTTAAGAACCCCACCACCTCTTATTCTCTGTTTATTATTGTTTTCTTCTTTCCCCCCTACATGTTGGGTCTGAGTGCTTTCCTTCTCGGCCTCCTGCACTGTCTAATAGCTTTCTCTATTTGAGTCCCTCCCCCCAACCATTCTAGAAACAGGCCCTTCGGTCCACTGTGCGTTCTGACCCACTGTGCGCTCAGACCAGCGCTCAGACCAGCGCTCCCCGCAAACTAACACTATCCTACACACATTTGGGACAATTTACAATTTTACCAAGCCGATTACCAAACCTGTATGTGTTTAGTGTGAGAGAAAACAAGAGCTCCCGGACAAAAACCCACATAGGTCACCGGGAGAACGTACAAACTCCGTCCAGACAGTACCCACAGTCAGGATCGAACCCGGGTCTCTGGCGCTGTAAGGCAGCAGCTCCAACGCTGCCCAACCGTGTCAGTAAGAAAAAAAAAGAAAAGAATCCCTTGAATTCCTTTATTCAATTAAGTGTACAAGGAACATGGTTGGTAGGCTGACATTCAAAATTATGTAGTTATATAACAAAGCAATTATTCAGTTGCAATTGGGTTGATTAGCAGGTGGATCATGAGTCAGATGGGAATGGTTGATGATAAAAGGCCAATTGATAACACCTCCAGCAATATGTCCAACCGGTTCATCTGGGTTATTTCAACATTACCGGAACAATGAGAATGGTAAAAGGACCTAAGGGGATGGTACGGTTGTGATGCAAATAATTTCTCTATTCCACTCCCTTAAATCATGCAGATTATTACAAAAATGTAAAATGATGGGCAGATTTACAATTGCCAAAGACAGTGCAGAATATTTCCTATCTATCTTCGTTATAGTTAAAAGTTAACACTCACCTATAATTTTAAGAAGTCCTTTTATTATTTTATAGTAGGAATAAGTTTACATTTTACATATATGACAATCCCCACAGCATTCAGAACAGACCAGAAGAACCACAATATACAAAAGTGTTTCATAACATATTATGTTGAAGAAACGTTGTTTTATAAAATTACTTGATGCATCAACCTACCACATATCTGAGACTAATATCTTCCAATGATGATGCATTGTACAAGCTTACCTGAGAGTTTAGTTTTAGTTTAGAGAAACAGCGCGGAAACAGACCCTTCGACCCGCCGAGTCTGCACCAGCCAGCGATCCCTGCACATTAACACTATCCTATACACACTAGGGACAATTTACACTTATACCAAGCCAATTAATCTACAAACCTGTATGTCTCTGGAGTGTGGGAGGAAACCAAAGATCTCTGGGAAAACCAATGCAGGTCACGGGAGAACGTACAAACAACATACTAACACCACCTGTAGTCGGGATCGAACCTGGGTTTCTGGTGCTGCAAGCACTGTAAGGTAGCGACTCTACCGCTGCACCACCGTGCCACCCTACATAGGTGTGTGTTAAAATTGCAGAAGCCTCCAGGAAGAACTGAGCACTCGCATGTCAGCAGCAGCAGCAGAGACTGACTTCCCTGCATTTGTGCTCCCAAGTGCTCGCAACATCACATGTACAATAAAGTGTTTTCTGGAACGCAGGTTGCTGGGTGTTTCATATTTAGAACTCTTTGGAAAATTCAATCGTAATTGTGCTGAGAATTTCGGAAGGCATCAACCTGCAAGGTCTAACTCTAAAGGTTCAGGTAGAGACGCTATCACACTAATAATGTGCTCATGCTAGAAACATAGACCTTTGTGAGTTCAAGCTCATTGTCACTTCACAGCACCATTCACAGGTTTATTGACATCAGACACCAAGGGCGATGCTCTGAAATGAGAAACAGTACTCTCCTGACACACGTTTCACTCTGGCCTTCTTCCCAATCTAATGATCTTCAAACAAAACTCTACAATGTCCATTCAGTCTTAAATCACTTCTTTATCCAGCAGTGCCTTGTTTGGAGTGCAAAAAATAAAATAAAAATGTTCAAAAATCTCCAATTCAGAAGTTTAGGCATATGGTCAATTTTCCACTTTAGCACAGAGCTGTGTGTGCTTCTGGGGGCAATGTGCACCAGAGACTTCTGAGCTCCCATTTCAGTAGGGACCCCATCATCAGATGCATTGGGAAGCTACAGGAAGAGAATGACTGAGCTGCCCATTGAGCTCAATTGTTTTTTAAAAGTCTGATAGTGAAGGGGCACTTTAACTGTTTAGAAAATGTTTAATAAAGTTGGGAGAGAATGGGCAGCAAAAGGGGAGTCAACGTTTTATACACGGAATGCAGCGAGCTCCAAATCCATAATTGTTCAAGGAAAACCCAATCAAACTGAACCCTTTCCTTGTCACGATGAGGCAGACGACCCTGCTGAAGGAAGTGAAAGCCTTACGCGAAGATTAATGAGCAACATATTGGCGTACTCATGTGTAGGAAGGAACTGCAGATGCTGGTTTACACCAAAGATAGACACAAAATGCTGGAGCAATTCAGCGGGACAGGCAGCATCTCCGGAGAGAAGGAATGCGTGATGTTTCGGGTCGAGACCCCTTTTCAGACCAAGTCTTTTCAGGCCTACTCACCAACTCTTTGGATAATGAAAAGCAGAGCATGCAGATAAGGCCAAGAATTGGACAGCAGCTATAGTGCTCTGTGAAAAAATGTTGGATCAGTCAAAAGCATCAGTCAAAGTCTATGATCGAATAGTTTCCCCTTGGTGTCAATGGCCAAAATGTCAGGGAGCGATGGGGTGAACAGCTGAGAGTAGCTCAAAACAATCATTTCACAATAACAAGTATAAAAACATTTTTGTCACTATGCATGCATTTTTTTTACATTCAGAAGGGAGATCTGCGGTGTCTAAAAGGGAGAAAAATTGAACAGGGAATTATCCGCACTACATGTCTGGATCATCAGCATAAGTACACTTCATTGTTCCAAACACAAACTCCACTGAGTTCTTTGGGATATTTCGCTGTGAAGTCAGATGATGGAGGAGGTTCGCAGGAGAAGGCTGCTGCTGGATTCATGGATTTGTAGTCGCTCACATTGCCTTACAAGTTCTGCTGGAATTTATTCTGCGGAGCTTTCAAGCTGTGAGTGTTGTACTCGCGGAGGGAGCCAAATGAGCTCAGAGGAGCAGGGTAACTAGATGATTTATTACAACTGTAATAAGAAAAAAATGCACACAAGTCAATTTCTGTTAGCACACACAATGTGAATTATGTGATTTCTGTTAATACACACGATCCTTTGAATCAAGTTTGAAACGATCATCTGAGAAAAATAAATGAGGCTAGTTTAGTTTATTTTAGTTTAGTTTAGAGATACAGTGTGGCCCACCGAGTCCTGACCAACTACCGTTGCGCCACTGTGCTGCCCTTTTATCTAATTTGCGACATTCTCACCAAAGTCCCAGATTGCAATTACCCTCAAACACTGCGGCTGAATGACCACATTGTGTGTGATCAAGTATTGGCAGCAAACGTCTCAGCTATGATTTCTCTTGATATCCATACACTGAGATACAAAGCTAGGAATGCTTTTGCAATTTCCCTTGAGTGGAAGCAGTGAAAGGGTTCACAGCAGATTCCCTTGTCACCCCCATCTGCAAGGGATGAATTCTGGCCCCCAGTTCTGATGTTCTTCGACCTGAAATTTTAACTCTGCTTCTCTTACCACAGATGCTGCCCGACCAGCTGAATGTTTCCAGCATTTTCTGCAAGGATATGAAGCAATGAGCATCTCGACAGTGTTGGGAACCAGGAAATGGTACCGAACTTGCAGGAAGTTACGCTGCTGATCAGCTATGTATACTGTTCATTGTAAATGACTGTGGATTTATGAAATTGCTCCAGAATCTCTGGAGAATGAAGACTTGGACACTATGACAAGCAAATCCAGAAAAAAATTCAGAGGAACTTCACAAAACTATTAGCATTTCTCATAGTCATAGAGTGGAAACAGACGCTTTGGCACAACTTGACAATGTCGACCAACATACCCCATCTACACTAGTCCCATCTGCCTGTGTTTGGCCCATATCCCTCTAAACCTATCCTACCCATATACCTTTCCAAACGCGTGACAGTACTTGCCTCAACTTCCTCCTCCGGCAGTTTGTTCCGTATCCTTACCACCCTTTGTGCCAGCTTCCTAATAATTTCCCCCCTCCCCAGCCTTAAAGTTTCTCTAAATATATCTTTGAAAAATCTTTTCTTGTAAATTACGAGAACATAGGATTTACAGGGAGAGATTATCCAAAAGCAAAACTCTATTGGAGATCTGAAATAAGGTCACAGTGTTGTGCAGCGGTAAATTGCCGCCTTACAGCAAAATGCAGTGCCGGAGACCCGGGTTCGATCCCGACTACCTGTGCTGTCTGTACAGAGTTTGTATGTTCTTCCCGTGACCTGCGTGGGTTTTCTCTTAGATCTTTGGTTTTCTCCCACATTCCAAAGATGCACAGGTTTGTAGGTTAATTGGCTTGATTAATTGGCTTGATTGCCCAGTATAAAAAAATTGTCCAACTTCCAGAATAGTCCTGGTGGACTCTTCGGAAGGTATAAGGTACAAGGTACAAGAACAAAGTATGCTGGTAACACCCAGGCCCTCAGGCAGATTTGTGGAGAGAGAAAGAGTTATTGTTTTGGGTCAAAGATTTTTCATGAAAATTATAGTTATCAAATGGAGGAAGCAATTTGCATCTCATTATGTGCGACAAGGGTTGATGGTAGGAGTGTGGTGACAAAAGAAGCAACACATACCTGTGCTAGAGATATTATTTAAAAACTCTTCCATTTGAGGAACATAGTGATGTAGGATTGTAGTCAACCAAGGCAGGCAGATTACCACCCACATAAAAGCACCCCCTGATTATATAGGGGACTACAGCTTCCTTCTTCTTCTTGCGTATGGCGTGCACAGCCTAAAGTTGTTGGAGAACTTGACAACAGCTTCCAATGCCTCACTTCAGAAGAGTCTGGTTAGAACCATAGAAAATAGGTGCAGGAGTAGGCCATTCGGCTCTTCAGGCCAGCACCTCCATTCAATATGATCATGGCTGATCATCCAAAATCAGTTCCCTGTTCCTGCTTTTTTCCTATATCCCTTGATTCCATTAGCCCTAAGAGCTAAATGTAACTCCTTCTTGAAAACATCCAGCGAATTGACCTCCACTGCCTTCTGTGGCAGAGAATCCCACAGATTCACAACTCTCTGGGTGGAAAAGTTTTTCCTCATCTCCATCCTAAATGGCCTACCCTTTATTCTTAATTCTATTATGAAGGTTTAACTTACCAAGCCAAAGCGAGCATGACTATAAACAGCAGCAGCAGCAAGAACAGCAGAATAGAGAGTATTGTGGTTATTACGACCATCCCTCCACTCCGACGTGTAGAGGTGTCAATGATATTTGGATCGACGGCTGGAGATAAAAAACAGAAATGATAAATGAAGAGCATTTGGAACATGCTTCCACACTTCCACCTTTCCCACGGCTACACTCGTGGTCAAACACAGAACTGAAATTTCCCAAAGTAGATTTTTAAAAATGACGAAGCATATACTGACGAATCCCTTCTGCTTCTTTTCTGAATGTTTCCATCTGATTATCGTTGTATACATTGGTCGCTTCAGCCATTTTTTAAGTGGATCTCAATACTTGGCTCTTGAGATACAGTCTAAATAAAAATCACTTAAAATGCACTGAGATAACTATTTAGAAAGGGAAATATAAAATGTTTTTTCAGGATTACAGAGGAGGGCTCCAGCCCTGGGAAATCAATAGATTCCTGCATTTGAATTTCTACAGACTCAAGCGTAAGAAATGATGCTGCTAAACTGGCTTTAGAAGCAAGGAAAGACACAAAATACTGAAGTAACTCAGCGGGTCAAGCAGCAGCCCTGGAGAATATGGATAGGTGAAGTTTCGGTCTGAAGAAGGGTCCAAACCCGAAGCGTCACCCATCCATTTTCTCCAGGGATGCTGCCTGACCCGCTGAGTTACTCCAGTATTTTGTGCCTTTCCTTGGTAAACCAGCATCTGCAGCTGAGAAACATGTGCCTTGAGAGAAGTATGCCGACAGCAAGATTGCTGAGCTTTTCTCAGTCTCAGGTCACAGGCCGGGGTGTCGGTGGAATTGGCCACTGGGGGCCTTACAGCAGCCAGAGGAACCTGTAGACCAAACGCCAGTGCAGGCCCCACAGAGGAACCTGTAGACCAAACGCCAGTGCAAGCCCCACAGAGGTCGGATGAGCACACAGATAA
This sequence comes from Malacoraja senta, assembly GCA_038087875.1. Lineage (NCBI taxonomy): Eukaryota > Metazoa > Chordata > Chondrichthyes > Rajiformes > Rajidae > Malacoraja > Malacoraja senta. The sequence continues at coordinate 15,940,461 of CM075982.1, forward strand.
GGAGGGGCCTGCAGCATGGAACAGCATGGAAGGCACGGACATTATCGCTGCACCAGGCTGACCTGTACATCACCGATCCGGTACAACCGCCAGTAGAATGGGCCTTTAAGGCCAAGATAAGACCATATATTTTGAAGAACTTAATGCCTGAAAGCAATAGGACGGCATGGGAAACGTGGCCACACTTTGTGTACTTCTTCAGAAGTAATCTACTATTATTTTACAATACAATCATTGCACTCTTTTACTTATGTCTGATTGTAGTTGTGTAAGATATCATTTTACTGGATAGTACGTAAAACAAAACAAAACATTTCTCCGCATCTAGGTACGCGTGACAATAAAGTAACAATTGAACTACCGAACTATTGCGTCTTGTGATTTAGTTTGTGTCAGTCTGTGTCATTTTCTTTTGATGCTTTGGTCAGCCGGAGGGTGCAGCAGGTAGTATTGCTACTTCACAGCTGCAGCGACTCAGTTTGATTCTGATCTTAAGGAGCTGCACGGTGAGATAGAGGGATGGCACGGTGGCGCAGCGGTAGAATTGCTGCCTTGCACCGCCAGAGATCCGGGTTCGATCTAGACTACGGGTGCTTGTCTGGAGTTTGTAAGTTCTCCCCATGACCTGCATGGGTTTTCTTCAAGATCTTCGGTTTCCTCCCACACTCCAACGACGTACAGGTTTGTAAGTTAATTGGCTTGGTGTAAATGTAAAATTGTCCCTAGTGTGTGTAAGGTAGTGTTAATGTGTAGGGCTCGCTGGTCGGTACGGACTCAGTGGGTTGAAGGGCCTGTTTCCACGCTATTTCTCTAAACTAAACTAAACTAAGCAGAATGCAGAGGAGATTCGCCAGGATGTTGCCTGGATTGTCAGACTTTAGTTATGGGATGAGATTAGACAGGTTGGACTTATTTTCCCTGGAGCGAAGGAGGCTGAGGGAACACCTAATTCAAGTATATAAGATTATGGAAAGCATAGATAGAGTAGATAAGCAGAATATTTTTTCCCAAGCTAGGGGTATCAAAAACAATAGAGGGCATAGGTTTAAGATGTGAAGAAGGAGTTTTAAAAGGAATCTGAGGGCTTGGACGAGGCAATGCAGATAAAAGTGGAATCAGCAAACTTAATATCATATTTGTATAATATTATCTTAAATGCACAAATACCATCTACGGAGGGTATCAGAAGAGACTGGGAACAAGAGTTAGCTATTAAAATTTCAAAGGAAAGTTGGAATGAATACTTATTAAACGTGCATAAATGCTCGATTAATGTAAGACACACTTTAATACAATTTAAAATTTTACATAGATTATATTATTCGAAAACTAAAATTCATAATATTTTCCCAAATGTATCATCTATTTGTGATAAATGTCAATCCCAAGAAGCTACTATAACGCACTCATTCGTTTCTTGTACAAAAATTCAAAAATTTTGGAATGAAATTTTTGAAATCTTTACAAAGTTATTTAAAACAAGACTGATACCCAAAGCAGAATGGATTATCTTCGGTATAACGGAAGATGGTCCAGAACTAAATGTGTTTCAAAAGAAACTAATGGACTATGGGTTAATAACTGGAAAAAAGCTAATTCTAAAATTTTGGAAGGCGGCTCCAATGCCAACTATAAATATGTGGATTTCAAATATGTTTGAAACATTACACCTAGAAGAGATAAGACTCCTCCTAGCAGGTAAACCAGATCATTTCCACCTGACGTGGTCTGCATTTATAGAATTATTACAAACATAAGGTGCAAAAGTACTTTAAAAAAAAAAAAATTGAGGTCAGGTAAGGGGGGATGATAGTTGAAGAGTTGGTATGTCCATTTTGCGTAATGCTCATAAAAATATTTGTTTCTCTCTTTTTCCTCTTTCTCTCTTTCTTTTTTTCCTAGGGTCTATTTCTTAACTCTTTTTCTTTTGTTTTTAATTTTGCTCTTATAGGGTCTTTGTCCTTTTTTGTTGTCACATTTCCTACACTTCCACTTTTTCCTTCACTTTCTTCTTTCTTTCAATCTTTTCCTTTTCTAGTGTAAAAAATAAATGGAGTACATTAATTGTAAGAAGATATAAATGACAATTACTAATGTATGTGGTTGTAATGTAATGTACTTCTAATAAAATAAAAATTAAAAAAAAATTAAAAAAAGGAATCTGAGGGCTATGTTTTTTTTACACAGAGAGTGATATATTTCTGAATGTGCTGCCAGAAGAGATGGTGTAATCAGATGCAATCACTACATTTAGTTTAGTTTAGAGATACAGCATGGAAGCAGTCCTACAGCCTGTTGAGTCCACGCCAACCATCGATCACCCGTCCACACTAGTTCTATGTTATCCCACTTGTGCATCCACTCCCTACATGTTTGGGGCAATTAATCTATTAACCCACGTGTCTTTGGGATGTGGGAGAGGATTAGTAAGGGTGTCAGGGGTTATCGGGAGAAGGCAGGAGAATGTGGTTAGGAGAAGAGATAGATCAGCCATGTGCAGGAAAAAACTGCAGATGCTGGTTTAAATCGAAGGTAGACACAAAATGCTGGATGTAACTCAGCAGGGCAGGCAGCATCTCTAGAGAGAAGGAATTGTCACTCCAGAGATGCTGGTGTCCCGCTGAGTTACTCCAGCATTTTGTGTCTACGATAGATCAGCCATGATTGAATGGCGGAGTAGACTAGATGGGCCGAAAGGCCTAAATCTGCTCCTATCACTTATGACCTTAGGAAATCGGAGCACCAGGAGGGAACCCACACGGTCACTGAGAAATTGTGCGAACGCCACACAGACAGCACCCAAGGTCAGGATGGAACCTGGGTCTATGGTAGTGTGAAACGGAAGCTTTACCAGCTGTGTCGACACTTGCACCACTGCATTTAGACAGACACTTAAATAGACAAGGAATAGAAGGATGTGGTCCTAATGCAGGTAAATAGGATTATGTAGAAGTCACATGGACACGGTGGGCCAAAGAGCCGGTTTTGTATACTCGTGCTGACTTGTGCTGTTTGTGTGGAGTTTGCACATCTCTGTGTTTAGTTTAGTTTAGAGAAACAGCAAGGAAACAGGCCCTTCAGCCCACCGAGTCCGCAATGACCATGATCACCCATACACTAGTTTTATTCGGGACATTATAGACAAATTACAGTACCCAATTTACCTTCAAACCTGCACGTCTTTGGAATGTGGGAGGAAGCTAGAGCACCCGGAGAAAACCCACGTGGTCACAGGGAGAACGCACAAACTCCATACAGTCTGCACCTGTAGTCAGGATTGAACCCGGGTCTCTGGTGCTGTAAGGCAGGAACTCTACCCCTGCGCCACTGTGCCACATTATGAGACCATATGAGTTTCCCATGGGTTCTCTGTTTAGCAAAATTCTATAGAAACGATATTCATCTGTAGAGGGCTCATGAAGTAGAAATCATGAGGTCAACGCTCAAGTTCAGTTGGCAGCCCTGCTGTCCATTGTAACACCTACTTAACTCTTTCTGTTTCATTCCCTCCACCATTTCAATACAATCGATAGTACTGTTAAATAAAGATTATCAGCCTCTACACCATTAACTTACCATTCTCGAGTTGGATGTCATTGGACCATTGTGTTACTGCAACAACGTTGTTAGTAGCTGCAAGTGGATTAATCATCGCATATCGCACTCTATTAAAAAAATAAGAGAAATTAAAAGTCAGTATTGATTCTGCACCACAAATGGACATTCTATTGTTCAATGTCTCTCCATTAATTACCCCAATAACTGAGTAGCTTGCAATACTTGAATGAAAATCCATGATTCTACATAACTACAGGATTACTGTAAACACCGTTTCAGTTCACGGACATCCTTTAGTGAAGAAGAAAACATTTTATCCTTTGCCATTCTGTGGAATGCACCTCACATCACAAGATCTTTTCAGAGGCAAGTTAAGAATAAACCGGTCTAGTAGTTTTGTGGTCAACATTACTGATAGTTGCTTTCTAATACTAGATTATTTTTAAATATTGTCGATGGATCATTTTAATTAGGTCTCTGGATTAACTGTTGTGCTGCCATATTATTACCGGTCCTTCCCAGGATTAGACTTTTGACTTTAGAGATACAGCGCGGAAACAGACCCTACAGCCCACTAAGTCCGACCGCGTCGACCAACGATCACTCCGCACCCTAGCAAAGTCCTACACACTAGGGACAATTTACAATTTACAGAAGGCAATTAAACTATAACCCCCCCCCCCCTATGTTTTTTGGAATGTGGGAGGAAACCAGAGCACCCGGAGAAAACCACGGTGTTATGAATGCCTGATTCACGTATGGCTTGTATAGATGAGCAACCGCTTGGCAAAGCAGCAGAATGAACTTGCTGGCAGCAATGGGGCTGCAGGCACCTTCTGCCTTGTGGGAAATCAGTTCAATATCATTCCATCTAGCTGAATGATTCAGTAAAACGCCCTGGCATAACCAAACGTTGCCCCAGGTTGGCCAACGTCCTTGTTTAAATAGATTGTCGGGTGGCCGCATTTCAGACGTGAACTGTTCAGGTTACGGACAGTTCTCTGGAACAGAACTCTGTTGTAAACAGGAGAAGCACCTCTGTCTAGCAAATTGCTCTTTCTTAGACACACTGTTACAATAAATGCCTTGACTTTCACAGCGATCTACAAAAAGACAATTGGCTAACATATCCCTCTGATGATTTATCTTACCTGACAGTCGCACCAGTATCTAAGGGTGCGTTGCAGTTTTTGGTTGTGCAAGGAAACTCATCCCCCACTCGCAAGGTGTACACTTGGCCAATAGGAGACATGGTTGGCAGACATCTGTAATCATTCCTCGCTGTCTTAACGGTGATATAAAAACCATTCATCGGAAATCTTTCAAAAACGGCTTCAGTGCGATTCAGGAAATTCATGTTTCTATCAAAAGTTGACACAGCTGTGTTTGAGAGGGAATAAAATTGTCCGTCAATTCATGCCTTCTTAAATTCAAGATGCAAGCTGGAATGAGAGTGACTGAAATTAACTATGTGTTATGACGTGAAACACTACTATTTATTTAATTCTTCCATTTACATTAACTATTGGCATTTTCACCCAGAGTCTAGTTGGAATAGTACAGCAGAAGGAATAGTGGATACAAACTCACAAAACTTCAACATCATCATAACAAAATGGTAACCTTAGCACTCGGGTTCATTTCTGATGTGGTAGAATTGAAATGCAGTCAAATTATGTTAAATGGTTAGACCTTTCTTTAGCACACATTTCAATTTATTGGATTTAGTCTTGGCCTCCATGTTAAATAAATATCTAAAGGCATTGCAGGCAGTACAAAAACCACAAAACTGCAACTAAGAAAAGTATTCATTTTCTAGAAAAGTGGTAATTAAATGACAATATAATAGATTTCGAAAAAGTTGTAGCAGAATTGATAGTGATTAAATATAAATGTTTGCACATATAGAGGACTCTAAAACTGGGGCACAAAAATAAGGCAGTCAAAAGTGTACCCAAAAGAGTTCTGCAAGCAGTTCTTTACACCTGGAGTGGTTAAATTGATTTGTCGAGATGGTCAGTCTGGGTGTGTTTAGAGGATTCTGGACCATATGAGGAAGAAGGACAAAAGGACATGAAGATAATGTTTTAGATGAAGTAATTTGTGAGGGCCATAAAGGACAATAAGCAAACAATCTGAAAGCAAGGTACTGTGAATTCCGAGTAATTTGTGCACCGAAGACTTATTTATCTTGGTAGTGCAGTTCTATCATAAGGGTGGCAAATTATCATTTGGGTGGTACAGTGGAACAGCGGTAGAGTTGCTGCCTTACAGCACTTGCAGCGCTGGAGACCCAGGTTCCAGCCTGACTACGTGCTGACTGGTCGGAGTTTGTATGTTCTCCCCGTGACCGCATGGCTTTTCTCAGAGATCTTCAGTTTCCTCCCACACTCAAAGGACGTGCAGATTTGTAGGCTAATTGGCTTGGTACAAGTGTAAACTGTTCCTAGTGTGCGTAGGATAGTGTTAATGTGCAGGGATCGCTAGTCGGTGCGGTCTCAGGGGGCCAAAGGCCCTGTTTCTGTGCTGTATCTCTAAACTAAACCAAACTAATTAAAGTTACAGTTGGACATGTTTTCTAAAGGCAATATTAGTACCCCTCTCTTGAACAAAAATGCAATTTCCCCTCTTAGCGTCAAAGTTAATTTTGACACTGAACCATTTGAGCACCAAACGTTTTTCTCAAATGAGCTAACATTTTACAATCATAGTTGTAATTCTCTGCCCACGGGATGACTATTGAATTTATTGGTTTGATTAATTCTTGATTTGAACAGTTGGAAATTGCAAACCCCAACCTTTCAGCAGGGAAGTTTTGCAGAGCCAGTTGGATTTTTCGGATTGTTCTAAATTGCTTTGACTCTGGAATGGTAAAGATTAAAGTCTTAACCAGATCCTATAAACACCTTTCCCATTCCATTTTGCTACATACATTTTGCTACAGATATATTTATTGCTAATAAAGTCTACACTGAATTTTCATCAGCTATGAATAAAACCTTGCAACTTAGCAGAAGGTGGTAAGACCAGCTACCATACATGATCATTTCCAAATAAATGGTAAAGTGGTTAATTACAACATTTAAAAGACACTTGGTCATGTGCATGGATAAGGAAAGTTTGGAGGGATATGGGACAGGTGCACACAAGTGGGACTGGCTTGGTTAGACAACTTGGTTGACATGGGCGAGTTGGACCAAAGACCTGTTTGACTGTATAACACAAAATACTCACTTGTTACGTTATCCACGACCAACCAAATTTCACAGAGGACGCAGGGAGTTTGAATACTGTCAAACACACAGCGCGGCTGATCAAGTGCAAATGTGGTCTGGCTCCGTTTTCCTATTGCTTCAGTGTGCAATATTTCAGGAGCAAACAGGATCTCTTGTGCTGAAATTCAAAAACAAAACAACCCAAATGAATACTGAGTATGCTGAGCATTCTGTCATAGTCTTCAGGTCAAACATTCCCAATGAATCTCTGGACTCACTCCATTTGAAGTAAGATAAAATTCGCTCCCAAGAAAGTCACTAAAATAACTAATTTCCATTTAGTGCTGCATTGAACTATGCACTTGCAGTCTCTGAGAAAGTTGCAGTACCAGGGTTTTCATGCAACATATGTAGAGGACCAACAACAACAGATTTGATTGCCCATTTCCACAAATTAAACATGCCAATATTCCCACCTGGGGATATGACAGCACTTCCATATCTGTATCCCCTTGGTTTTCCTCTCCTTACCTGACATTAATGATTGATTGTTAAAGAAGGAACTGCAGATGCTGGAAAATCGATAGTGTGAGTGAAACTCAATGTCATTGAGCCAGTCCCAATCATAACCCAAACATACCATGCCAATATCATTGGAGTGATTTCAATTGAAAGCAAAATGGCCAATTTCAGGTCAAGTCAATTAATGTTTCAATGTCATTAAGAGAACTCTATCTGAGCCACAGTACCAGTAGGTAGAATCTCAATGTCAAGTCTTCATATGTTTTAGAAAATTGATTGTGCCAATTCCTCTGTAGTCCTAAGGTCAACCATGAAGACACTTGCAAACACAAAACCAAACTAGTTGATTAACAAAACAAAAATAATCATGTAAAAAGCATTCAATATTATTAAAGAAGTTGTAATAGAGAAATGAACAGGTCTAAAACTCACAGATTTCCTAGGTCAGAAAGCTTATGTTTTACAAGTGCTAAAAGAAGTACAGAGATAATATTTGTTTTGGTTGCTGATATCCAAAGTTCCAGAGATTCTGGAACAGTAGATTGGAAGGAAGCAATGGTTATGCCATTAATCAAGAAAAGGAGATATAAAAAACTAAAAGCAAGTTATCTTGTTGGAAAAGAGCTGGGATCCATTATCAAGTGCCTTATAAGAAAAAGGCACTACAGAGGATGTACTTCCTGTGGCAGCTGAGGAAGCACAATCTGCCACAGGCAATGATGGTCCAATTCTATACCGCCATCGTAGAGTCTGTCCTCACCTTCTACTTCATGGTCTGGTTTGGCTCAGCCACCAAGCACGACATCCGGAGGCTGCAGCGAATCGTCCAATCAGCTGAGAAGGTTATTGGCTGTGACCTTCCCTCCATTGACGAACTGTACACGGCAAGGGCCAGGAAGCGAGCGGGTAAGATCATCTCTGACCCCTCTCACCCTGGCCACAAACTCTTTGAATCACTTCCCTCTGGAAGGCGACACCGGGCTGTCAAAGCTGCCACAGCCAGGCATAAAAACAGCTTTTTTCCACGAGTAGCAGCTCTACTCAATAACCAAAAATCTGTAGCCTCCTTTTGCTCTGGTATTTTATTCAATTCACATGCTTAATCGATAACAATTTATTATTAATGTTTAATGTTTTAAGTGTTAATGTTCCTAACTGTCACTGTATGTCATGTTGCCACTTGCGGGCAGAGCACCAAGGAAAATTCTTTGTATGTGAATACTTGGCCAATAAACATTCATTCAATAACAGGGCATGAGAAAACAATAGTGGGACCGATTATGCTGCCCCTCGCCCACAGAGCATCCACCTCCTGCATTAGCCTCATGGTTGCACTTAACATTTGCAGTTGTGCAACTTCCAGCAACCTCCTGCAATTTCCCCCGAGGCATTTCCCTCCAAAGGCGAGTGAGCTGGGAACATGTAATTATGTTTTTGTGGTCGTTGCATTAATATCAAAGGGTAATAAAATCTTTGAATTACAAAGGTTCCAGGCTCCAGGCAGCAGAACTAAGGCCACACCCAAAGGCTCCCTAATGTCCTTCTGAAAACTTGTTCTGTCAAAGATCTATTCACTATTTCTTAATGACTCTCATGAAGAGAGACACCGAGGAGCTGTGGACAAACATGCAAATGATTCTAAAAATTAGGTAATAATAAAAGTTCAAAGAATGCAATAAATTTGCAAAACCACATTAAAAATGTACATTCATTTAAAGTACTAATGAAAAGTTTTTTAAAAGGTTACCTACCATTCAAATGAATGGGGCTGGACTAGATGAATCAATTACTTGACCTAAAGCTGAGGGGCCAGATATGAAGTACATCTTTCCCCATCAGTTCAGCGGACTAAGGAACATACTCGGCTTCATTTTCAAGTGTGAAAGTTTAGAATCCGGTAACACATAGATCCACAGTGAACCTGAGCACATTATCCATTATGGGCGGCACAGTGGCGCAGTGGTATAGTTGCTGCCTTACAGCACCAGAGACCCGGGTTCGATCCTGTCGGGTACTGTCTGTACGGGGTTTGTACATTCTCCCTGTAACTGCATGGGTTTGTAGATTAATTGGCTTCTGTAAATTGTCCCTAGTGTGTAGGATAGAACTAGTGTACGGGTGATCGGTGGTCAGTGCGGACGAAAGGTCCGTTTGCACGCTGCATCTCTAAACTAAAGCGAAACTAAACATTATGACTAGGCAGAATCACAATATTTTTTGAAAGGGAAGATGTATATTTTGAGGACATAAACAGAAGAGCAGATAAAAGACATATGGATAGTATGGTTTGGGAACAACACATTAGCATTAGCACAAAAAAACAAGTGCTGCAATAAATGTGTCATTGTGAGATTAGACGTTTGTTACTGGCAGAATAGTGAAGGATCGGTGCTGAAGCTTCAGCTACCTACAGTGTACATTCCTGAATATTTTTACATGCCAGTCATGCTGTTTGGCAGCTTTAGCAGCTTTGTCAGTAACTCAGCCTTGAGGTTTGGCCCAATTTCCAAGCCCCTGTGGGGAAGTCATACACAGAAAGACCTGCATTACCAATTAGACTGCAGTAATCTCAGGGTCTGAAAAAGGGTCTCGAACCAAAACGTCACCCATTCCTTCTCTCCAGAGATGCTGCCCGAACCGCTGAGTTACTCCAGCATTTTGTAATCGCATTACTGTTATGTGGCCCTTCTATACCTTCAGTGATTCTTTGGGATAACCTATATTTGTGAAAGGCACCATACATCTGTACCTTAAGCAAAAAAGACAAACTGTTCAGTGGAAAATAGACACAAAAAGCTGGAGTAACTTAGCGGGTCAGAAAAATTCTTCAGTCTGAAGAAGGGTCTCTACCCGAAACGTCACCTATTCCTTTTCTCCAGAGATGCTGTCTGACCCGTTGAGATACTCCAGCATTTTGTGTCTATTTTCGGTGTAAACCAGCATCTGCAGCTCCTGCCTACACAAACTGTTCAGCAGGTCAGACAGCATGTGGAGGGAAACAGACAGATTATATTTCAGGTGTTCCATACTTTAGGGAACAGGGGTTTCCCCCTTCCGTTACAGAAAGTTGTCACTAGGGTTTCCTCGATATCCCGCAGCTCTTACTCCCCCTCCTCCTATTCATAACAAGGACAGAGTCCCCATTGTCCTCACCTTCCACCCCATCAGCCATCGCATACAGCATATAATCCTCCAACATTTTTGCCACCTCCAACGGGATCCCACTAGTGGTCCTATCTTCCCATCTCCTCCCTTTACTGCTTTCCGCAGAGACCATTCCCTCCAAAACTCCCTGGTCAACTCGTCCCTTCCCACACAAATCACCCCCTCCCTGGGTACTGGAGAGAAAGGAAAAGGAGGCGGGGTAGCGTTGCTGGTTAGAGAGGAGATTAACGCAATAGAAAGGAAGGACATTAGCTTGGAGGATGTGGAATCGATATGGGTAGAGCTGCGAAACACTAAGGGGCAGAAAACACTAGTGGGAGTGGTGTACCGGCCACCTAACAGTAGTAGTGGAGTTGGGGATGGCATCAAACAGGAAATTAGAAACGCGTGCAACAAAGGTAAAACCATTATAATGGGTGACTTCAATCTACATATAGATTGGGTGAATCAAATTGGCAGGGGTGCTGAGGAAGAGGATTTCTTGGAATGTATGCGGGATAGTTTTCTAAACCAACATGTAGAAGAACCAACGAGAGAGCAGGCTATTCTAGACTGGGTATTGAGTAATGAGGAAGGGTTAGTTAGCAGTCTTGTTGTGCGTGGCCCCTTGGGCAAGAGTGACCATAATATGGTTGAGTTCTTCATTAGGATGGAGAGTGACATTGTTAATTCAGAAACAAAGGTCCTGAACTTAAAGAAAGGTGACTTTGAGGGTATGAGACGTGAATTGGCCAAGATAGACTGGCCAATGATTCTTAAAGGGTTGACGGTGGATATGCAATGGAAGGCATTTAAAAACTGCATGGATGAACTGCAACAAGTGTTCATCCCAGTTTGGCAAAAGAATAAATCAGGGAAGGTAGTGCATCCGTGGATAACAAGGGAAATCAGGGATAGTATCAAAACAAAAGAGGAAGCCTACAAATTAGCCAGAACAAGCAGCCTACCAGAGGACTGGGAGAAATTCAGAGTCCAGCAGAGGAGGACAAAAGGCTTAATGAGGAAAGGGAAAATAGATTATGAAAGAAAACTGGCAGGGAACATAAAAACTGACTGCAAAAGTTTTTATAGATATGTCAAGAGGAAAAGATTAGTTAAAACAAATGTAGGTCCCTTGCAGTCAGAAACAGGCGAATTGATGATGGGGAACAAAGACATGGCAGACCAATTGAATAATTACTTTGGTTCTGTCTTCACTAAGGAAGACATAAATAATCTGCCAGAAATAGCAAGGGACCGGGGGTTAAATGAGATGGAGGAACTGAGTGAAATCCAGGTTAGCTGCGAAGTGGTGTTAGGTAAATTGAATGGATTAAAGGCCGATAAATCCCCAGGGCCGGATAAGTTGCATCCCAGAGTACTTAAGGAAGTAGCTCCAGAAATAGTGGATGCATTAGTGATAATTTTTCAAAACTCTTTAGATTCTGGAGTAGTTCCTGAGGACTGGAGGGTAGCTAAAGTAACCCCACTTTTTAAAAAGGGAGGGAGAGAGAAAACGGGGAATTACAGACCAGTTAGTCTAACATCAATGGTGGGGAAAATTCTGGAGTCAGTTATTAAAGATGGGATAGCAGCACATTTGGAAAGTGGTGAGTTCATTGGACAAAGTCAGCATGGATTTATGAAAGGTAAATCATGTCTGACGAATCTTATAGAATTTTTCGAGGATGTAACTAGTAGAGTGGATAAGGGAAAACCAGTGGATGTGTTATATCTGGAATTTCAGAAGGCTTTCGACAAGGTCCCACATAAGAGATTAGCATACAAACTTAAAGCACATGGTATTGGGGGTTCAGTATTGATGTGGATAGAGAACTGGCTGGCAGACAGGAAGCAAAGAGTAGGAGTAAACGGGTCCTTTTCAGAATGGCAGGCAGTGACTAGTGGGGTACCGCAAGGCTCAGTGCTGGGACCCCAGCTATTTACAATATATATTAATGATCTGGATGAGGGAATTGAATGCAACATCTCCAAGTTTGCGGATGACACGAAGCTGGGGGGCAGTGTTAGCTGTGAGGAGGATGCTAGGAGGCTGCAAGGTGACTTGGATAGGTTGGGTGTCAAGGCATGGCAGATGCAGTATAATGTGGATAAATGTGAGGTTATCCACTTTGGTGTAAAAAACAGGAAAGTAGACTATTATCTGAATGGTGGCCGATTAGGAAAAGGGGAGATGCAACGAGACCTGGGTGTCATGGTACACCAGTCATTGAAAGTAGGAATGCAGGTGCAGCAGGCAGTGAAGAAAGCAAATGGTATGTTAGCATTCATAGCAAAAGGATTTGAGTATAAGAGCAGGGAGGTTCTACTGCAGTTGTACACGGTCTTGGTGAGACCACACCTGGAGTATTGCGTACAGTTTTGGTCTCCTAATCTGAGGAAAAGACATTCTTGCCATAGAGGGAGTACAGAGAGGGTTCACCAGACTGATTCCTGGGATGGCAGGACTTTCGTATGAGGAAAGACTGGATAGACTCGGCTTGTACACGTTGGAATTCAGAAGACTGAGGGGGGATCTTATAGATTCTTAAGGGGTTGGACAGGCTAGATGCAGGAAGATTATTCTCGATGTTGGGGAAGTCCAGAACTAGGGGGTCACAGTTTAAGGATAAGAGGGAAGACTTTTAGGACCGAGATGAGGAAATCATTTTTTACACAGAGAGTGGTGAATCTGTGGAATTCTCTGCCACAGAAGGTAGTTGAGGCCAGTTCTTTGGCTATATTTAAGAGGGAGTTAGATGTGGCCCTTGTGGCTAAAGGGATCAGGAGGTATGGAGAGAAGGCAGGGATGGGATACTGAGTTGGATGATCAGCCCTGCACCTATTTTCTATGTTTCTATGTTACTTTCCCCTGCAACCATAGGAAATGCAACACCTGTCCCTTTACCTCCCCACTCGACTCCATCCAAGGACCAAAGCAATCTTTCCAGGTGAAGCAAAGGGTTCACTTGCACCTATCCAACCTCATCAGCTGTATCCGCTGTTCCAGGTGTCAACTTCTCTACATCGGCGAGACCAAGCGCAGGCTCGGCGATTGTTTCGCTGGACACCTACACTCAGTCTGTCGTAGCCTACCTGATCTCCCGGTCGCCCAGCACTTCAACTCCCCCTCCCATTCCCAATCTGACTTTTCTGTCCTGGGCCTCCTCCATTGTCAGAGTGAGGCCCAGCGCAAATTGAAGGAACAGCACCTCATATTTTGCTTGGGTAGTTTACACCCCAGCGGTATGAACGTTGACTTCTCTAACTTCAAATAGCCCTTGCTTTCTCTCTCCATCCCCTCCCCCTTCCCAGTTCTCCCACCAGTCTGCCCCTGTCCCACTTAGGAAACCTGAACGGAAACCTCTGGAGACTTTCCGCCCCACCCAAGGTTTCCGTGCGGTTCCCGGAGGTTTTTGTCAGTCTCACTAATGGTCGAAAGTGGTTTCCGCTTCTTCTATGTTCCGGCGATTATTTCAAAAAATTCAAAACCGGCCGCGACTAAAAATAGGTTGCCGTTTTAAAAATCTGTAATTTTTTAGTTGAAGCCGGTTGCGATGCTAGTTGAAGGTGGTTGCAGGTAGTGGAAGGTAAGACCTTTTTTTCACCCAGATTTATTCCACCAGGGAGGTCTTACTTTCGACCATTAGGGAGACTGACAAAAACCTCCAGGAACCGCACGGAAACCTTGGGTGGGGCGCAAAGTCTCCAGAGGTTTCCGTTCAGGTTTCCTAAGTGGGACAGAGGCATTGGGACAGGGGCATTACTGTCTAGGCCTACATTCTATCTTTGTCCCGCCCCCTCCCCTGACATCAGTCTGAGGAAGGGTCTCGACCCGAAACGTCACCCATTCCTTCTCTCCAGAGATGCTGCCTGTCCTGCTGAGTTACTCCAGCATTTTGTGTCTATTACATTTCAGGTCAGGTCCTGGTGGAGTAGAGGGGGGAAGGCTGGTAGAAGGGGGTGAGGGGAAAGGGTGGGGAAGAAAGTTTATCCAGTAGTTCGGTTTTTGCTCGAGCTTCTTCCACTGTGTCTATCTTTGGGACAAGCTGATTGTCCGTTTGCACTGATCCTTTCGATATCAAGCGCGGGGCTGTGACTATAGCGTGAAAAACCAGACACTCTAAGAGACGGTCTCTCTCCTGTCTCCAGTTCACTCGGGAGACCATTTCGTTCAACTTGCCTCGCTCGCGTTTACATTAATTGAGAAATGAGAAACAATTTTCAACTGCATTAAACTTGTAACGAGAGATGCACCGCAACGAAAGCCAGCCGGATAATATCCCAAACTGTCACAGATATAACAAAAATATCACGTAGACGGGGGAAGTGAGTGAACGAAATCCAGCAATTCCAGTCTGTGAAACTCCCCTGCGCACATTTCCATGCACCTGCAACCGAGAACTGGCCATTTTAAAGAAAAACGTGAAAACCATATGTTAAATGTCACAACTTTCCCCAATAAATAAACTGCACCGTAAGGAAAACGATCTAGCAGTCCAGCCAAAACAATATATATATATATATATGTGTTTTGGCCTCACAGCTAGAATATATATATATATATATATATATATATATAAATGTTATATATAATATTTGCCAAAACAAAAATATAGAATATAAAATATACATAATATATTTTATGCTATTTATACATTTTCAATATAATTCCACACGGATAGTGTTTCGGCTTTGTACATATCTCGGGCTGTCTGTAGATTGGCTAACAGCAGTTAGACATGAGAAATGTGTCTAAAAGTGGAATCAGTCGAAAAAGAAAAGCAGTTTTTTTTAATTTACCTCCATAGCCAGCGCCACACAACGCGCAGAGCAGCACAAACTGGGGCAACAGTTCCATCACTGAGCGGGGACCTGAGTCGTTCACTGGTCGGGACACCTCACTGCTCTCCTCGCCGCGGCTCGGGTAATCCTTTCTACCCCAGTGCGCTTTGGTCAGATTCTTTTGACGGTGCAGATTGCAGCCAAACGAGTTTGTGGGCTGCTTCTTCCCAAAGGTGTGGTTTAACAACCATTTACCAAAACAAAGCTCGCACACACGTAGATCCAGGCACGAGGAGCGCACCTATCAGAGTTTGATGGATTATTTATAGCTCACTGTCCCGCCCCATCCATGACCACCGACCAAACCTTTCATTTCATACTGCTGTAATCGATATTTTGTCCATTATATAACTGTTACTATATATATATATATACAAATATATATATATATATTTGTCCATTATATAACTGTTACTATATATATATATATATATACAAATATATATATATTTGTCCATTATATAACTGTTACTATATATATATATATACAAATATATATATATTTGTCCATTATATAACTGTTACTATATATATATATATATATATATATATATATCACGTATATATACAAAGAACGTAGACGCTGGTTAATACACAAAAGGACACAAAGTGCTGGAGTAACTCAGCAGATTTACTTTAGATACACATAAAAAGCTGGAGTCAGACAATATCGCTGGAGAAAATGAATAGGTGACGTTTCGGATAGAGACCCTTCTTCAGACTGAGAGTCAGGGAAAGGGAAACAAGAGATATAGACGGTGATATAGAGTGATATAAAACACATGAATGAAAGATATGCAAAAAAGTAACGATGATGAGACAGGCCATTGTAAGCTGTGGCCTAGGTGAAAACGAGCTACATGCAATGAGACTCAACAAGACGACTTTGAAGCCAGTGCAGCTACTTGGGTGGGGGGAGGGACGGAGAGAGAGGGTTGCAAGGGTTATCTGAAGTTAGAGAAATCAATATTCATAACACTGGGTTGTAAGCTTTAGACTTTATTTTGGAGATATAGTGTGGAAACAGCCCCTTCGACCCACCAAGTCCACTTCAACCAGCAATCACCCCGTACACTAGCACTATCCAATTTTACCAGTAGAGCTAATAGGACTTGATGTTTCAATCCCTGTAGTAAGTCGGCACTCTTGATATTGGCAATGGGATTGAGTGGTGACAGGTAGGGTAGGTACGTCCTCGGGGTCATCAGCTGGGCATCCTCCTTCTTTGATGTTTCATTGATAAGCCCACAACGTCTCCAGAGGGCTCAATGGTGATACCTGCCATCCAGGTACACTCCCCTCAGTTCCATACCCTCCTCTCTTCATCTTGCAGCCCAATTGTTGTCTTTCCTTTTATTCCAAAGCCAATTGCTGTTTTTTTTCTGCTGAATTTGACAATGACTTGATTGCTTGTTGGAGGGAGCGACCCCTCACCCCCATTTTTTTCAATAGACTGGTCGTAGATGTAGCAACGAATCCCGTGCATCCCACTTCTACAGGGAAATTCGTGGTTTCCCAGCCATTCCGGGCAGCTTCACTTGCCAGTTCAGAGTACTTGGTCGTTTTCCTTTCATAAGCTTCTTCAACACCATCAACACCATATGGTACCGTCAATTCCACAACGTATGCCAACTTGGCTGTTGTGGACCACAACCATGTCTGGCCGGAGTGTTGTAGCCACGATGTCTCGGGGAAACACAAGCTTTTTTTCCAAGTCCACATCCATTTTCCAATCTCGAGCAGGCTGCAGAATTCTTGCATCCTTTGATGTTATTTGGTGCTCTGGATGTTGGCCTGCTGGTACAAATGTTGTGAAGTGGACATTTCCTGCCGATATTTGTAGGGAAGCACTTGTGGTTGTTTGCCTTTGTTCCAGGATAGATGCCAGCTGTCTGAGAACTTGGTTATGCCGCCAAGTGTAACACCCTTGGGCAAGGCTCGTAGTGCATCCTGTTAAAATGTGCCTTATGTGACGCAGGTTCTTGGCAAAGGGAGCAAGCAGGGTCTTCTCCGAACCACTGCTTCAGGTCTGGGGTGAGGGTAGAACGTTATAAGTGGCTCTGATGACAAAGCTTAGTCGAGATCTCTCCATTTGCCAGATCACTATCACAATCACAATAATACTGTATTAGTCAAGTATGTTTTGCAACATATGAGGAGTTTCAATGTCCGTCAGTCATACAAAAACAATGATAAACTGAAGCAATTTTAAAAAATATGGTCACCTTTTATTGATTTTGTCGAACAACACAATATTTGAACACAAATTCGAAATTACTCGTAGGGCTGGGTGGATCAACGGGTATATCTCCCCTCTTTTCTTTTTTCTTTTTTCTCTCTCTTCTTTCTCTCCCTTTCTTCTGCACTGATGTTGCCTTGTGCCTTTGAGGAGCATTTGGGACTAGCCCGAGCCCGGCTCACCTGTGTTGGACATGGCCAACCACATCCCTGAAATGAAGAGCAGACTTAGCACTCTGAACGGCTTCAGATGGGGTCCACTTCCTCCCCGTAGCCACACTGGGGGCCGCTGTACGAACAACAGTATCTTCAGATTCAGTGAGGGTCATGACCAACCTTGCTTTAGTGCATTTGAAATCTTCCACAAGACCTGCACCCACTCCCGTACAGTCCAACAGGACTTAAGCATCGTGGAAGTCCAAGCCACTGTTTTACATGTGTGCTGATCATTCTTTCCAGCTTTTCCACTTTGTTGATGGGGATTTCATTCACAGTTAAAGGCCACATGTGTCTTGGTAGTCTGCCAAACTGGAAGCACACAGCTTGAGTTTTCCTGGTAACAAGGTCTTGTTGATGCGAGTTATGACAGTGATGGTATCCTTTTTGAGTTGTTCAACCAGCTCGGTGTCCTTGAGCTTTGCATCATACCATCGGCCCAAACTGGCATTTCTGAAACAGTTGGAACAGGTATTCCGTCAATATGAAATCTTTGATCCTTGACTTGACCTTTGACAATGGAGATGCTTCTGCACTTGCTGGGTTTAATCTTCATCCTTGCCCATGTGGTGTTTTGATGATGTTTTTCCAGAAGTCTCTTGGCGCAGGGGGCAGTTGTCGTTAGTGTTGTTATATAGTCTGTATAAGCTCGTTTAAGTGGTACCCGCTGACCTCACGGTAGCCATTTTCCTCCCACAACCCATTTTGATGCTCTGATAATGAGCTCCATTGCCATAGTGAAGGTCAATGGGGAGATGGTGCACCATGCCATGATGCCTACTTCTGGTGGTTGCCACGCTGCGGTAAAGTCTGATGTTGTGAGACAAAATTGCAGATGCTGGAAGTAGTTTTTTACCAGATTTATTATTGTTGCAGGCACCTGAAAGAATTCAAAAGCAGTCCACAGTAGCGAATGAGGAACTGATCCATAGGCGTTGGCCAGGTCGAGGAACAAGATATGCAGATTCTTTTGTTCTTTCTTAGCAGTCTGGATTTGATGACATATGACGCTGGTATGTTCAAGGCATCCCGAGAAGTCCTGCTATGCCAGCCTTTTGGATTGACGTATCAATGAAATGGTTTTGTTTCAGATTCTTTGTAAAGGGCCTGTCCCACTTACGCGACTTTTCAACACTCCCCCCGCACTTCGACAGGCTTTGGGGATAACTTGCTTTTCCCACGCAACCCTCATGTTCCTCCATCCGGGGCATTCTTGTAGACACAATATGGAACACCATTAGGGCCTGGTGCAGAGGCCATTCTTGCCTTCTTCACTGCCTCTTTCACCTCACTCAGCTTTGGAGGGTTGATGTCAAATTAATGTTGTGGGGGGGGGAGGAGATTGGTGGGATGTCAGCGGGGACAAGTATCGGTTCATCTTTTAGCTCATGTGTGGATGGTTCTGAAGTGTCCTTCAACCTCCTTTTTTGACGCTTTGAGTATCCGCTTTTCTCTTTTGTTAAAATGCCTTTCACAAACTTAAAGGGATCTTTGTAGAAGTCTGTTCTTGCTTTTTCCTTTTCGCGTCGTTTCCTTAAATTCTCTGCTCTCCGCTGCTTCGAGAGCCTCTGTTTTAGCTCCTCTTGAAGGAGGTTGATGCCTTCCCTTTCTTCTGCTGTTGATTTTTTCCACAACTTCCTCAGGCCTCTTCTTTCTTTAACAAGTCGTTGGATTTCCTGGAAACGACGGGACTTGGGGGGAGGAGGCCTATCTTTCCTGCTGAGTTGTTCCTTCCCTCCAAATTTCTCCTTTCCATAGCTGTAGACTAGATCACCAATCTTCTTCAACTTCTTTTCTGCTGACCCCTTGATTCGATTTAAGATTAGGCTCACATCTGCATTGATGGTTTCCCACTCCTTACTGTTAGACTTTGGCCATTTCACCAATGGCTTACGTCCTTGCATGTTCTCCACTTTACGATGTGCCTGGTTGTGTCTTGGACTGTTGCCTGAAACGTCTGCCACAACCCGTAGGGTGCTGATGCTCTGCGGACTGTGGGGTTCTTCCTGCCGCTGAGTTTCATCCGACTGCTTTGATCGTCCTCTTGACAGAATCTGGTTAACGCGGGGCCCTGGGTTGGAGATTTTCAAGCATTTATTCCGTCCCTGATGAATTTTAAGACCACGACTTGATGTTACTTTAGTCCAGCCACACCTACAGGTCTGAAGAACATGTCCAGCTGCTCGTTTTTCAAGTGTTTTGCCACTTACTTGATTCAATGTCATGTCCGTTTCATCTTGCGCCCCCCACTCTCACAGACTCTGGGAGTATTCTTCTCTTTGAACTTTTTGTAGCCAAGAGCAAATTAACCTACAAACCTGTATGTTTTTGGTGTGTGGAAAGAAACAGGAGCACCTGGAGAAAACCCACACCGTCACAGGGAGAACATACAAACTCCGTACAGACAGCAACCATAGTCAGGATGGAACACAGGTCTCTGGCGCTGTAAGGCAGCAACTCTACCGCTGGACCACTGTGCCGCCCCTCATGCTCTTGCTTCTTCTTCTTTCGTGTGGCGTGCACAACCTAAAGTTGTAGGACAACTTGTTCTATTTGATCTTCCGGTTGTGCACGAGTAGTTGATTGCATTAGTCGAAACAGGGCGGACCACGTGAAGGTTGCAATCTTCCACCCCATGCTCTTGCTGAGTTACTCCAACACTTTCTGTCCTGTACATTATGGGCCATTATGGGCTCCACCCTTCCTTGGCTATCTGTTGCCGGCCATGATTTGTTCTGGCCTTTTCCTACCTCCATCCCATGTCATGTCCGTTCCAACCTTGGAACGGACATGACATTGAACCAAGTACCCCCACACCCCCCCCCCTCTCCGCACCTCCACTTTCAGTCTGAAGAAGGGTTCCGACCAAAAATGTCACCTATTCTCTTTCTCCAGAAATGCACCCTGGCCTGCTGAGTTACGCCAGCACTTTGTGTCTATCTTGATGCTTTGTTCCACTGTCTGCAGTTAGAACAAGCAGGGTGGGTAAATTGAATGGAGCTGATGAAACTATTTTGTTCATTTGGCTGTTGAAGGTTGTCATGCTGTTCCCTGATTTACATCAGGGACTTCAATTCATTATCCTAAGGTAACAATAATTACTGGTGAAAATGTTGAAAATCCCTAAAGATGCAGTGATGACCTAGTGTGCCAGATAATTAATTCACATCTTCACCAACATCCTGCCCTAACAAACGCCCAACACCCAACCAACGCCCAATCCTCACCAACACTGAAACCACAGGCCAGGCTGCACACACAGTAGCATTGGATTAATAAAGAAATACAAATATATACAGATTGGGAGGAAAATACTCTGCCCAGCTCCATTGAGAGGAAATTATCTCAAACAGATAAAAAGAAACACCTCCTGAATGTTGGTCTTCATATCTGGAGCGTGGAATGCAGAATAGTATAAACAGTTTAGAGGGATAAGAGTCAAACACAGGCAGTTGGGACTAGCTTAGATGGGGCATCTTGGTCAGCATAGACGAGTTGGGCTGAAGGGCCTGTTTCTGTGCTGTATCATGACTCTATAACTGTATATACATACTCACATCAATGCAGGAGGTGATTCAACCCATCACAACCATGCCAGCTCTCCAGCTGACCATCCCGTCAGTCACATCCCTTCCTCAATTACAGCATGTTCTCCCTCACTCATGCCCATCAATTCCCTTTTGGTTTATTTTTGCCATTAACCCACACTAGGGAGTACATTTATGGCAACTGTTTGATCTACCGGCACATCGTTGGGAAGTGGGAGGATTCCAAGCACCGAGGGAACATTGCAGTACATTGAAATCTAGGCTCTCATATATGGAGCACAGGAAGCTATGCAGGTACTATATGTGTGTAGAGTGCAAGCCAAATGTGAGTCTTTATTACAAAAGAAATGCAGAATTAAAGTAAAGACTTTACTTTTGTACATTCAGTTGCTACAACTGGCAATGCTGAGACAGCAACTGAATTATTACATACAATTTTGGTCTCTATATTTAGAGATCTACAGAGGCAGTCTTCTTCTTTACGTGTCCATCTTGTTACAAATGTTGACCTCGCTGTCATCGTCCATCCTGTAAAGGACGCAAGCTTCCGGCGACAATCAGTGGAAGTCATCACTTGTCGCAATAGATGATGGTGAGAGCAGAATGAGCTCAGGATACTTCCAGTTTCCAGCCCTGCGACGTGGACGCTTCTGCTATGGGGCCACAGAGGCAGTTTAAAGAAGCTTCACTACATTGATTCCGGGTATGCAGATGTTAACGTGTGAGGAACACTTAAACAGGTTGGTCCTATCTGAACTTTAGAGGCTGAATGGGAAGTGATTCAGAAGAATGGGAGGTGATTGTTGAAACACCCAAGATGCAGAGGGGACTTGAGAAGAATGAAGCTGGGAGAACACCTTCCAACAGGACAGAATCTAAAACTACAGGACATGGTTTCAAAATTAAAGGGAAAGGGAGTAAAGGGATAGTTAATGACCCCAGAATTAATGGGAAAGAAAGCTCACAAAGGGATAGGAGAGTATGGCCAAGTGTAATAGGGATCGATGTGAAAGGTAAGATGCAGAAGGAATTAAAATTATTGTATATGAATGCGCGAAGTATAAGAAGTAAAGTAGATGAGCTTGAGGCTCAGTTAGAGGTTGGTAGATATGACATTGTGGGGATTACTGAGACATGGCTGCAGGAGGATCGGGCCTGGGAACTTAATATTCAGGGTTATACATCCTATAGAAAGGACAGGCAGGTGGGCAGAGGAGGGCGGGTAGCTCTGCTGGTGAGGGATGGAATTCAGACCTTTGCGAGGGAAGACATAGGGACTGACGAGGTAGTCACTGTGGATTGAGTTGAGGAATTGCAAAGGCAAGAAGACACTAATTGGTGTTATCTACAGACCCCCAAATAGTAGCCTGGATTTAGGGTGTAAGTTGCAGCAGGTGTTAAAACTGGCATGTAACAAAGGTAATGCCACTGTGATGATGGGGGATTTCAATATGCAGGTAGACTGGGAAAATCAGGTTGGTTCAGGATCCCAAGAAAGAGAGTTTGTAGAGTGCCTCCGAGATGGATTCTTAGAGCAGCTTGTAATGGAGCCGACCAGAGAAAAGGCAATTCTGGATTTAGTGTTGTCCAATGAAC
Source organism: Malacoraja senta (assembly GCA_038087875.1). NCBI lineage: Eukaryota > Metazoa > Chordata > Chondrichthyes > Rajiformes > Rajidae > Malacoraja > Malacoraja senta. The sequence goes on from CM075982.1 coordinate 15,963,343, forward strand.
CAGATTTGATAAGAGAACTAGAGGTAAAGGAACCACTTGGAGGTAGTGATCATAATATGATTAGTTTTAATCTGCAATTTGAGAAGGAGAAGGTTAAATCGGAAGTGTCAGTGATGCAGTTGAACAAAGGGGACTAAGAAGGCATGAGGGAGGAGCTGGCCAAGGTAGACTGGAAAGGGATCCTAGCAGGAATCATGGTGGAACAGCAATGGCAGGAATTTCTGGGCATAATCCGGAAGACGCAGGATCATTTCATTCCAAAAAGGAAGAAAGATTCTAAGCGGAGTAGGAGGCAACCGTGGCTGACAAGAGAAGATGGGGATAGAATAAAACTAAAAGAAAAGATGTATAACACGGCAAAGAGTAGCCAGAAGCCAGAGGATTGGGAAACTTTCATAGGACAACAGAAGGAAACAAAACGGGCAATATGGGCTGAAAAGATGAAGTACGAGGGGAAGCTGGCCAGGAATATAAAGAAGGACAGTAAAAGCTTCTTTAGATATGTTAAGGGAAAAAGAATAGCAAAGTCAAATGTGGGTCCCTTGAAGGCAGACATGGGTGAAATTATTACGGGGAACAAGGAAATGGCAGAAGAGTTGAACAGGTACTTCGGATCTGTCTTCACTAAGGAAGACACAAACAATCTCCCAGAAGTACTGGAGGACAGAGGATCTAAGGGGGTAGAGGAACTGAGATAAATTTTCATTAGGCGAGAAATAGTATTGGGTAGGCTAATGGGACTGAAGGATGATAAATCCCCTGGGCCTGATGGTCTGCATCCCAGAGTCCTCAGGAAGGTGGCTCTAGAAATAGTGGACGCATTGGTGATCATTTCAATAGATTCAGGATCCGTTCCTGTGGATTGGAGGATAGCTAATGTTGTCCCACTTTTAAAGAAAGGAGCGAGAGAGAGAAAACGGGGAATTACAGACCAGTTAGCCTGACTTCGGTGGTGGGAAAGATGCTGGAATCAATTATTAAAAAGGTAATAATGGGGCATTTGGAAAGCAGTAAAAGGATTAGTCCAAGTCCGCATGGATTTATGTAAGGAAAATCATGCTTGACTAAACTTCTGGAATTTTTTGAGGATGTGACAAGTAAAATGGATGAAGGGGAGCCAGTGGATGTAGTGTATCTAGACTTTTAGAAAGCCTTTGATAAGGTCCCGCACAGGAGACTGGTGACTAAAATTAGAGCACATGGCATTGGGGGTAGGGTGTTGACGTGGATAGAAAATTGGTTGGAAGACAGGAAGCAAAGAGTAGGAGTGAACGGGTCCTTTTCAGAATGGCAGGCTACGGCGAGTGGAGTGCCGCAAGGCTCGGTGTTGGGGCCGCAACTGTTTACCATATGTATTAATGATTTGGAAGAGGGAATTAGGAGCAACACTGGCAAGTTTGCGGATGACACAAAGCTGGGTGACAGTGTGAACTGTGAAGAGGATGTTAGAGGTTGCAGGGTGACCTGGACAGGTTGAGTGAGTGGGCAGATGCAGTATAATATAGATAAATGTGAGGTTATCCACTTTGGCGGCGAAAACAAGGGGGCAGATTATTATCTCAATGGGGTTAGGTTAGGTAAGGGGGAGATACAGAGAAACCTGGGTGTCCTTGTACACCAGTCACTGAAACTTGGCATGCAGGTACAGCAGGCAGTGAAGGAAGCTAATGGAATATTGGTCTTCATAACAAGAGTAAAGAGGTTCTTCTGCAGTTGTATAGCGCTCTGGTAAGACCACATCTGGAATTTTGTGTACAGTTTTGGTCTCCTAATTTGAGGAAGGACATCCTTGTGATTGAGGCAGTGCAGCGTAGGTTCACGAGATTGATCCCTGGGATGGCGGGACTGTCATATGAGGAAAGATTGAAAAGACTAGGCTTGTATTCACTGGAGTTAAGGAGGATGAGGGGGAAATCTTATAGAAACATATAAAATTATAAATGGACTGGACAAGCTAGATGCAAGAAAAATGTTCCCAATGTTGGGCGAGTCCAGAACCAGGAGCCACAGTCTTAGAAAAAGGGGAGGCCATTTAAGACTGAGGTGAGAAAAAACTTTTTCACCCAGAGAGTTGTGAATTTGTGGAATTCCCTGTCACAGAGGGCAGTGGAGGCCAAATCACTGGATGGATTTAAGAGAGAGTTAGAAAGAGCTCTAGGGGCTTAGTGGAGTCAAGGGATATGGGGAGAAGGCAGGCATGGGTTATTGATTGGGGACGATCAGCCATGATCACAATGAATGGTGGTGCTGGCTCGAAGGGCCGAATGGCCTCCTCCTGCACCTATTTTCTATGTTTCTAATGAAGATTCACCCGTTTTAATTGGAGACGAGGAGGAATTTGCAAACCAAAACACCAGATGCTGGAAATTAAAAAAAAAAAAAAAAAAAAATGCTAGAAATACTCAGCGGGTCAGGCAGTGTCTCGGGGGAGAAAAGCAGAGTCAAAGTTTCAGGTTGGTTCATCAGAACTAGGAAGCAGGGAGAAGAAGCTCAGTAAGTTGTAGATTGGGGAGATGGGTGTTTCCTTGTTAAAACAGGGCAAGCTTGGGAATGTGATGTAAATATGGTAAAAACTGAGTGAATGGATGCAGTTAAAGAGTAAGGAGAGAAACTGAAGAACCTAGGAAAAAAAAAATGTGGAAGTTGTCTAATGCAGAGCACGAGGACAACCCCAGTAGATCTGGCTGGGCATGTCCTCTATTTAGAGTCATAGAGTCATAATCATACAGTGTGGCCCAACTTGCCCACATCGACTAACATGTCCCAAACACAATAGTCCCACCTGCCTGCCCTTGGCCTACAGTGCCCTCCATAATGTTTGGGACAAAGACTGATCATTTATTTATTTGCCTCTGTACTCTACAATTTGAGATTTGTAATAGAAAAAATCACACGTGGTTGAAGTGCACACTGTCAGATTTTATTAAAGGCCATTTTTATACATTTTGGTTTCACCATGTAGAAATTACAACTGTGTTTATACATAGTCCCCCTATTTCAGGGCACCATAATGTTTGGGACACATGGCTTCACAGGTTTTTGTAATTGCTCAAGTGTGTTTAATTGCCTCCTTAATGCAGGTATAAGAGAGCTCTCAGCACCTAGTCTTTCTTCCAGTCTTTCCATTACCTTTGGAAACTTTTATTGTTGTTTATCAACATGAGGACCAAATATATGCCAATGAAAATCAAATAAGCCATTATGTGACTGGGAAACAAGAATAAAGACATCAGCCAAACCTTAGGCTTACCAAAATCAACTGTTTGGAACATCATTAAGAAGAAAGAGAGTTCTGGTGAGCTTATTAATCGCAAAGGGACTGGCATTCCAAGGAAGACCTCCACAGCTGATGACAGAAGAATTCTCTCTGTAAGAAAGAAAAATCCCCAAACACCTGTCCGACAGATCAGAAACACTCTTCAGGAGTCAGGTTTTGATTTGTCAATGACCACTGTCCGCTGACGACTTCATGAATGGAAATACAGAGGCTGCACTGCAAGATGCAAACCACTGGTTAACCGCAAAAATAGGATGGCAGGGTTACAGTTTGCCAAGAAGTACTTAAAAGAGCAACCACAGTTCTGGAAAAAGGTCTTGTGGACAGATGAGACGAAGATGAACTTATATCAGAGTGATGGCAAGAGCAAAGTATGAAGGAGAGAAGGAACTGCCCAAGATCCAAAGCATACCACCTCATCTGTGAAACATTGTGGTGGGGGTGTTATGCCCTTGGCATGTACGGCTGCTGAAGGTACTGGCTCACTTACCTTCATTGATGATACAACTGCTGATGGCAGTAGCATAATGTATATCCTTCTAAATCTGTCCTATCCATGTACCTGTCTAAATGTTTCTTAAACTTTGCGATACAACCTGCCTCAACTACCTCCTCCAGCTCATTCCATGCACCCACCACCATTTTGTGTGAAACAGTTACCTCTCGGGTTCCTATTAAATCTCTTCCCCCTCACCTTAAACCTATGTCCTTTGATTCTTGATTCCCTTACTCAGGGCAAGAGATTCTGTGTTATCCACCCGATCTATTCCTCTCATGATTTTGTACTCTCATAATTTCTAGAGGAAAAAAAGATTTAAAAAACAAGAACAGTTCTGCACTGGGACAGGCACTTTGGACTACAATGTATGGTCCGAACATGATGCCAAGATGAACTAATCTCATCTACCTGCAAATGAACCACATCTCTCAATTCTCTGCATATCCAAGTGCCTATCCAAAAGCCTCTTAAATAGCCTCATATCTGCTTTCACCACCATTCCAGGCACTCACCACCCTCTGTGCAAAAAATCTGCCCTGCACATCTCCTTTAAACTTTACCCCTCTCAAGTTAAAGCTGAGCCCTCTCGTCTGTGACATTTCCACTTTGGGAGAAAGGTTCTGACTTTCTACCCCATTTATGCCTCTCATCACTTTATATTCTCAAACTCTTTAGATTCTGGAGTAGTTCCTGAGGATTGGAGGGTAGCTAAAGTAACCCCACTTTTAAAAAAGGGAGGGAGAGAGAAAACGGGGAATTACAGACCAGTTAGTCTAACATCGGTAGTGGGGAAACTGCTAGAGTCAGTTATTAAAGATGGGATAGCAGCACATTTGGAAAATGGTGAGTTCATTGGACAAAGTCAACATGGATTTATGAAAGGTAAATCATGTCTGACGAATCTTATAGAATTTTTCGAGGGTAGAGTGGATAAGGGAGAACCAGTGGATGTGTTATATCTAGACATTCAGAAGGCTTTCGACAAGGTCCCACATAAGAGATTAATATACAAACTTAAAGCACACGGTATGGGGGGTTCAGTATTGATGTGGATAGAGAACTGGCTGGCAGACAGGAAGCAAAGAGTAGGAGTAAACGGGTCCTTTTCAGAATGGCAGGCAGTGACTAGTGTGGTACCGCAAGGCTCAGTGCTGGGACCCCAGCTATTTACAATATATATTAATGATTTGGACGAGGAAATTGAATGCAACATCTCCAAGTTTAGATAGATAGATAGATATTTATTTGTTGTCATTTGAACCTAAGTTCAAACGAAATTCTGTTTCTGCAGTCATACAAACAAATAAAAAGAACCAAGACACAACACAATTTACACAAACATCCATCACAGTGAATCTCCTCCTCACTGTGATGGAAGGCAAAGTCTTATCTTTCCCCTGCACTCCACATTCTCCTCCCGATGTCAAAGTCAAAGCCCCCGGCGGGCGATTGTAGATATGTCCCGCGGCCATTAAAGCCGCGCCGGGCGATGCAAGGCCACACTCCGGGTCTTGATGTTGTAGCCCCCGGTAGCGCCAGTTTGCGGATGACACGAAGCTGGGGGGCTATGTTAGCTGTGAGGAGGGTGCTAGGAGGCTGCAAGATGACTTGGATAGGTTGGGTGAGTGGGCAAATGCATGGCAAATGCAGTATAATGTGGATAAATGTGAGGTTATCCACTTTGGTGGCAAAAACAGGAAAGTAGACTATTACCTGAATGGTGGCCGATTAGGAAAAGGGGAGATGCAACGAGACCTGGGTGTCATGGTACACCAGTCATTGAAAGTAGGCATGCAGGTGCAGCAGGCAGTGAAGAAAGCGAATGGTATGTTAGCATTCATAGCAAAAGGATTTGAGTATAGGAGCAGGGAGGTTCTACTGCAGTTGTACAGGGTCTTGGTGAGACCAAACCTGGAGTATTGCGTACAGTTTTGGTCTCCTAATCTGAGGAAGGACATTCTTGCCATAGAGGGAATACAGAAAAGGTTCACCAGACTGATTCCTGGGATGTCAGGACTTTCATATGAAGAAAGACTGGATAGACTCGGCTTGTACTCGCTAGAATTTAGAAGATTGAGGGGGGATCTTATAGAAACTTACAAAATTCTTAAGGGGTTGGACAGGCTAGATGCAGGAAGATTGTTCCCAATGTTGGGGAAGTCCAGAACAAGGGGTCACAGTTTAAGGATAAAGGGGAAATCTTTTAGGACTGAGATGAGAAAAACATTTTTTACACAGAGAGTGGTGAATCTCTGGAATTCTCTGCCACAGAATGTAGTTGAGGCCAGTTCATTGGCTATATTTAATAGGGAGTTAGATGTGGCCCTTGTGGCTAAAGGGATCAGGGGGTATGGAGAGAAAGCAGGTACAGGATACTGAGTTGGATGATCAGCCATGATCATATTGAATGGCGGTGCAGGCTCGAAGGGTCGAATGGGCTACTCCTGCACCTATTTTTCTATGTTTCTATGTTTCTATATACTTCTACCAGAACTCACCTCAATCTCCAATACTCCAGAAAAAAAGCAATCCAAGTCTGTCCAACATCTCCTAGTAGCTAATACTCTCTAATTTAGGTCGCCTGGTAATTCTGATATACCTGATGCTTAATCACTGAATATATTCCCAAGATATAGAAATCTTTCCCGGTGTCAATAAAGATATTGAGGGTTATGGAGAACGAACAAGAACATAGAGCCAAGACCAACATCAAGTCAGCCTGATCTCATTGAATGGTGGAGCAGGTTCAAGCTATAATGCAGCACACCTTTGTTCCTGCTGCTTAGATCAGATCAGGTTAGGTTATTGTCCTAAACCCCAATGTGTATGACATTCCTCGGTCACATGAAGCTTGCAGACTAAGCAGTATACACATAGCATTGATAAATACAACAATGAACACCAGGACCAGTACAAAACAACAGAATGGTGCAAAATTGAAATGCAAGTGGTGCGGAAGAATACTGAAGTATAATTATCGAAACACAAAATAAGTAGAGTTAAGGAAGAGTACATGACAGCACCTCGGGGATGGGAGTGTGCAGAAGGTGATTGGTTCAGGAGTCGGAGAGCTGTGGGTAAGAAACTGTTCTCGAGTGCAGGCTTTCAGCTCTTGTATCTTCTCGCAGAAGAGAGAGAAGGGAATGGCCAGGGTGGCCGGCGAATGGCCGGGGTGGCGGGCATCCTTGACGGGTCTGATGTACCACACCGTGAAGTTGGTCTGGATGGAAGAAAATGAAAAGCCTGTAAACAGACCTCTCATAAGCTAAGGATGTAGTCCCAATCTTCCAACCAACCCTGTTGCGACCCTTGCATTATTTGTTGGGTGCACCTTCTTTGTAGGTTAATTGGCTTCTGAAAAGTGTCATTCATTCATTGTCCCTAGTGTGTTGGATAATGGTACTGTTCGAGCGATCGCTGGTCATGCTGTATCTTTAAACTAAACTAAAGTAAACTGAACTAAACTAAACTTCTCTTCATTAGGAATGTCAGAGGGCTGCCCTAATCTAATGATATCTCAAATGCACTTCTTTGACTATGGTTTAATAACTGCGAAAAAACGTATACTTAAATTCTGGAAAAAGATAACAGTCCCCACAGTAAAGATGTGGATCACAGAAATGACCGAGACACTACATCTAGAAAAAATAAGGCTTGTCTTGGCTGACAAACCAGATCAATTTTCCAAAATATGTTCTCCTTTTATTGAATTTCTTCAACAACATAATGGTTGAACACAAACTCAAACCCGAGACGCTAGGGTCGGGTGAGCGGGGGTATGGAAGGGCAGTGAGATATATCTCCGCTTCTTTTACTTCTTCATTAGTTCTGGGGGGTTTCTTTTTTCTTTTTCGTGTCTTTCTCAAAATTCTTTCTTTTCTTTTTCTTTTCTTCTTTCTTTCCCTTTTTTCCTTTTTCCTTTTTTCCGATTTAGTTATTAGTTTATAAAATGTTAAAATTGAAGCAGTACGAAAATTGTATAACTGTTATGTCGATTACTTTCTCTTTGTAGATTTAGATATTTATTTGTTGTCGTTTGAACCTAAGTTCAAACGAAATTCTGTTTCTGCAGTCATACAAACAATTAAAAAAGACACAACACAATTTACACAAACATCCATCACAGTAAGTCTCCTCCTCACTGTGATGGAAGGCAAAGTCTTATCTCTCCCCTGCACTCCATTCTCCTCCCGATGTCAGAGTCAAAGCCCCCGGCGGGCGACTGTAAACATATCCCGTGGCCACCAAAGCCACGCCGGGCAATGCCAGACCCCGCTCCGGGTCTTGATGTTGTAGCCCCCGGTAGCGCCAGCAAGTCTCACGGCCACCAATGCCGCACCGGGCGATGCCAGACCCCGCTCCAGGTCATCTTCAACCCCGCAACTCGGGCGGGAGTAGCTGCCGTTGCGGGAGCTCCGAAAAGCGGTCTCCCACCATGGACCCGCGGGCTCCCGATGCTTCTAATAAAATACAATTGCTTCTAATAAAATAAATATATATATATTTTTTAACTTCTCTTCAGCTGTAACACAAATTTGTCTTTATGTTTCCATTTGCCTTTTGCATCACCTGTTGTACTTGTTTATGGTAATTTGTACTCATGCATGGTATGATTTGTCTGGACAGCATGCACAACAAAGTTTTTCCACTTTACCTCAGTACACGTGACAATAAATAATCAATTTATCCCTGATTCTCTCAAGCTTTCATTTCATAGTGCTATTTACATAGGACTGCAGCAATGTATTGGATTTGTAAGAGGCCATAATTTGACTCTGCATATTCTGGACTTGGTAAGAATTTCACTATCAAGACTCCACCTCGGCCATCTCAAGGGTGGGGAGGAATCACGAATCATCATTCTGAGAAAATAAAGATCTTTGAAACTTCTGCATAATACCCAAAGGCCACCGAAACCAACTACTCAATACTCGTGTGTGGCAATCAGCATCCAGCAATTTAGCCCCAGCTTTACTGCGTTCCCTGAGGTAGCTCTACCTGTCAGTAGAGCAGCATAACATCACTGGAATGCAGTGGAGTAAAGCGAAACATGTTTGACCAAACTATGCATAAAATGCACGACCATAAACTAAGACTGTGTAAGTAAAACTAAAACAAAAAAATCCAGGGCCAGATCCCTTTCCTATTAAGTTGCCAAAGGTGATCTCTGAGCTTCGATTCTTATGTATTGTGAGGAAAGTTGAATTGATAAACACTGAATGTTAATACTATCACTCCCATTATAGAGCAGCCACTTTAGTGCTAGTGCGTGTAAGTACGTTGCCACATACAAACATTGGCGCTAAGGGAATGCAGAATGGGTAGAACCTCAACAGCCTGTGAATTGAGCCCAGTCAGTCTGCAACAGTAATCAAAAGACAAAAAATGACAGCAGATATTGGAAGTCTGAAATAAAACTAAAATAAAAATGCTGGAGATAGTCAGCAGCATGTGTAGAGAGAGAGAAACATAGTTACTCTTTCAAGCTGATGACCTTTCATCAAAAAGTGGCATGGTGGCGTAGCAGTAGAGTTACTGCCTTACACCAGAGACCCAGGTTCGATCCTGACTACGGGCGCTCGCTGTCTGTATGGAGTCTGTACGTTCTCCCCATAACTGCGTGGGTTTTCTCCGGGTGATGAATGGATAAAAGAAAATATCATTTCTCCACACATCTGGACCAGTGGTTTTCCGGTAATCTGCCTGCTGTTGGGCAAGATAGGGCATTTTGTTAACGTAGGAGAAGTCTTTGCCATAGGCATTCCCGGGGCGCAGGTCATCTCGTCATTCAGAAATGAACCAGGTTATATTATAAATTGGCATAAATTAGAAAGAATATACGTCTCACTAGAGGTGACATTGTGTGATGGCCCAGATGATCCTTCTTCATCTTGCGTATGGCATGCACAGCCTAAAGTTGTCGGACAACTTGTTCTATTTGATCTTATTTGATTGTTCACGCCGGGTTGATTGCATTCGTCGAAACAGGGCGGACCAAGTGAAGGTTGCAATCTCCCACCCCCTAGATGATCCTTATCAAGCAGAAGCATTCTTGCTAACAGAGGTTAACCTGTTAGGCAGGTTTCCTGTTTTTTGCTCTGCAAATAGACTTTCATCTAAAGGTTCTATTCACTGCAATAGTTCCAGGAACAATAGGACAACTTGACGCTCTGTTGATGTCAGACATGTCCCTGCCCAAGAAGTGATGACACACTGAGAGAAAGAGCACATTCCAAATGCTTAAGACCTTGTTTAATTTGTTCACCACATCCCACAACAGTCAAGCCGAGCCCAAGTACTGCAAGCCGGACTTCATCAGTGCTAAGTCCAAGCCAGGTGCCACATTGCGATCGTGTGCTGGCTGCCTCGTTGAAGAGAATAGGCAATGGATACTCAACGCATCTCTCACTATGTACAAGAAAACTGGCCTTTTGCTAAGAGAGCATAGACTGATGTGAAGCATTCAGTCCCAGACACAAAACCTGCTTAATTTGCTGCCTCATTGAGGGATTCATTGCGACATGGAACTGGATGGGCAACAAATGGTAACAGCAGGAGTTTAAAAAAACACAAAAGGCGTGGATTACATGATTAAATTCTTCCAAGTTTTAATTAACGTACCCATTCTACGTTACAAAGCGCGTTGCGATGACAACTGACAGGTTTGGATGTGCTGTGATGATGCAGTGAACTACAGACTATGTGAAGAGATTAATCACAGCAGCTACTCCCAGCTCCAGTGGAATGGAAAGAACTCACACCTACTGTACAATACTCTTGGGGAAAGGGTGGGGTATGCTGTCAGCACATACTGAATGTACATCACAAACCTACCCGACTGGTTTTCTTCAGTTGCAATGTACACGTGATGAGCAGTTTGGAAAGAAGACTGTCAGTGATTGTTTTAAATCGCTTTTTCAGGAACTCATTATATTGTCATAGTCATACAGCAGGGAAACAGGACCCTTGGCACAACTTGCCCACGTCAACCATGTTTGATCCATATGCCCCTACACCTTCTTTGTCAAAGTACCTGCCCAAACGTCATTCAAATGTTGTTGTAGTACCTGCCTCAACTACCCCCTATGGCAGCTCGTTCCACATGCCTGTCACCTTCTCCATGATAAAGTTGCCCTTCTGGTTCCTACTAAATCTTTCCCGTCACCTTAAATCCATACTCTCTGGTTCTTGATTCCTACTCTGAATAAAAGTGTCCATTGTTCCTATTTATTCCCCTCATGATATTAGACACCTTTTATAAGATCACCGTCATCCTCCCCAACCTCTCCCTATAGCTCAGGCCCTCAAGTCCTGGCAATATCCTCATAAATCTTCTCTGCACTCTTTCCAGCTTAACAACATCCTTCTTACAGCAGGGCAACCAAAACTGAACACAATACTCCAAATGTGGCCTCACCAATGTATTGTACAATGGTAAAATATCAACCCAACTTCTCTACTCAATACCCCAACTGATGAATGCCAATATACCCAAAGCTTTCTTCACCACATTAAGGGAAAAAGGGTAACCAGAGAGAGAATGGGACCGCTCAGGAATCAGAGCGGTCCCAAACACCTTGCACTTATCGGCATTAAACTCCATCAGCCATTCCTCAGCCCTCTTGCCCAACTGATCAAGAGCCTGCTGTAATTTTTGATAACCATCTTCGCTATTTCCAATATCACCCACTTTAGCGTCATCTGCAAAATTACTAATCATGCCTTCTACATTCTCATCCAAGTCATTAATATAAACCAAATTGTTAATATAAACAATATCAAAGTTAATGGTTTGAAACTGTTTAATCAAGCACTACAAGCCAGAGTATTTAGATGAGATAATGTTGCTGAATGTATTTTGGGTGCTTTGAGGGCTTGGGTTGACTTCAGACCAAATGGCATCTGTAAATGTTGCTTTTACCTGATGAGGGAGTCTTGTATTTGAGCATTTTTGCAGCTTCACTCCAGCAGCTATTGTGCAAAACGTTTGGACACAGTGAAGTAGACAAGAAGGGAAATTTCAGGTGGAGAAAAGAGAGAATGGAAAAAGGACAAACACATTCCACAATTGAGAAACACTTCAATCCTACCAGAAAATAAAGAACTCACTGAAATATACCAACTGTTAATACACAGAGTACTGGAGGAACTCAGCGGGTCAGGCAGCATTTGTGAAGCGAATGGACAGGTGACGTTTCAGGTCAGGAACTTCTGCTGACTGATTGTCGTAGGCTGGATCATACCCACCCCTACCTTTCTTTTCCAGCTTTCTCAGTTCAATTTAGTTTATTGTCATGTACCCGTGGTACATGATTAGAATCGAGCCATTCATAGTGTGCAGATACATCTTCTGTCGTATGTCTTTTAGACCTGCAGCTCCGTTGGGGCGAGCCAGGCCAACGTGTCATCGTCCAGGTCAATCAGACCTCGTTAACCATTCGGTGGCCGGTGTTTGGGGCAACTGGTGACTATGTGCTCCACTGTCTGTGTTGGGTCCCCACACTCGCAGGAGGCACTGTCCACGAGGCCCCACCTCTTCATCGCTACTCCATAGCGTCCGATGCCTGTCCTCAAGCGATTGAGGGTTGTCCACCGCTTTTGGGACAGGTCCTGGCCAGGGACGCCCATGAGGTCATTGATTGTAATGGTGTAGCCTAGATGGTTCCGTTGACTTCCACTGGTCTCTCCATCTTATCTTGACCCAGGCGGCCTTAGAAGCGTCAGCCGGTGTTGTGCAGAGCAGCTCTTGGGCTTGCGTGGCAAAGGGGTGCCATGACTTGAGGCGCACTCGTCGTGGTGTCTCTGTGACGATCTGATGGAGGAGGTGGGATTCACTGATCTGCGCCTTTTGAGAGAGGGCCAGCGTGGCTGCTTCTCGTCTAATGTTGGCTGGGGCGATGCCAGCGAGAACAAGCTGTTGGTTTACTGGGGTGGCTTGTAGGCATCCGGAGACAGTCCGCAGGGCGCTGTTGAGGGCAGCATCCAGCTACTTGGCATGAGGGCTACGGCACCAGACTGGGGCGCAGTACTCGGAGTCTGAGAACACCAGGGTCACTGTGGACATGCGCAGTGTCTTCGTTATTCCCTTATCATGCAGATACACGATAAGGGAATAACGTTTAGTGCAAAGTAAAGCCAGTAAAGTGTGATCAAAGAGAGTCCGATGGTAGTTTAGGACTGCTCTCTGGTTGCGGTAGGATGGTTCAGTTGCCTGATAACAGCTGGGAAAAAACAGTCCCTGAATCTGGAGGTGTGCGCTTTCACACTGCTATATCTTTTGCCCGATGGGAGAGGGGAGAAGAGGGAGTCGTCCTTGATTGCCCCACTGCCACAATCAGTTTGAAGAGGAGACACAACCCAAAATGTCACCTGTCCATTCCCTCCACAGTGCTGCCTGTTTTGTTCAAGATTTCTCCATCCGCAGCTCCTTGAGTCATCAATATTAATGCTGGCAGTGCTGAACTTCCTCCCATAACAAACAGTAAATAGCACCACTGATAATTTACCTGTAATTGGTAAGAGGTAGAATACCATTCTGGAATAATCGTCGTAAGTTTATGGCAGTCTTGATATCCACAAAACCAGGGGAGTGTTTGCTCTCCTTAACTCCTTGGACTGGACTCCATATTCATGTGGTGGCATCAGTCAGGATCAGCCCGCATCAAGCTTCACTGATCTGTGCCAAATTGATCACACACAGGGCAGTGAGCTTAAGTTACTTCTCATGGGGCACATCGACACAAACTCAGCTTAATTCTAACTTTTCCAAACCATTTGATGAAGATGAGCTTTCATAGATTTTAGATTTTGCAGCAAGGCTTCATTGAGCACTTTTCCTTTGATCTTTTTTTTCTCCCAGGTTGTTATATAATCCTCTTTTTCAAATATTATTCCCTTTGGCTTTTCAATGATAGTCCCTCCCTCACCTGCCACAAATTGAGCTGACAAGCTCTTGATTCAAGAATCTTTGTATTCTTTTCCTTCTGAGTCCTCCAAATCCGTCCCTAGATTTGGCTAGATGCAGGAAGATTGTTCCCAATGTTGGGGAAGTCCAGAACAAGGGGTCACAGTTGAAGGATAAGGGGGAAGTCTTTTAGGACCGAGATGAGAAAAAAAAAATTCACACAGAGAGTGGTGAATCTGTGGAATTCTCTGCCACAGAAAGTAGTTGAGGCCAGTTCATTTGGTATATTTAAGAGGGAGTTAGATGTGGCCCTTGTGGCTAAATGGGATCAGGGGGTATGGAGAGAAGGCAGGTACAAGATACTGAGTTGGATGATCAGCCATGATCATATTGAATGGCGGTGTAGGCGCGAAGGGCCAAATGGCCTACTATTGCACCTATTTTCTATGTTTCTATGTCCCCATCATACAACTTCAACTATTATTGTTTTGTTTTTTGTGTGTACATACATGTGCGTGTGTGTGTATATATTTATATATAGAGATGATCTATATATATGTATTTGTAAGTATGTGCATATATACATACACTGAACTTTTTTTTCTCTCCCGTTTATTACACTATATTGTTTACAGTGTACAATGTTTACATATTCTGTTGTGCTGCCGCAAGTAAGAATTTAATTGTTCTATCTGGGACATATGACAATAAAAAGCTCTTGACTCTCTTGAGATCCCCAGTTTCATGAAGTAATAGCAGCTTGTCAGAAATTTCCAAAAATGATCATGGGTCATTTTATTCGGCACACAGACCAAAAAGATCAGATAGGCAAAGGTTGTCCAGAAGAACAGTTCAGAGAGTGTTTAGGGGATAGTCTCGTATTGGAAATTATATTTCCAATACGAGACTGAATTGGAAATGATATTACACAAGGAGACAGGGTTAGAATATAGAACATAGAACAGTATAGTACAGGACCAGGTCCGTTGGCCCACGATGTCTTTGGTAAACATAAAGCCAAGATAAACTAATCTCATCTGTCTGCACATGATCCATATTCCTCCATTCTCTACATATCCATGTGTCTATCTAAAATCCTCTTAATTGCCACTATCGTAAATTAGGTAGCAGAGATCAAAAAATGACTGAAGTTTACATTCTGCTTGGGGGAGAGAAGAATGAGTTCAGGATTAGTGTTATAAACTTAAATAAGGGAAATTATGTGAGCATGAAAGCAGTGTGAGCTAATGTGAGCTGGCTACTTAGGTTAGGAGACAGATAAAGATGTTGGGGGATATTTTTGAATGTACAAAATAGATTACAACAAGAAAGAAAAAGATAGACACAAAAAGCTGGAGTGACAGGCAGCATCTCTGGAGAGAAGGAATGGGTGACGTTTCGGGTCTCCTCTCCAGAGATGCTGCCTGTCCCACTGAGTTAATCCAGCTTTTTGTGTCTCGCTTCGGTTAAAACCAGCATCTGCAGTTCCTTCCGACACGAGGAAGAAAAAGAAACCGGGAATTCGAAATCTATATTATTATCTAAATGGTGGCCGATTAGGAAATGGGGAGATGCAGCGAGACCTGGGTGTCATGGTACACCAGTCATTGAAAGTAGGCATGCAGGTGCAGCAGGCAGTGAAGAAAGCGAATGGTATGTTGGCCTTCATAGCAAGAGGATTTGAGTATAGGAGCAGGGAGGTTCTACTGCAGTTGTACAGGGTCTTGGTGAGACCACACCTGGAGTATTGCGTACAGTTTTGGTCTCCAAATCTGAGGAAGGACATTATAGCCATAGAGGGAGTGCAGAGAAGGTTCACCAGACTGATTCCTGGGATGTCTTTCATATGAAGAAAGACTGGATAGACTTGGCTTATACTCGCTAGAATTTAGGAGATTGAGAGGGGATCTTATAGAAACGTACAAAATTCTTATGGGGTTGGACAGGCTAGATGCAGGAAGATTGTTCCCGATGTTGGGGAAGTCCAGGACAAGGGGTCACAGCTTAAGGATAAGGGAGGAATCCTTTAAGACCGAGATGAGGAAAAACTTTTTCACACAGAGAGTGGTGAATCTCTGGAACTCTCTGCCACAGAGGGTAGTTGAGGCCAGTTCATTGGCTATATTTAAGAGGGAGTTAGATGTGGCCCTTGTGGCTAAGGGGATCAGGGGATATGGAGAGAAGGCAGGTACGGGATACTGAGTTGGATGATCAGCCATGATCATATTGAATGGCGGTGCAGGCTCGAAGGGCCGAATGGCCTACTCCTGCACCTATTTTCTATGTTTCTATGTTTCTATGTCTATAGTTAACTAAAACAAGTCAAGCTAGTACCTGACTTAAAGGTCAAAGTGCACAATATGTATTAAAGGAAATGAACAACTGACTAAACAGTCAAGAAAGAAGGAAAATATAAAGAGATAAAGCCAGCCCGAAGTATAAAAACAGATAGTAATTTTTTCTCTTGATGATTAATAAAGAAAATAATCAATATTGTCAATGTTGGTCACATGGAGAGTGTGAGGAATTAATAATGGAAAACTCAGAGATGGTAGATGAATTGATCGGGTTTAAAAAGCGGGTACAAGTAACATCTCAGAAAAAGCAGTAAGTCAGACGTTGAAAGGGAGGGGGGAATCAACATGGTTGATGTTTAATTTCTCAAAAACTATGCTATTAGCATAGAAAATAACAAGTGTATTTTCCTTATTTCAAAAGGGAGAGAGACAGAAAGCAGTAAGAAAAGAACACAAAGTGCTGGAGTAACTCAGTGGGTCAGACAGCATCTCTGAAGAATATGGATCAGTGGTGTTTCGGGTCGAGACCCTTCTTCAGACAGTCTGAAGAAGGATCTCGACCTGGATCGTCACCTATCCACGTTCTCCAGAGATACTGCCTGACCTGCCAGGTTATTCCAGCACTTTGTGTAAACCAGCATCGACAGTTCTTTTTTTTCTACAAACTGCAAGTCAGTTAGTTGATCATCAGTCACAGAGAAAATTATAAACTGTTATTAAAGATGTTAATAGGAGACATTTAAAATAATTAAAGTTAATCAGGCAATCATGATATGAGTTTGTGAAAGGAAAGTCATGTTTGAACAATTTATTGGAATTCTTTGAAGAATTATCATGTTGCTGATGGGTGGGGACATGAGAAAGAGTAGATTGATGAGATTGTTGTGTTTTCTCTGTGAGCTAACATAGACTCAGTGGGCTGAGTCTATTTTTTTAATGAAATAAAATGTGATTATTAGAGGGATCTGGGTGTCCTAGTACATGGTTCATAAAAGGCAGAGTGGAAAAGATAAGATCATAAGGTCATGCGACAGGAGTAGAATTAGGCCATTCGGCCCATCGTCTACTCTGCCTTTCAATCATGACTGATCTATCGCTCCCTCCTAACCCAATTCTCCTGCCTTCTCCCCATAACCTCTGACACCCAATCTATGCAAAAATCTATCTATCTCTGCCTTAAAAATATCCATTGACTTGGCCTCCACAGCCTTCTTTGGCAAAGAATTCCACAGATTCACCACCCACTGACTAAAGACATTTCTCCTCATCTCCTTCCTAAAAGAACGTCTAATTCTAGTCCTAGACTCTCCCACTAGTGGAAACAAGGCGGCTGGAGGCCTTTATCGAGGCGGCGTTGTCTCGATGCCTCCCGGATCGCTGCAAAGAAGCCCGGGTCAGGGCCCAGCTGGGCCCTCGCGGGTAGAAGCCTGGGTCGGACGAGGCGGCTGACAGAGCCCGCGGCTGGGGGCCGCGTCAGCACAACTGAGGCGCGGAGTGGGCCGCTGACAGCTGTGAAGCCTCGCGATGATGGGACCTCGGCAGTGGTGAAGCCTCGCGGTGGCGGCAATGCCTCACGGTTCGATGAGAGCGTGGGGGAACCGCCGTGAAGGAGGTGGGAGGAGAACAATGGACAATGGGTGGGGGGGGGGACAAAGGACAATGGGGACCCGGCGTGGGGGAACTGTTGGGGGGGAACAAAAGGGGGAGCGGTGTGCTTTGTAACTTTGTCAACGCCGTAGATGGCTGCTATTTGTATACATTGTATATGCAAGCAAAGAATCTCATTGTGCCTAGTCACATGTGACAATAAAGTATTCCTATTCCTATTCCCATTCTCTCCACATCCACTGTATCCAAGCCTTTCACTATTCTGTATGTTTCAATGAGGTCCCCCCTCATTCTTCTAAACTCCATCGAGTACAAGCCCAATGCCGACAAACGCTCATCACAGGTTAACCTAGTCATTCCTGGGATCATTCTTGTAAACCTCCTCTGAACCCTCTCCAGAGCCAGCACAACCTTCCTCAGATATGGTTCAAAATTGCTCATGATATTCCAAATGCGGCCTTATAAGTGCCTTATAGAGCCTCAGCATCACATCCCTGCTGTTGCACATGCCCTCTTGAAACAAATGAGTTTGCTTTCTTTACTGCAGATTCGACTTGCAGATTAACTTTTTGGGAATCCTGCACCAGCACTCCCTAGTCCCTTTGCACCTCTGAGTTGTGGATTCTCTCCCCATTTGGAAGATAGTCTACGCCTTTATTCCGACTACCAAAATGCTTGACTCCACACTTTGCTACACTATATTTCATCTGCCACTTCTCTGCCCATTCTCCCAACCTATTCAAGTCCTTCTGCAGAGTCCCTGCTTTCTCTGCACTATCTGCCCCTCCATCTATTTTTGTATCATCCGCAAACTTGGTCACAAAGGCTTCAACCCCTTCATCCAAATCATTAATATACAACGTGAACAGTAGCGGCCACAGCACTGAACCCTGCGGAACTCCGCTAGTCACTGGCAGCCAACCAGAAAATGCCCCCTTTATTGCCATTCTATGTCTGCTACCATCCAGCCAACCTGCTATCCATGCTAGTATCTGCCTTTGATACCGTGGGCTCTCATCTTTTTTAGCGGCCTCACGTGTGGCACCTTATCAAAAGCTTTCTGAAAATCTAAGTAAACAACATCCGCTGACTCTGCTTTGTCTGTCCTGCTATTTACTTATTCAAAGAATTCCAGCAAATTTGTCAAGCAAGACCTCCCCTTCACAAACCCATGCTGACCTTTGCCTATTTTAACGTGAATGTTGATAATTCAATGTTATTGTGTAGGAAGGAAATGCAGATGCTGGTTTAAACTGAAGATAGACTTTTCTCCAGAGATGCTGTCTGACCCGCTGAGTTACTCCAATTGAATGTTATTGTTTATTTCCATGGCAATTGAATTAAAAAGGAAGGAGGTTATGCTTCAATTATACAGGGCGCCGGTGACTGGAGTACTGTGTACAGAATTGGTAATTCTATTAAAAGAAGCATGTAAATACGTAGGAAGCAGTTCACAAGAGCTTTGCTTAATTGATACTTGGGATGGGCGGGTAATCCCTTGCAGCAAGGTTGGACAGGCTAGGTGTGTGTCTGCTGGTGTGAGAATAGTTCTTCTTCTTTCGTGTCCATCTTCCATGTTTCAAATGTTGACATCGCTGTCATCGTCCGTCCTGAAAAGGACGCAAGCTTCCGGCGACAATCAGTGAGAGCCATCACTTGTTGCAATAGATGATGATGGTAGCAGAATTAGCTCAGGATACTTCCAGTTTCCAGCCCCGTGACGTGGACGCTTCTGCTATGGGGCCGGAGTGAGAAGAGTGAAACAGGACTTCACTGGAAAAGATATAACATTGTGAGAGTGTGCGATGGATGTGGAGAGGGTGTATCCATGTGGGAGAATCTAGAATTGGGAGTCACAGTATAAAATAAGAGGCTACCACTCAAGACAGATGGGGTGAAATGTTTTCTCTTAGGCTTTGGAATTCTCTTCCTTAACAGTGTGGTTATGGTTATAAAGGGTAAGCGGTATCACGTAATACTATCAGATAAGTCATGATCTTATTAAGAGGTAGTTTAGTTTAGTTTAGTTTAGTTTAGAGATACAGCACGGAAACAGGCCCTTCGGCCCACCGAGTCTGCACCAACCAGCGATCATTGCACATTAACACTATCCTACACACACCAGGGACAATTCACACTTATAACAAACCAATAAACATACAAACCTATATGTCTTTGGAGTGTGGGAGGAAACCGAAGATCTCTGAGAAAACCTACGCAGGTCACGGGGAGAACGTACAAACTCCGTACAGACAGCACCCGTAGTCGGCATCGAACCCGGGTCTCTGACGCTGCGAGCACTGTAAGGTAGCAACTCTACCGCTGCGCCACCGCGCAGCCCTGTGATCAGAGATGGAGTGGTTTAGATCCTAATTCACATGATCCTATGTATTAATCTAGGACTGGCCTTCCCTCTGAACCCCCCTCAAATTTAATGGAAGTTCCACCTTCTAAACAAATCCCTTTCCCAGTCTCACTCTCTGTCCCTCTTTCAAGCCTAATATATACTGTATATATCCCTCTCTCTCTCTTCTACTACTCAAGTAATGTCAGCACGACCCCATGGCTGCCTCTCTGCACCCATGTATTTTTCAATTCCACCACCAATCTCTAATCCTAGTTTCCCCTTTGGAGACACAAGGAAACTGCAGATGCTGGTTTACAAAAAAATCCACCAAGTGCCAGGGTAACTCAACGGGTCAGGCAGAATCTCTGGAGACACGGATAGATGACGATTGAGGATCGGGACTTGAAACGTCACCTATCCATGTACTCCAGGGATGCTTTCTGACCTGCTGAGTTACTCCAGCATAGAAAATAGGTGCAGGAGGAAGCCATTCGGCCCTTCGAGCCAGCACCACCATTTATTGTGATCATGGATGATCGTCCCAAATCAATAACCCGTGCCTGCCTTCTCCCCATAGCCCTTGATTCCACTAGCCCCTAGCACATTGTGTCTAGTTTCCATTTGTCCTGATCCCTTTCCCACTGTCTCCTCAATGAAGTTGATGCCGTTTTGCAGCTCCTAGCTATTTGTGCTTGCACCGGCAGCAAAGGGGCTGGATGGTAATAGCTCAGGGCTTGTGTTTGTGCGGTGACATCACAATAACATCTGGAGCAGAACGCATGCACAAGATACTTTCAGTGCAATGGTAAAACATCCCATTCCAGGATACTCCCTAGCAAAAGGGAATAATGGGGACAGCTAAAATAAATAAGAATAAGGGGTAGGCTGTTTAGGACTGAGATCAGGAAAAACGTATTCACCCAGAGAGTTGTGAATCTGTGGAATTCTCTGCCTCAGAAGGCAATGGAGGCCAATTCACTGGATCTTTTCAAGAGAGAGTTAGATACAGCTCTTAGTGCTAACAGAATCAAGGGATATGGGGGGAAAAGCAGGAACGGGGTACTGATTTTGGATGATCAGCCATGGTCATATTGAATGGCTCGAAGGGCCGAATGGCCTACTCCTGCACCTATTTTCTATGTTTCTAAATGGTTGAAACATACTTATTGTTTGGACCTACTTTGGCAATGTCGGTAGCTGTGGGTGCAGTGAAGAGTTAAAAAACATTCAGAAAAACATGTACAGCAGCACCAGTTGTGAGGGAGGGCAGAGAACGGGAAGAGAAACTCATTCTGAATGCAGAGGCTTATCAAATAGATTTTCTGTACTTCGAATAATGTCAGTTCTGCTTTTGTCATCCCTCCTGAGGGACATTTTCAAATACCACATATGGCATGAATCAGAAAAGAGAATTATTCAAAGGTTGAGCATTTAAATATCTACTGGCAGGGTATAGTTCAAAAGGTCGATTGACTCTCTTTTCGTGCATTTTATTGTTGCACGCTGCATTGTACGTAATCCACACATGACTCAGAAATAACCACCCCTGTTCCTATTGCGTCAAACTTATCAAACTGGTGCAGTTACAGCACCCACCCAGAGCCACTCCTCGTTGTTCTGCAGTATTGCAAGTGTTTCAATACAAGCACTGGATTGACACCTGTTTTCTTTGGCACTGAATGTGCTGCGTGTATATGAAGGGAATTGATGGGGCTCAGTAGATGCACAAAACAATTCTTTTTTGCCACCCACATGACTGATGATGACCTGCTTCCACCCTGTCTTTGAGTTGGCTGAGTGGGAATGGCAGGGTCCTCCACAGATGGGCAAGGAGATCTATATCTCCTTGAGTCGGAAGAAGGGTTTCGGCCCGAAACGTTGCCTATTTCCTTCGCTCCATAGATGCTGCCTCACCCGCTGAGTTTCTCCAGCATTTTTGTCTACAAAGGAGATCTATAAGATCACCCTTCATCCTCCTGCTCTCCTAGGAATAGAGTCCCAGCCTGCTCAACCTCTCCCCATAGCTCAGGCCCTCGATTCCTGGCCACATCCTCCTAAAACTTCCCTGTACCTCCAACTTCACAACATCTTTCCTATAACATACAATACAATACAATACCGTTTATTGTAATTTGAACCTCAAATGAAGTTCAAACAAAATTTGGTTTCTGCAGTCATACAACAAGAAAAGAACCAAGACACACACCAACACAATGTACACAAACATCCATCACAGTGAATCTCCTCCTCACTGTGATGGAAGGCAAAGTCTTGTCTCTCCCCTGCTCTCCATTCTTCTCCATTATAACATGGAGATTGGTTTGCTCATCCTTCTAATCCCAATATTTTAAGAAACAGTTAGACAGGTACATCCATGGATCGGTTTGGAGGGATATGGACCAAACGCAGGCAGGTGGGACTAGTGTAGCTGGGACATGTTGGCCAGTGTGGGCAAGTTGGGCCGAAGGTCCTGTTTCCACACTGTATCACTCTAGAACTCCTCCAAATTCATATACAGTCTCTGTAATGAATTTGGCGGATTTTACGGGTACAGAGATGGTGGCATTTTCTCAGCGCTGTTTGCTGCCTGCCGTCATAAAGCAAGCGTAAGATTGAGGCAAAGCTCTCTGCAGGCCACTATATTTAAGGAGAATATTACACAGTCTCTTCCAATTGATGAGGGTGGAACAGGCCACGTGGATTTGTGGGTGCTACCACTTGCATTTTCTGGGAGACATCACAGGGTAAAATCATGTGCTGTGCATGTTGGAGGACAGAATCCACACTGTGATTCAGGGAGCAAAGTTTACTCTGAAATACAACGTAATCCTCACTTGAAAATCCACTCCTGGTTTTTCTAACAAAATGAACCAGGGTTTGGATTGACGAGGCACTAATTGATTGCCAACATAAAATAACTCCGTTCCTCAAGAGGACACAAAGTACTGGAGTAACTCAGCAGGTCAGTGAGCATCTCTTGAGAACATGGATAAGTGACGTTTCAGGTCGTGCCTTCTTCAGACTAAAGAAGATTCTCCACCTGAAATGTCACCTATCCATGTTCTCAAGAGAGACCTGCTGAGTTACTCCAGCACTTTGTGTCCTTTTGTGCATTAACCAACACCTGCAGTTCTCTATTTTCTCCATTCCTCAAGACACTGGCCCTCCTCAACTGCTTCCCCAGCGCCAAGAGCCATGATCTCATAGCAGAAAATAAACAGCATACGATGCACAAAATAACAACGAGCCGATGAGCCGTAATGGAGAGTGCGTCTGAATTCAGAGTGGAGGTACCAAAAGTATCTTTGGGATAAATCTTCCACTCAGGTACAGGAGACATTACTAAACCATCCTTATCTCACCTCCTACAGCTTGTTATCATCAAGTAGTCTCTCATGTTCAAGTTCAAGTAGTCATTTGTAAACCGGCTTGCCAATTCTCCTATCCCCTATTTGCGTTTTCAGACTGTCATGGTTCTGCGGTTATTTGTGCTGTGTGACCTTTGATGACCTCGTGACTGTAACAGTGGACGGCCAACTGAGAGCACAAGATTACCATGATCTGATTATCAGCCAATATTATACAGGCGCTTGTAAGGTGAGTAGGGTGTAGGTGTGGTTGAGATGTTACAGGTGTCTAGATCGGTGACTGGTTTTAAAAACTGTGTTGTCTGGAAACAGTTTGCGAGAGGCTCTGAGGTTGAATCCAAATGGCGTCCCACTAATTAGATCATGGCCCGACTTTCCAGTTCAACGTCTTTTGCGGTTTCTACCAGTTCCTCTCAGCTTGCCTTACATGACGCTTGAGCAGCTCTCTGGAGTCCTCGGGGAGTACATGAGTATGAGAGATTGGACAGGGGGTCGTCATCGCCCCAGACATCAGGGAAAGGTGACTCCTTTCCACGGAGCTCCGTGCATCTGGCTCAGCGGCTGTGGAAAGCATCTTGTCCGGAAATATTACAATCTGGTTTGGGAATTGCTCTGCCCAGGACAAGAAGGCTCTGCAGAGAGTAGTGCGTTCAGCCGAACGCACAATGGGAACTTCACTCGCCCCCCCTGCAGGAACTATACATCAGGAGGTGCAACTCCAGGGCCAATAAGACCATGGGAGACCCCTTCCACCTCAGCAACGGACTGTTCCAGCTGCTACGGTCAGGCAAACGCCTCCGTTGCCATGCTGTGAGAACAGAGAGGTTGAGAAGGAGTTTCTTCCCAGAGGCCATTAGGACTGTAAACTCGACTAACTTTACTGTACCACTCTACTGTTTTTTAAAAATTGCTGGGTTTTTTCCCCTTTTTCCATCCGCCCACAATATTTAATATGTAAAAGAATATGTGATTCTATTCTTCCATTCTGTTTGTAGTTTGTTTGTTTTTTTGTTTTTTTTGCACAAAGTCCGCAAGCATTGCCACTTTACATTTCACCGCACATCTCGTATGTGTATGTGACAAATAAACTTGACTTGACTGGCCCCGGGTGGGGCTAACCACCAGGACAGGCCTTCGTATGATATTTATCTACATCAGGGTTTGTTGAAAGTAAATAATCATTGGCATGTCGAGTGGATGTGTAATCTACTGACTATAAGGAAGTCGCCGCGGATGTCGATCACACCCACAGGCCCGGATCACCCGCCGCGGAAATCGCCAGGACCCACGACCGACCGCCGAGAGCGAGCAGGGCCGCCGGATGCTCCTAGTGACCGCACAAAACCGTCCAAGAGAGGACCCGGTGGCGGGCGGCCAAGGACGGGCCCACTGTGGATGACGGAGGTCAGTCGAGGACACGCCGCCAAGAGAACAAAGAGGGACCCGGCGTGGGGGGGCGGGGGGCGGGGGGCGCCGAAAACAAAGAGGGCCCACTGGAGACTGCGTTGAACACTTTGAAACTTTGTCGGTGTCCTGTACGTGCGACTCCTTGCATACCATGTGTATGGTACACAAAACAAAGAATTTCACTATGACGTCACAAGTGATAATAAGGTATCAAACTGTGGAATTGCGCTGAGAGATGTTAATTACTAGGTGCGACTGTGGCTGCTAACAATAGGTGTGGCTATTGTTATCATCTCTGTCCTGCTTAAAGAGCCCATGCTTCAACTGTTCTGACTCAAAGCTACCACAGCAATGACTGCATAGGTTTGGGCTCCTCATTATCTGCGCACTACCTACATCCCCCTCCTCCCTACAGCCAACCCCCCCTCCTCCCTCCACCCGAGTCATTTAACCAGTTCCACAGCTCGCAATGTATCCTTCCTGAGAGCACAACTTCTCTCGCTAACAATTGGCCTACCACGGAACCATCCTGCCTGAGGTCATCTGTTGCCTGACCTTATTTGTCAGGTCTTTTCTCACCTCCAGTTCTTCCACACTCCCCCTTCCCCCACGTTCAGTCTGAAGAAGAGTCCCAACCCAAAACACCACCTATCCTTTTTCTCCAGAGATGCTACCTGTGCCGCTGATTAATTCAGCATTTTGTGTCAATCTTTGATATAATTTCCTGTCAGTTTGCTCCTATTTCCCTCATTTTTGCTTTAGTTCAGTTTAGTTTAGTTTAGAGATATAAGTAAGTAAGTAAGTAAGTAAGTAAGTTTATTGGCCAAGTATTCACATACAAGGAATTTGGTGCTCCGCGCACAAGTCACAACATGACATTACGAATGACTCAGAAAACACTAAACATTAATAATAATAAGTTGTTAAAGAAGGAACTGCAGATGCTGGAAAATCTAAGGTACACAAAAATGCTGGAGAAACTCAGCGGGTGCAGCAGCATCTATGGAGCGAAGGAAATAGGCAACGTTTCGGGCCTGTCTGAAGAAGGGTTTCGGCCCGAAACGTTGCCTATTTTCTTCGCTCCATAGACGCTGCTGCACCTGCTGAGTTTCTCCAGCATTTTTGTGTACCATTAATAATAATAATCTTTGTGGGGTTTTCACAGACGACACAAACGAACAAACACATACAAAACAGCAAGGAGCAGTACACCGTGGCAAGCAGCTACACTATAGCGCGGAAACAGGCCCTTCGGCCCACTGAGTCTGGATCAACCAGCAATTCCTGCACATTAACACAATTCAACACATACTAGGGTCAATTTACAATTTTACCTAGTCTATTAGTCTAGAAACCTGTACGTCTTTGGAGTGTGGGAGGAAACTGGAGCACCTGGGGAAAACCCACGCAGGTCACGGGGAGAACGTACAAACTCTGTTCAGACAAGCACCAGTTGTCAGGATCGAACCGGGGTCTCTGGCTCTGTAAGGCAGTAACTCTACCGCTACGCCACTGTGCCACTTTCTCGAAGGCTTTGACTCTCTCCAGTTTTACACGTGCCGGCTGCACTAGGTTAGAGCCCTCGTTGCAATACTGAACCTTGCCACTAAGCTTCACTGCGAAACAGGCTGCAGGCATCACATCCGAGACAACCCTGCCGCCTACTAACCCGCCGAGCAATGATCTCTCTTTGTGTTCTGCGGTGGATCATAAGGTCATAAGTTATAGGAGAAGAATTAGGCCATTCGGCCCATCAAATCTACTCTGCCATTCAATCATGGCCCTCCTAACCCAATTCTCCTGTCTTCGCCCCATAACCCTTGACCCCCGTCAGGACATCTGAGGTTGCCAAAATCCTCAACTTACAATACCACAAACCTCCTGCCACACTGGATCCGACTGGATTCCGGTTGCAGGGAGGGCAGGTTGGCTTTGTAGTTGGGGGACCGCCGTGGGGGGAGAGGGGAAGAACAATGGACAATGGGGACCCGTCATGGTGGAACTGCTGTGGTGGGGGGGGGGGGGGTGGGAAGGAGGACAAAAGGGGGAGCCGGCGTGCTTTGTAACTTTGTCAGCGCCCTAGGTGGCTGCTATTTGTACACATTGTGTATGCAAGCAAAAGAATCTCACTGTGCTTAGTCACATGTGATAATAGAGTATTCCTATTCCTATTCCTATTCCCATTTTCAGTGTCCACTGCTGCTCAGTGGGTAAGCCTCTTGGTTCTGAATCGGGTTGCGGGTTCAAGTCACAACCCTGTATTTTCTGTGCAAACCATCTCATTGCAGTTGCCATTTCAGTGCAGTGCTGACCTGTGAGGGTTCCCAACTGAAGGCCCCATCTTTTTGCCACAGTTTGCTGGCTGGAATGTGGATCAGAAATCCCCCCCCCCTCCCCGAGATAACGATCATACCTGAAGCCCTGGTGGCTTGTGAAATTTAACTAATGACCCGAGAAACCTGCTCTGCCATCAGTTGGTCACAAACAAGCATTGTGCTTAGCTCCCTCCTCATCATAGTTTATACTAAATTAACTTTGCATTTAGATGTTTAAGGTGGTACTTTGCATTTAGATGGTACTTTTGCCTCTCTTTGCTCATTGTTGACTGTTTTTTGGTCGTTGCAGGTCTTCGAATCGCAAGATGAAAGAATGGGTTGACTGGGCTTGTATTCACTGGAATTTCGAAGAATGGGAGGGGATCTTATAGAAACATATAAAATTCTTAAAGGATTGAACAGGCAAGATGCAGGAAAAATGTTCCTAATGTTGGGGGAGTCCAGAACCAGGGGTCACAGTTTAAAAATAAGGGATAGACCATTTAGGACTGAGATGAGGAAAATCGTCTTCACCCAGAGAGTTGTGAATCTGTGGAATTCTCTGCCACCGAAGGCAGTGGAGGCCAATTCACTGGATGTTTCCAAGAGAGAGTTAGATTTAGCTCATTGGGGCTAAGGGAATCGAGGAATATGGGGGAAAAGCAGGAACGGGGTACAGATTTTGGATGATCAGCCACGATCATATTGAATGGCGGTTCTGGCTCGAAGGGCCGAATGGCCTACGCCTGCACCTATTTTCTATGTTTCTAAGATCAAATCGAACCTGCTGAGAGTTTGCAACATTTTCTGTTTTTATTTCATATTTCCAGCAGTGTTTTGATCTTCCTTTAAAATTTGATTTAAACTAAGCAAAATACAACACCACAAATAATAGGACATTAAAGGCTAGTTGAAATGAGCACAGATATAATGTGAAATGCCACTAAATGTTTCACACTAATATGATCTTTGTATTCTGTACCTCACACTGATTTAAGCCTTTATTGTAACCTTTGACATCTATATCTCACTTTAACTTTGAGCAGATAGCAAAATCACTTAGGAGCTACTCTTAAACTCTTAATATGATTCACTCTTTGAATCTGCACTGGGAAAGGACTGCCGCCAATATCATGTGCTCTAATTTTGCACACTAATCTCTTGTATGGGACCTTGTCAAAGGCTTTTTTTTTAAGTCCAGATACACCACATCCACTGGCTCTCTCTTATCCATTCTACTTGTTACATCCTCAAAAAATTCCAGAAGATTAGTCAAGCATGTTTTCCCCTTCATAAATCTATGCTGACTTTGACCGATCCTGTCTGCTTTCCAAATGCGCTGCTATAACATCCTTAACAATCGACTCAAGCATCCACCCCTCTACCGATGTAAGGCTAACTGATCTATAATTCCCCATTTTCCCTCTCCCTCCTTTCTTAAAAAGTGGAGTTACAGTGCCCTCCATAATGTTTGGGACAAAGACCCATCATTTACTTATTTGCCTCTGTACTCCACAATTTGAGATTTGTAATAGAACAAATCACATTTGGTTAAAGTGCACATTGTCAGATTTTATTAAAGGCCATTTTTATACATTTTGGTTTCTCCATGTATAAATTACAGCTGTGTTTATACATAGTCCCCCCATTTCAGGGCACCATAATGTTTGGGACACATGGCTTCACAGGTGTTTGTAGTTGTTCAGACGTGTTTAAATGCTTCCTTAATGCAGGTATAAGAGAGCTCTCAGCACCTAGTCTTTCCTTCAGTCTTTCCATCACCTTTGGAAACTTTTATTGCTGTTTATCAACATGAGGACCAAAGTTGTGCCAATGAAAGTCAAATAAGCCATTATGAGACTGAAAAACAAGAATAAAACTGATAGAGACATCAGCCAAACATCAGGCTTACCAAAATCAACAGTTCTTTGGAACATAATTAAGAAGAAAGAGAGCACTAGTGAGCTTACTAATCGCAAAGGGACTGGCATATCAAGGAAGACCTCCACAGCAGATGACAGAAGAATTCTCTCTATAATTTAAAAAATCCCCAAACACCTGTCCGACAGACTAGAAACACTCTTCATGAGTCAGGTGTGGATTTGTCAATTACCACTGTCTGCAGAAGACTTCATGAACAAAAATACAGAGGCTGCACTGCAAGATGCAAACCACTGGTTAGCTGCAAAAATAGGATGACCAGGTTACAGTTTGCCGAGAAGTACTTAAAAGAGCAACCACAGTTCTGGAAAAAGGTCTTGTGGTCACATGAGACGAAGATTAACTTATATCAGAATGATAGCAAGAGCAAAGTATGAAGGAGAGAAGGAACTGCCCAAGATCCAAAGCATACCACCTCATCTGTGAAACATTGTGGTGGGGGTGTTATGGCCTGAGCATTTATGGCTGCTGAAGGTACTGGCTCACTTATCTTCATTGATGATACTACTGCTGATGGTAGTAGCATAATGAATTCTGAAGTGATTAGACATCAAGTTCAAACAAATGCCTCAAAACTCATTGGCCGGCGGTTCATTCTACAGCAAGAAAATGATCCCAAACATACTGCTAAAGCAACAAAGGAGTTTTACAAAGCTACAAAATGGTCAATTCTTCAGTGGCCAAGTCAATCACCCAATCTGAACCCAATTGCACCCGTTCTAATCAAGAATTTGTCTATCTCTGCCTTACAAAAATCCACTGACTTGGCCTCCACTGCCCTCTGTGGCAATGAGTTCCACAGATTAACTACACTCTGATTAAAGAAGTTCCTCCTCACCTTTCTGAAAGAGTACCCTTTAATTCTGGCCCTAGACTCTCCCACCAGTGGAAACATCCTGTCCACATCCACTCTATCTATGCCTTTCATTATTCTGTAAGTTTCATTGAGGGGTCCCCTCAACTTTCTAAACTCCAGCGAGTAGAGGCCCAGTGCTGTCAAATGCTCATCATATGCATATCCCCATTAACATAAAGTGCTGGAGTAATTCAAAGAGGCAGGCAGCATCTCTGAAGAACTTGGATAGGCAACGAGTCTGAAGAAGGGTCCCAACTTGAAATGTTGCCTATCCATGATCTCCAGAGATGGTGCTTGACCTGTTGAGTTACTCTAGCAATATCAGAATCTGCATTTCCTTGTGTATATCGCTTGTCTACAGATCTACACTCATCTGGAAAAATAGTGGGATAATATCGGGAAATATGTGTGCGAGATTAGGAACATTTGCAATTTAGAAATTAGGTCATTATATATTGCTGCATTATGCAATTGAGAATGCACTTGTGTCAGAGCGAAATATGATACCTGTGGGAGTTCTGAATAACAGGGCCCAGGCATGGTTGATTTTAATTCAGGTTATTGCAAGGGAGGGTTCCTTATGCCATTAGGTTAGATATCTCCTGGTCTGAATGCTGCATCATATGTGGAACATATTAAATCATTCACCATGGATGCATCTTTTGGGGATATTAGTCTATGCTCTTGCTGGAATGCCCATCATTAGCCATTCCTGCAATGACAAGCCTTTCATGGTGCAACACTGGACTGGAATCCCATGAAGGTAAGTCCCAAACCACTAGACCTCCCCCTTCTCCTCCTCAGTACCAAATCTCTCACTCATCAGGTATTTGACCAAACCCTAGCCAAATCCTTCCAGAACCCAATTGATGCTGCTCATCCCACAGTATCACCTCACCCAGCCCTCCTCCTCTCCAGCCCCTCCAATTGACCAGCTCAATCTCCTACATCCCAATCTTCCTTGACTTACATCCCCTGATGTTTCCCTAGGAACCAGTCAACTCAGATTGATCCAGGTCTCCAGCCCAGCAATTCTCCACTCCTCCAAAGACCCATGATCTCCACCACTGGCTGCTTACTTGCTTCAACATCTGGCTCTAGTCTTGATGGCCAATACTACCCACATCTTCTTTCCTTTCCACCCTCCATCCCACCCATATTCCTGATGACTAATCCATATCCACCCCATGCCATCTAGTTGCTGCTCCAACCTCAGGTTTTTATTGGGCATACAGCTTCAACCTTCTCTTCCCACCACCCTAATGGACAAGGCATGAATTTTCAGTACTCTTGAGAATGTGCAACACTCATTCAGTTACTTCGGAGTAGGTACCTCAGAACTACTCAAGTTTGCAGTAGAGTGTCCATGCCTAAAATGGTCATAGTGCTATTAATAATATGATTTTCCAGTACACCCCTTTGGATGAATGAGAAATTGTCAACCCAAAACATACATTTTATTATTTGTAGGTGGAGAATCTAGTTAAAATTGCAGTGACCATTACTTGAGTATTTTACATACATAGATACATAGAAAATAGGTGCAGGAGTAGGCCATTCGGCCCTTCGAGCCTGCACCGCCATTCAATATGATCATGGCTGATCATCCAACTCAGTATCCCATACCTGCCTTCTCTCCATACCCCCTGATCCCTTTAGCCACAAGAGCCACATCTAACTCCCTGTTCAATATAGCCAATGAACTGGCTTCAACTACCCTCTGTGGCAGAGAGTTCCAGAGATTCACCACTCTCTGTGTGAAAAAGTTTTTTCTCTTCTCGGTCTTAAAGGATTTCCCCCTTATCCTTAAGCTGTGACCCCTTGTCCTGGACTTCCCCAACATCGGGAACAATCTTCCTGCATCTAGCCTGTCCAACCCCATAAGAATTTTGTAAGTTTCTATAAGATCCCCTCTCAATCTCCTAAATTCTAGCGAGTATAAGCCGAGTCTATCCAGTCTTTCTTCATATGAAAGTCCTGACATCCCAGGAATCAGTCTGGTGAACCTTCTCTGCACTCCCTCTATGGCTATAATGTCCTTCCTCAGATTTGGAGACCAAAACTGTACGCAATACTCCAGGTGTGGTCTCACCAAGACCCTGTACAACTGCAGTAGAACCTCCCTGCTCCTATACTCAAATCCTTTTGCTATGAAAGCTAACATACCATTTGCTTTCTTCACTGCCTGCTGCACCTGCATGCCTACTTTCAATGACTGGTGTACCATGACACCCAGGTCTCGCTGCATCTCCCCTTTTCCTAATCGGCCACCATTTAGATAATAGTCTGCTTTCCTGTTTTTGCCACCAAAGTTGATAACCTCACATTTATCCACATTATACTGCATCTGCCAAACATTTGCCCACTCACCCAGCCTATCCAAGTCACCTTGCAGTCTCCTAGCATCCTCCTCACAGCTAACACTTCCCCCCAGCTTAGTGTCATCCGCAAACTTGGAGATGTTGCCTTCAATTCCCTCATCCAGTTCATTAATATAAATTGTAAATAGCTAGTCACTGCCTGCCATTGTGAAAAGGACCCGTTTACTCCTACTCTTTGCTTCCTGTTTGCCAGCAAGTTCTCTATCCACATCAATACTGAACCCCCAATACCGTGTGCTTTAAGTTTGTATATTAATCTCTTATGTGGGACCTTGTCGAAAGCCTTCTGAAAATCCAGATACAACACATCCACTGGTTCTCCCCTATCCACTCTACTAGTTACATCCTCAAAAAATTCTATAAGATTCGTCAGACATGATTTACCTTTCGTAAATCCATGCTGACTGTCCAATGATTTCACCACTTTCCAAATGTGCTGCTATCCCATCTTTAATAACTGACTCTAGCAGTTTCCCCACTACCGATGTTAGACTAACTGGTCTGTAATTCCCCGTTTTCTCTCTCCCTCCCTTCTTAAAAAGTGGGGTTACGTTTGCTACCCTCCAATCCTCAGGAACTACTCCAGAATCTAAAGAGTTTTGAAAAATTATCACTAATGCATCCACTATTTCTGGAGCTACTTCCTTAAGTACTCTGGGATGCAGCCTATCTGGCCCTGGTGATTTATCGGCCTTTAATCCATTCAATTTACCCAACACCACTTCCCGACTAACCTGGATTTCACTCAGTTCCTCCATCTCCTTTGACCCGCGGTCCCCTGCTATTTCCGGCAGATTATTTATGTCTTCCTTAGTGAAGACGGAACCAAAGTAGTTATTCAATTGGTCCGTCGTATCCTTGTTCCCCATGATCAATTCACCTGTTTCTGACTGCAAGGGACCTACATTTGTTTTAACTAATCTCTTTCTCTTCACATATCTATAAAAACTTTTGCAGTCAGTTTTTATGTTCCCTGCCAGTTTTCTTTCATAATCTATTTTCCCTTTCCTAACTAAGCCCTTTGTCCTCCTCTGCTGGTCTCTGAATTTCTCCCAGTCCTCTGGTATGCTGCTTTTTCTGGCTAATTTGTACGCATCATCTTTTGCTTTGATACTATCCCTGATTTCCCTTGTTATCCACGGATGCACTACCTTCCCTGATTGATTCTTTTGCCAAACTGGGATGAACAATTTTTGTAGTTCATCCATGGTCTTTAAATGCCTTCCATTGCATAACCACCGTCAACCCTTTTAGAACTAATTGCCAGTTAATCTTGGCCAATTCACGTCTCATACCCCTCAAAGTTACCTTTCTTTAAGTTCAGAACCATTGTTTCTGAATTAACAATGTCACTCTCCATCCTAATGAAGAACTCAACCATATTATGGTCACTCTTGCCCAAGGGGGCACGCACAACAAGACTGCTAACTAACCCTTCCTCATTACTCAATACCCAGTCTAGAATAGCCTGCTCTCTCGTTGGTTCCTCTACATGTTGGTTTAGATAACTATCCCGCATACATTCCAAGAAATCCTCTTCCTCAGCACCCCTGCCAATTTGATTCACCCAATCTATATGTAGATTGAAGTCACCCATTATAACTGTTTTGCCTTTGTTGCACGCATTTCTAATTTCCTATTTGATGCCATCCCCAACTTCACTACTACTGTTAGGTGGCCTGTACACAACACCCACCAGCGTTTTCTGCCCCTTAGTGTTTCGCAGCTCTACCCATACCGATTCCACATTCTCCAAGCTAATGTCCTTCCTTTCCACTGCGTTAATTTCCTCTCCAACCAGCAATCCACTAATACTGTGGATGTTGGCTGCTTTTGTTTAATAATGAATCTATAATTATGTTTACATGCAGGTAAAGTTCATTGGGCTAATACTGCTGGAGATCTCTGATAGGCATTAGCCAAGTGGATACACCATCTGAGTTTGGCACAAAGGTGATATGGAACGCATTAGTTGATTAGTGCGGCTGTCAAGGGTTATGGGGCGCAGGCAAGAGGACAGGGTTGAGAGGGACAGATAGATCATCCATGATTAAATGGCAGAGTAGACTTGATGGGCCAAATGGCCTAATTCTGCTCCTAGAACTTATGAACTAAGTTCCTCAGTTGATCGTTGCCCTGTAAAAGGTAATTGTAAAACCTGTTTGTATATCTTTCCATACTGCTAAAAAACACTTTGTTTGAAAGTCTGTCATTCTGAAGAAGGGTCTCGACCCAAAACATCACCCATTCCTTCTCTTCAGAGATGCTGCCTGTCCCGCTGAGTTACTCCAGCAATTTCTGTCTATCTTCAATTTAAACCAGCATCAGCAGTTCTTTCCTACACTGCAAGTTTGAAAGTTAGATCCTCTTACCCTACAGAACCAGACTTACACTTATATCATGGTTTAAACATTCAGCCCAAATCATTCTGAATAGATACTAAATGGTAGAGGAGGATGGACCATCCTCTCACACTCTCTAGGTGGTGAGATGACGGTTCAGTTGCCTGATGAAAGTTGGGAAAATAGACACAAAAAGCTGGAGTTACTCAGCGGGACAAGCAACATCTCTGGAGAGAAGGAATGGGTGACGTTTCGGGTCGAGACCCTTCTTCAGATTGGTTGGGATAAGGGAAACGAGAGATATAGACGGTGATGTGGAGATAAAGACCAATGAATGAAAGATGTGCAAAAAAGTTATGATGATTAAGGAAACAGGCCATTGTAAGCTGTTTGTGGGGTGAAAATGAGAAGCTAGTGTGAATTGGGTGGGGGAGGGATAGAGAGAAAGAATGCTGGGGCCACCTGAAATGAGAGAAATCAATGTTCATACCACTGGGCTGCCCATGCGAAATATGAGATGCTGTTCCTCCAATTTGCATTTGGCCTCACTCTGACAATGGAGGAGACTGTGGACGAAAGGTCTGTGTAGGAATGGGAAGGAGAATTAAAGTGTCCAGCAACTGGGTTGGTTCACGCGGGCTGAACGAAGGTGTTCCGCGAAACGATTGCCCAGTCTGCGTTTGGTCTTGCTGATGTATAAGAGTCCACATCTTGAACAATGGATACAGCAGACGAGGTTGGAGGAGGTGCAAGAAAACCTCTGCCTAACCTGAAAGGACTGTCGTGGTCCCTGGACAGAGTCGAGGGAGGAGGTATAGCGACAGGAGTTGCATCTTCTGCAGTTGCAGGGGAAGCTACCTGGGGAGGGAGTGGTTTGGGTGGGAAGGGGTGAGTTAACTAGGGAGTTGCGGAGGGAACGGTCGCTGCGGAAAGCGGAAAGGGGTGGAGATGGGAAAATATGGCTAGTGGTGGGATCCCGCTGGAGTTGGGATGGCTGATGGGGTGGAAGGTAAGGACTAGGGGGACTATCTCTGTTGTGACTAGGGGGAGGGGGAGCAAGGGCGGAGCTGCAGGTTACCGAGGAGACATGAGTGAGGGCCTCATCTATGATGGGAGAGGGGAACCCCCATTCCGTAAAGAATGAGGACATCTCGGATGTTCTAGAATGGAACACCTCATCTTGGGCGCAGATGCGGGGGAGATGGAGGAATTGCAAGTAGTGGATAGAGTCTTTGCAGGAAAAGGGTGGGAAGAAGTGTAGTCGAGATAGTTCTGGGAGTCAATAGATTTGTAATAGACGTCAGTCCATAGTCTATTTCCTGTGATGGAGACTGTGTGATCAAGTAACGGCAGGGAGGTGTCGCAGATGGTCCAAGTAAATTTGAGTGCAACGTTGATGAAGTCCATGAGTTCTGCATGGGTGCAGGAGATAGCACCGATGCAGTCATCAATGTAACGGGGTTAGAGTTTGGCGATAGGGCCAGAGTACGCCTGGAACAGGGATTGTTCAACGTACCCTACAAAGAGGCAGGCATAGCTGGGGCCCATGCAGGTGCCAATAGCTACGCCTTGAACTTGGAGGAAGAGGGAGGAGTCAAAGGAGAAGTTGTTGAGGGTAAGGACCAGCTCCGCGAGGCAGAGTAGAGTGCTAGTAGAGGGAAATTGGATGGTTCTGCGGTTGAGGAAGAAACGGAGGGCTTTAAGGCCTTCCTGGCGGGGGCTGGAGGTGTAGAGTGACTGAACGTCCATGGTAAAGATGAGGGAGTGGGGGCTCGGAAAGCGGAAGTCAAAGTTGGGAAGAAACTATTGCCGGTGGATTTCCATATGAAAGCAACAACCATCCAGCTACAAAGGGTGGCTTCCAGATTTAAAACTGACGACAATGCATTCATTTACCTTTCTTTTATGAAAATGTCCCAAGGCATTTTGTAAGAGTGGAGTAAACAGGTATAACTGTGGCTTCATTGTAACAGGCATAGGATATGGGAGTGACATGATGTCACTCCAATTAGGGAGGGAGGTTGGGTGCTGGACTCGTACTAACTACATCATCTGATAGTTTGTCATGAAAAAGAATCAGCAGCCAAACAGCAGGAATTTATGTGACAGATTAGACCGAGTTCTGCTTCATCACGGGTTGATACCCTGGTCCCTAAATTGACCCACACCAGCAGGATCAATGTGTGAAGTACATCCCTTTGGATGTACATCACTATCTATATCTCTCGTTTCCCTTTCCCCTGACTCGCAGTCTGAAGAAGGATCTCAACCTGAAATGTCACCTATTCCTTTTCTCCAGAGATGCTGTCTGACCCGCTGAGTTACTCCAGCTGTTTGTGTCTATCTTCCCTTTGGAGATCTATGGAACTGCTCACTTGGGGGAAAAGCACTGACAATCACAGGGACAGACCAGGTGTGGTAATTAGTTACATAAAAGTGTGTGACGCAGACACTTGAATGAGAGAGATGAAATTAAATCTTCATCACACAGCCTCTTGTGCTTGAGAGGGAGGAATCTGCTTCAGGAAGGAAAACTAATAATGGCATCTGCATATTTTTCCGAAGGTATTTTTGCAGTTTCTTGGTTTTAAACATACGATACTTGAAACTTAAGATCATCTGTTTGTAGTGTGTGTACTTGAAAGGATCAATTGTGCTTCATTCTTAAAAAGCACTATTTCTACGGACCTTAGTTTATTTGTTTAGGGATGAGTGAGACAAAGGTAGCATTGATGTCCCTCTCTCTGCAGAACTACTTGGTCCCCTTCAGCCATACCCATAATTGCATGCCAGTTTTCACACGTGAACCATTTTCTGTAGCATGCATGCGCACACACTGCATCATTCCTTCCACAATTCGGTGTATGAACAAAACTCTTTTAATTTCTGAATAAAGTCGCAGTCATGAAACAACATAATACCACACTATGTAAACCATGAGAAAGATTTGGAGACATGGAAAAGGAATTCCAGAATGTGGAATGTCTACTAATAGTGGTCCTAAAGGAATGGATGATGCACAGCAAACCAGAGTGGAGAATCCTTTGGGGTGGCAAGGATGGAATGGATGCGGGATCAGGCATTGAGAGAGTAATGGAGTTAGGGTGTGGTCGGCTGAATTTAAAAACAACTATGAGAATTTAATTATTTTTTTGGGGGGGAGGAGACAGTAGATAACCTTCAGCTGAAGGGGGGAGGGAGTGTTGGGGAGGTGTTCTAGTTTGGAGGTGTGTGACTAACAACTTGCAATGTCTAGTGTGAGCTTAGGTTTACGAAGGAATGTTGTCCTCAAGCAAAAATATTTCTGAAATGAAAAAAGCAAATCAAGGAGATGCACAAAACCAATTACACAGAAACCTTTTCATTTTGTGATGAATGAAAATTGCAAATTTTATGAAAAATGATACTAAATTTGTTAAGGGGCACTTTGCCAAACACCATTTGAAAGCCCATAAAGTAACTAGTTTGTTACTTTATTGGAGAAGGTGACCAACGTTAGTGGCATCTGATTTATCTTTGACTAATTTCTGAGGAGTTTCAGTTACACCCTATGCTACCTCAATTCCAAAACAATTCTGTGCAGATCATTCGCAATGCCAAAATGGGTACCCTGATGGATCTGATGTATCAGATGTATCAGAGCTGGCCTTTTAAATCTGTAACTAACTAGAATCCCAGAGGCAGAGTTCTTTCTTTCCTAAATGACATTTATCTCAGTGTCATGTGTAAAGTAAAAGGCTGACCTCGGGCTGCTACAAAAGGAGGACTAAATGTGAGAGTCAAAGTCCATACATGAAGGTGGCGCTCTCTGTGTCAATGCAATATCTGAAGTAATTGTTTAACAATCCAATATTCACAAAATTGTTTTTCAATTTGATAGATGTTAACTCGAATATCTAAATCTTAATAGTGTGACTGTTAAGGACCCTTATGCAAAGGGTGCTTCTATTTGAGAGACCTAGACCTTATTGAGTCATCGGTGGGACTAAGTGTAGACTAAATGTCAACCTGTGTCTTTCCCCTCCTCACAAAACTCATCTGCCACTTCCCCCAACTCCCATTTTCCTTTTATCCCCCTCTTTCCCTTCCCTCCATTTATCCATAAACCTCTCTCCAGCATTACTCCTCTTCTTTCCTTATCTGACAATTTTCACCTCTAGCCTTGTCACCATCCCCACCCGTTAATCAACTCCCCTCATCTGTATCCACCTATCACCTGTGTAAGAAGGAACTGCAGATGCCGGGTTATACAAAAGACAGACACAAAGTGTCTCGGAGTAACCCAGCAGGTCAGGCAGCATCTCTGGAGAAAAAGGATGGATGACGTTTTGGGTCGGAACCCTTCTTCAGACTAAGAGTCGGAACTGGAGGTAGAAAACAAAATCACTTGCCAGGTTTTGCGCCACCCTCCCTCTCTTTTTAGCACTCCATTAGTCTGAAAGATACTACCCCGAAACATCGTCTGTCCCTTCTTCCCTAACACAGAAGCTGCCTGCATGACCCATCGAGTTCCTCCAGCACTTTGTTTTTGCTTTGATACAAAACATTTAGAGACTTGGGAAGATAAACATAATAAGCACGTCCCTCTGGGTCAGAAGAATCTAGAATTGGGAGTCACAGCTTCAAAATAAAAGGCAGGGTAAATTTGATGGTCCATCTTCACTCAGAGGGTGGTGCTCTTTTGGAATTCTCCACCATGGAGGCTCTGTGTTAGAGACTGAGTTTTCTGTGGTAAGTGTGCCATCTAGGGGCAAAATAATTACAGCTAATTTGTTGAATTCTTCTGGATATTCATTCCGCTCAAGGGAAAACATATTAAGAGAGCTTAACTAAGACAAAATGCAAAAGGAAGTTGCATTTAACAAGTAACTGCTTCTATTCATGATTAACTATTTAAAAACCAAAGGAAGGTTCCCCCCCCCCCAAATAAATATACTGTATGTAAAACAATATTTTGCAAGTTCATCAAACTGGGTCCCAGAATGGTGAGGAAGAAAGATCTCAACCAGAAACATCAACTATCCATGTTCTCCACAGATGTTGCCTGACCTACTGAGTTACTCCAGCACTTTGTGTAGTTTATCATTGGCATGTGTTACCAAGTACATAAAAAAGCTTTTTGTTACCTGCTATCCAGTTAAGGAAAAGACCATGCACTATGACAACAGTGTACAGATTTAGTATAAAGAGTAGTGTGTAGGGAGGAACTGCAGATACTGGTTTAAATCAAAGATAGACACAAAATGCTGGAGTAACTCATCGGGACAGGCAGCATCTCTGGAGAGAAGGAATGGGTGACGTTTCGGATCGAGACCCTTCTTCAGTCTGTAGTACAGGCCCAATGCTGACAAACGCTCATCATAGGTTAACCTACTCATTCCTGGGATCATTCTTGTAAACCTCCTCTAGATCCTCTCTAAAGCCAGCACATCCTTCCTCAGATATTGTGCCCAAAATTGCTCACATCCCTGTTTTTGTATACAAGTCCTCTTGAAATAAATGCTAGCTTTGAGTTTGCTTTCTTGTGTGGGTGAGGCTGGATCATGAAGATTGTTGAAATGCAAACGATTTAAAAAGTTGAGCATCTCTGCAGAGAAGGAATGGGTGACAACCCAAAACGTCACCCATTCCCTCTCCAGAGATGCTGCCTGTCCCACTGAGTTACTCCAGCATTTTGTGTTTATCTAGGATAGAGTATAACGTTTAGTGCAAGATAAAGGCCAGTAAAGTCCGATTAAAGTCCAATGAGGTAGACGCAAGGCCAGGACCGCTGTCAGAACTGCTCTCTAGCTGGTGAGAGGATAGTTCAGTTGTCCAATAACAACTGGTACGAAACTGTCCTTGAATCTGTAAGGAAGCATTTTCAAACTTCTGTACCTCTTGCCTGATGGGAGAGGAGGGAAGAGGGAGTGACCAGGGTGGTGTCCTTTATTCCAAGTTTGTTTTGTCCAATTTATTTTTCTATTTGCAGGAACGTAAGAAACAGTAGGACAATCTGGCCGTTCAACCCCTTGAACATGTTCCACCATTAGGCTTATATTCACTGGAATTTAGAAGGATTAGAGGGGATCCTATAGAAACATATAAAATTCCTAAGGGATTGGACATGCTAGATGCAGGAAAAAATGTCCCTATGTTGGGGGAGTCCAGAACCAGGGGTCACAGTTTAAGAATAAGGGGTAGGCCATTTAGGGCTGAGATGAGGAAAAACCTTTTCAGCCATAGAGTTGTGAATCTGTGGAATTCTCTGCCACAGAAGGCAGTGGAGGCCAATTCACTGGATGTATTCAAGAGAGTTAGATATAGCTCTTAGGGCTAATGGAATCAAGGGATATGGGGAGAAAGCAGGAACAAGGTACTGATTCTGGATGATCAGCCGTGATCATATTGAATGGCGGTGCTGACTCCTGCACTTATTTTCTGTGTGTCTATTCAACAAGGTTGTGGATGACCTCTACTTCGCCATCATTTTCCTGCCCTAGCCCCTTATCTCTTGATTCCTCTTATATTGAAAAATACAGTTCTCAGCTTTGCACGAATCAATGGATGATCCATCATACTGTAGCTTTTTGTTATAGAGAATTTTCCCACCCCCACATTTCAGTTCTAAAGTGTCCTCATCCTTATTTTGAGTCAGTGACTCCTGATTTTATACTCCTCAACCAGAGAGAAAAAATCATCCTCCCTATATTTTTCCTCCATGTTGGTGTTGGGGGGGGGAGGCAGAGAGAGGCAGAAGACAGAGAGAGAGAGAGAGAGAGAGAGAGAGAGAGAGAGAGAGAGAGAGAGAGAGAGAGAGAGAGAGAGACAGAGAGAGAGAGAGACAGAGAGAGAGAGAAAAAATCTGATTGAATACAATGTTAGAATTAGGAGACTGCAAGATGAGGTGACAAAGAGCTTTCTCAGCTTTTTTTAAATCATTTTTTCCAGATGTTATTTTTCTCTTAAACTGTTTCTCTTCTTCAAAACATCAAAGATGCAGCAAATGAAGCAGTAACAATCCCAACCAGGTGATCAGGGCCAGATTCAGATGAAGAGAGGCCCTAGGCTATTCCACTTGTGAGGCCCTTCCCAATCCCCCACCCCGAGAGGAAGATGGAAGAGTCCACCAGATTGACACCGATGTGCAGCCG
Organism: Malacoraja senta; assembly: GCA_038087875.1. NCBI lineage: Eukaryota > Metazoa > Chordata > Chondrichthyes > Rajiformes > Rajidae > Malacoraja > Malacoraja senta. Next base: position 16,005,018 of record CM075982.1, read on the forward strand.
AGCGTGGCCAATGAGATAAGGGCTGGAAAGCTGCGCGTTTTATTTATTGCCAGTGCTAGTGTCGAGTTATCGGCTAAAAACACGATTATTCTGAAATGGAGGGCAAGGAAAATTACTGAAGTGTTGTTCAGAGACTACAGTGTGTTGTGACAGAATATGTAAGAAAGGTCTATGACAGTGTCAAAAATATTATACACCAGGCCCTTACGAAGCTTTTCAAAAAGGGGGGGGGGGGTGGCATGGCAGGATTACCCAAATATTGTGTGAAATAAGTGCATGCAACGCATATCACAAGCGCGAAGCTCAAAGTTCCTTGCGGCCGGGATCCAGGGCCCGCTTAAGGGCCCTGGAAGCTCTGGGGTTTTAGATGCTCTCTGGTGCATTGTGAGCCTTATTTTGGAGCATTTTTGAACCAAATTTATGACCAATATTTCAGAAATAATTTTGGTTGAAAAGAGTAATGAGTAGGATGATTGGGATCATTGTTGTATACATTTTTTTAAATCAAGAATTGGTTGCCCTTGTTTTAATAATCAAGTTGTACTGTAAAATGTTATAAAGGAGCATGCAAACACTGCAAATAAAATACTGTAAGTTTTTGCAGTAACTAAAATCTTTTTTTAGAAAATGTTTTGTGTGTTGATTTGATTGCGTTACTGTTCGACTGTGTTAGTGTGTGCACATTAAAAATGATGCAAAAAGAGTCGCAAACTTTGGAATTTATATTTTTCAGTATTGTTATCAAGGAAAAGAAAGCAGTTCCAATTATTTGAAATTATTCATATGGAGAAAATATAATTGCTCCAAAACCTACCTTAATTTTGCAATCTTACTGAAGATAATCCCCCTTTCCCTCTCCCCCTCCCCATCTCCCTCTCTCCCTCGTCTCAACCCCCTGCTTTCCCCCTCACATCATAGAAACATAGAAACATAGAAATTAGGTGCAGGAGTAGGCCATTCGGCCATTCAATATGATCATGGCTGATCATCCAACTCAGTATCCCGTACCTGCCTTCTCTCCATACCCTCTGATCCCTTTAGCCACAAGGGCCACATCTAACTCCCTCTTAAATATAGCCAATGAACTGGCCTTGACTACCCTCTGTGGCAGAGAGTTCCAGAGATTCACCACTCTCGGTGTGAAAAAAGTTATTCTCATCTCGGTTTTAAAGGATTTCCCCCTTATCCTTAAGCTGTGACCCCTTGTCCTGGACTTCCCCAACATCGGGAGCAATCTTCCTGCATCTAGCCTGTCCAACCCCTTAAGAATTTTGTAAGTTTCTATAAGATCCCCTCTCAATCTCCTAAATTCTAGAGAGTACAAACCAAGTCTATCCAGTCTTTCTTCATAAGACAGTCCTGACATCCCAGGAATCAGTCTGGTGAACCTTCTCTGCACTCCCTCTATGGCAATAATGTCCTTCCTCAGATTTGGAGACCAAAACTGTACGCAATACTCCAGGTGTGGTCTCACCAAGACCCTGTACAACTGCAGTAGAACCTCCCTGCTCCTATACTCAAATCCTTTTGCTATGAAAGCTAACATACCATTCGCTTTCTTCACTGCATGCTGCACCTGCATGCCTACTTTCAATGACTGGTGTACCATGACACCCAGGTCTCGCTGCATCTCCCCTTTTCCTAGTCGGCCACCATTTAGATAATAGTCTGCTTTCCTGTTTTTGCCACCAAAATGGATAACCTCACATTTATGCACATTATACTGCATCTGCCAAACATTTGCCCACTCACCCAGCCTATCCAAGTCACCTTGCAGTCTCCTAGCATCCTCCTCACAGCTAACACTGCCCCCCAGCTTAGTGTCATCCGCAAACTTGGAGATATTGCCTTCAATTCCCTCACCCAGGTCATTAATATATATTGTAAATAGCTGGGGTCCCAGCACTGAGCCTTGCGGTACCCCACTAGTCACTGCCTGCCATTGTGAATAGGACCCGTTTACTCCTACTCTTTGCTTCCTGTTTGCCAGCCAGTTCTCTATCCACATCAATACTGAACCCCCAATGCCATGTGCTTTAAGTTTGTATACTAATCTCTTATGTGGGACCTTGTCGAAAGCCTTCTGGAGGTCCAGATACACCACATCCACTGGTTCTCCCCTATCCACGCTACTAGTTACATCCTCGAAAAATTCTATAAGATTCGTCAGACATGATTTACCTTTCGTAAATCCATGCTGACTTTGTCCAATGATTTCACCACTTTCCAAATGTGCTGCTATCCCATCTTTAATAACTGACTCTAGCAGTTTCCCCACTACCGATGTTAGACTAACTGGTCTGTAATTCCCCGTTTTCTCTCTCCCTCCCTTCTTAAAAAGTGGGGTTACGTTTGCTACCCGCCAATCCTCAGGAACTACCCCAGAATCTAAAGAGTTTTGAAAGATTATTACTAATGCATCCACTATTTCTGGAGCTACTTCCTTAAGTACTCTGGGATGCAGCCTATCTGGCCCTGGGGATTTATCAGCCTTTAATCCATTCAATTTACCCAAAACCACTTCCCGACTAACCTGGATTTCACTCAATTCCTCCAACTCCTTTGACCCCTGCTATTTCCGGCAGATTATTTATGTCTTCCTTAGTGAAGACGGAACCAAAGTAGTTATTCAATTGGTCCGCCATATCCTTGTTCCCCATGATCAATTCACCTGTTTCTGACTGCAAGGGACCTACATTTGTTTTAACTAATCTCTTTCTTTTTACATATCTATAAAAACTTTTGCAGTCATTTTTTATGTTCCCTGCCAGTTTTCTTTCATAATCTATTTTTCCTTTCCTAATTAAGCCCTTTGTCCTCCTCTGCTGGTCTCTGAATTTATCCCAGTCCTCCGGTATGCTGCTTTTTCTGGCTAATTTGTATGCATCATCCTTCGCTTTGATACCATCCCTGATTTCCCTTGTTATCCACGGCTGCACTACCTTCCCTGATTTATTCTTTTGCCAAACTGGGATGAAAAATTGTTGTAGTTCATCCATGCAGCCTTTAAATGCCTTCCATTGCATATCCACCATCAACCCTTTAAGAATCAATTGCCAGTCTATCTTGGCCAATTCACGTCTCATACCCTCAAAGTTACCTTTCTTTAAGTTCAGAACCATTGTTTCTGAATTAACAATGTCACTCTCCATCCTAATGAAGAACTCAACCATATTATGGTCACTCATGCCCAAGGGGGCACGTACAACAAGACTGCTAACTAACCCTTCCTCATTACTCAATACCCAGTCTAAAATAGCCTGCTCTCTCGTTGGTTCCTCTACATGTTGATTTAGATAACTATCCCGCATACATTCCAAGAAATCCTCTTCCTCAGCACCCCTGCCAATTTGATTCACCCAATCTATATGTAGATTGAAGTCACCCATTATAACTGTTTTGCCTTTGTCGCACGCATTTCTAATTTCCTGGTTGATACCATCTCCAACTTCACTACTGCTGTTAGGTGGCCGGTACACAACACCCACTAGCGTTTTCTGCCCCTTAGTGTTTCGCAGCTCTACCCATACCGATTCCACATCCTCGAACCTAATGTCCTTCCTTTCCATTGCGTTAATCTCCTCTCTAATCAGCAACGCTACCCCACCTCCTTTTCCTTTCTCTCTATCCCTCCTGAATATTGAATATCCCTGGATGTTCAGCTCCCAGCCTTGGTCACCCTGGAGCCATGTCTCCGTGATCCCAACTATATCATAGTCATTAATAGCTATCTGCACATTCAACTCATCCACCTTATTACGAATGCTCCTTGCATTGAGACACAAAGCCTTCAGGCTTGTTTTTACAACACTCTTACCCCTTACCCCTTATTATGTTGAAAAGTGGCCCTTTTTGATTTTTGCCCTGGTTTTGTCTGTCTTCCACTTTTACTTTTCACCTTGCTACCTATTGCTTCTACCCTCATTTTACACTCCTCTGTCTCTACGCTCACACATTTAAGAAACCCTTTCCCTTTAACTCCATCCTCCACTATCCCATTCGACACCCCACCCCCCTTATTCAGTTTAAAACCACCCGTGTAGCAGTGGCAAACCTGCCTGCCAGAATGCTGGTCCCACACCTGTTAAGATGCAATCCGTCCCTTTTGTACAGTTCCCCCTTACCCCAAAACAGATCCCAGTGATCTAAGAATCTAAATCCCTGCCCCGTGCACCAGTTCCTGACCCACACGTTCAGGTCCCGAATCTCCCTGTTCTTGCTCTCGCCAGCACGAGGAACTGGAAGCAAACCGGAGATAACAACCCTGGAGGACCTGCTTTTCAGCATTTTTCCGAGCTCTCTAAAGTCACGCTGCAGAATATTCATCCCCTTCTTTCCGACATCGTTTGTGCCGACATGCACAACCACTTCCGGATGTTCACCTTCGCCCTTGCGGATTTTCTGCACTCTGTCCGTGACATCCTGGATCCTGGCACCAGGAAGGCAGCACACCATCCTCGCATCCCGTCTGTTGCCACAGAAACCCCTGTCCGTACCTCTCACAATGGAGTCTCCCACTACAATGGCGTTGCCTGCCTTAGGCCTTTTTGGTTTTGGCTCAACAGCCCTATTCGCATCGCAAGCCAGTCCGCCGCTCAGTGTAAACACGTCTTCTGTCCCAACAGCTTCTAAGTGGGTGAACCTGTTCACAAGAGGTACAACACCCGGGGACATTGGCATTCCATGCTTCCCTCCCTTTCTCACCGTCTCCCACCTTCTCTCTTCCAGTACCTTAGGTGTAACAATCGTACTGTAGGACTTGTCGAGGAACGACTCCGTTTCTCGGACGAACCGGAGGTCATCCACTTGCTTCTCCAGTTCCCCAACACGGCCCTTCAGGAGCTCTACCTGGATGCACTTCTCGCATTTGTAGCAGCCAGAGGCACCAGCGGTGTCCTTGACCTCCCACATACTGCAAGCATCGCACTGAATCAGCTTGCCTGACATCTCCTTCTTTCGTCTCTACCTCTCAAGCGTATTGCGTGGTCTCCTCTCCTCAGCCTCTTCGCCGAAGACTCTCGAGCCAAAGACTCACACTTCCCTCACAAGGCCGCTCACTCACTGCCGCTCGCTAAGAGCCGTCTTGCTTAAATTGACGGATAAATTGCCTGATTTACCAATTTACAAACAAAATTCCTCAGTTTTCAACTGTTTTCCCGGCACTGACTCACTTCTCTCCTCCCACTCGGCCTAGAGCCAATCAGTCGTATCTCTTGCTAATCTCCTGCTGCTGTTGCTCCCAAATCTACAGCAGTTCTGAGTAAAGTCTGCCTGTGCTTGGCTTCTACTTTTCAACTGTTTTCCCCCCTCTGACTCACTTCTCTCCTCCCACTCGGGCTAGAGCCAATCAGTCGTATCTCTTGCTAATCTCCTGCTGCTGTTGCTCCCAAATCTACAGCAGTTCTGAGTAAAGTCTGCCTGTGCTTGGCTTCTACTTTTCAACTGTTTTCCACCCTCTGACTCACTTCTCTCCTCCCACTCGGGCTAGAGCCAATCAGTCGTATCCCCCCTCTCTCCCCCTCCCACGCAGTGAGGCTCTGACTCCGCGCCACAGACACCGCAGCCCTCCGGCCCGGAGAAACGGGCACTCCCGCAACGCAATATTCCACTACTTACCTGGAGTAGACACGAGGCATCGAGGTGATTGTGTGGAGTGCAAATGGAGATTTGAACCCGCCCGGGCCCACTGCGCACGCGCGGAGAGACAGCGTCGCTACTGCGTCACCGGCTTCCCCCAACTGCGCAGGCGCGGATGCTCCCAATCTTTTCCCCCAAAACCTCCAGCGGGCTGGAACCAGAATTTCGGGTAGCTGATAGCACTCCAATTTTTTTTTTCTCGGGATTTTTTTTACTCTGGGAAAAAAACACCCTGGCCTGAGGCCCCTTAGATTTTGAGTCCCTAGGCTTCAGCCTATGAAGCCTATAGGTAAATCCGGCCCTGCCGAGGCCCCCCCCCCCTAGATCTCGAGGCCCTAAGCTTAAGCTTGTGATGCTTATACGTAAATCCGGCCCTGCTGGTGACGCCATAGTGCAGTAATGATAGACAATTTTAAAATAGTTTTCAATTCAACAATCTTCATGATCCAGACTCACACACACCTCCTCTGCTTGCAATTACCATCGATGTTCTATGTGCTGCCTGCTAAATTGATGGCTCCAGATGTCAACTGAGTTAGCCAATTTCACAGCTACTGCAGCTGGTCTCATTTTCACTGGGTTTGCCCAGGAGATGGTAGCATTGGGACTGCAGGAAACCAACTAATCCTATCATGTTTCAAACTCCATCAACTTATTTATGATGGGTGTAAATATCGTTATATTTGGGTTTGATACTTTCATAGTGTAACCTGTTCAGGCATGGTGGAAAATGGCAGAGGGAAACTAGGAATTAGATTTTTTTTAATAAATCAGTATGCTCACAAAAGCAAAGTGGGAGATTAAAAAAATCTTCAAATAAATAAGTGGTAATGCCCAGAAGTTTCACATCCCTGCTGGAAGAAAGAATATCAGGAATTTAAAACACATTCGCTGGAAATATTAATGGTTGAGCCACATGGAATACTGTGTGCAATTCTGGTCACACTAAAGGAAGGATGTCACTTGCCTAGAGTAGGTGAATCGAGGACCAGTGGACACAGCTTTAGGGTGAAGGGGAAAAGATTTAATAACTTTTTCACACAAAGTTGCCAGAGGAGGTTGTTTAGGCTGGGACTATCCCAACATTTAAGAAACAGTTAGTCAGGTACATGGATAGGACAGGTTTGGCGGGATATGGGCCAAATGCGGCAGGTGGGACTAGTGTAGCTGGGACATGTTGTGGGCAAGTTGGGCCAAAGGGCCTGTTTTCCACATTCTATGATGTGATTGAACAGGAGATGATGCAGAGGATATTTGCCAGGATATTACCTGGATTGGAACATTTCAGTTATAAGGGGAGACTGGACCTTGCCAATTAGATGCATCAAACACATTGTCATGCTACTTAGCATTTTAACAGCACACTGCTGTTCATACAGCTACAAAATGACTTAAAAAGACAGATTTTATTTTTCATTTGGATGTCTACCTTTTCTGCTGCTGACTCAGTTTGGCATTGCTGTGAAAGGTTGAGAACACATTTACTCATCTACACCACATTGACCCACCTTGGGGAAAAAGGACTGAGAGCCTTAAAGGATTTTCATAAAGATGCAGACCTCTATCAAGGCACATTCACTCTGGCTATTTCTGGACCGTAGCAGATTTTCATTGAGGATCTATGAACATAAGGATGTGTACAGACAATACCTCCAAGCCCCTTGGTTTCACACAAAACAAAATGTCAGTATGTTAAGATCGCTGGCATTCAGCTGTTACTGCAATTTGCCTAATGCATTGACACCTAAACAATATAATTTTGAAATAAATCTCAGCTGACAATCTATTGCAGTACCAGACTGCTGAGGTGCCATCCTTTGGACAAGACATCAAACCAAGGCTTGGTCTGCTCTCCCTGACAGAAGTGTTGCTGGTGTATCAATCTGAAGAAAAGGCCCGCCCCAAAACATCACCTATTCATGTTCTCCTGAGACGTTGCCTGATCCACTGAGTTACTCCAGTACCGTGTCTTCATTTTTAAACCAGCATCTGCAGTTCCTAGTTTCTACATATTGTTGATGATTACCTGATTGCTATCATGTTGCGGTGCAGTACAGGTTGGCTTTATATCGGTGAGTGCACTTCACCATACTACTTCATCAGTTGAAATGCACTTGAGTATGTTTTTAAACAGTCAGGAAGGCACTGTGGAAATGTACATTTTTCTATTCTAAGGAAAATTCAAACTCACCAACTGTTTAAAAATGGTCATTGTCAAGTAAAAATAATTAGAAGAACAAGACCCACTTCAATGTTGGTAAATCAGATGACATTTCTGTCAGTAATGTACTATATATATATATATATATATATATATATATATATATATATATATATATATATATATATATATATATATATATATATATATATATATATATATATATATATATATATATATTTATATATATATATATAATTCCCCTTCAAATTTCTTTGAAGAGTCTACACAGTCCTTGCATTCTTTTTATTAACAGTGGGATGGATCAACCTGTAGACCCAGTAGTACGATTATCTTTATTAAATTCCAAGGAACACCATATGTTTGGTATTACAACCATGATTCAATTTAATGGACCGTCAGCAAGATCATAAGCTGCAGCAGATGGAAGATATTTCAAATTTTATTCAAGAGATCTACTGTAAAAACCATAGAAATATAACTTTTCCTGTCTTTAATCTTTCTATTTTCCGAAGATTTCCTTTACGCTGTGAAATTGGGGTAATTAGTTAATGCGCAGCAGGAGACATCTGCTATTGTATCTAAGTGACTGTCGAGAGACTAGGCACTGTGGCTAACTTGGGGATTGAGGATACCAGAAGTATCACAAACGACTCGTTTAAATATTTAAAAAATGGAATATTTGAATATAATGTGCGCTTCTCAAAAAATGCATAAACAACTTAGTTTATCCAAATTCACTAGGGATGTACAAGGTACCAGGATCAGAAGCAATTTACCATCATTACACAAAGTAACTCTCATCTTTGGGCTTGCTTGAGGTGTGAGCAAAACATGGGGAGGTGGAACTAAAATCGTTTGTAAGTAACAAGAGGTTAACAGAATACAATTGATGCTAATTATTTTGTAGTTTAAAAAAAAGATTTTATTACATGGAAGTCATTGTTAATTATTAGGCCTCCCTGAGCACAATAGAAAAGTGATAATTTTTATTAAAATTCATAGTACCTTGTCACAGGTATGAAATAGGCTACAGAAATGGGCACAGAACTAAACAATGTATGCACACTAGACTCCTCAGCCGCACATAACTAAGATTAGATTAACAGTGCATGTTTAAAATTCCACTCTTTCAACCTACCAGGTTCCAAAACCAGTGCACATGCTGTGAAGGTCCATTGTCTTATTCCCCTCCAGGGTGAAAATAATAATGTACATTATAATTCTTCACTATCCAACCGTGCTTTGATCACATGGCACTGCATTGGCTACAAGGTTCTGTTGTCGTCTCCATGTGAACGGCAGACTATTATTTTTTAATGCCTATGGTTGAAAGGAGAATGTTGTACACGAGAATTCCCAGTTCCATAGTTCTTAACATTGCTGCCGCTGTGAAATATAATGCAACAATGCCCAAAAAACTATGAAACCAAACAAGATTAGCCGAACATCTTGCTGGTTAATATTTTGCCTACGTAAACATTGTACTGGAGGTGTTCCTAAGTGCCAGGAAGAGGGCAGGGGTGAAGGGAAAACATGCGAGTCCAGCTCAGCTCGATCTAGCTTTGATCGGAAGATCACCTCCTGCTACCAGTGTTGAAATGACAGACATTAAGACTTGAGAAGATGCAGCCTGTGCACCCTCGCCTCACTTCAAGCTGCGGCGGCTGATAATGCATTACAAAGGATTAAGAAAAATAAAGCACAGCTCGTACTCTAAAAGAGTGCAAAAGATGGAAGCATCTCTAAAAGCAGCACTGAATCAAAAGTTCATTCCAAATTACATTCAGTTATTGCCCAAGGCAGTCCTCTGTCACACCCTGTGCAGCAAGCTCTCCAAGGACATTGTTCAGGTAGTTGGGATCTGGGAATCCGTGGCCAGAGACATTGGATCCCTTCTCCGTTTTATGATGAATTTCATTCCAAACTACTGTATCCATTTCTCCGGTTGTGCTTGACGTTCCCACAGTAAAAATCAGCCTTCTGTTCCATGCTACTTTCAGAAGCTCCAGAACCTAAAGTAAATGATTCAGATTAATTTACATTCATTCTTTGATGGCTATGCATGCATGGCCACCACTGGAGAATACAACAAATGGAAGGCTTGGAACCGATTAATGTTATTAGTTTATCTCAACTGGCTTCCACAACAGCAAATTAAGAACATTCCGATTTGACTTCCAATGAGGCCTGGTATTCTAGGAGTTTCACCAGAATGATCATTTCTGAAAGTCATGTGAATATCTTACTGGTCTACACTGCTTTCCGGCTTACTCCCCACCCATGATCTATGGTGAAATAGCCCACTAATATACCCACCCATGAGACGCTAAAGAGAGTACCATATTCTGTACAACATTAATGACCAGATGTCATTGTCTTACTTGAGATCGAGTGGCAACAACCACCTAATACACAAAATAATTCACACCATTGAGGTGATGTGTAAAAAAAGGAAAGGTAAATCGTTGAATAAAAGATCACGTATCAGGGTTATGGGGAGAAGGCAGGAGAATGGGGCTGAGAGGGAAAGATAGATCAGTCATGATTGAATGGCAGAGTAGACTTGATGGGCTGAATGGCCTAATTCTGCCCCTATAACTTATGGCATACTTTGCACACATCTCAACACGGACACTAGACTGCTGCACCTGATACTAGAAAAACTCATCTTTCAGGAGGTAAACAAGCAATAACATTTAAATAAAAACAATGCATCCTATATTTATATTCTTCCAGAGAATTGCAATTCGGACAACAGTGGGCAATATTTAATAATGGCCAACTAGCAGATAACTCGTTCTTTAATTGTTAAAACATATTGATATTACAGTTACATTACCTGTCTGCCCTTTTCGTTATAAGGCAGGTAGCAATGCCGGGGGAAGCCGCGGGCAGTATACGGTTTACCTGGATTTGGGTGCTCAGGGCCCTGTGAAAAATCAGAGGCATCACATGAATAAACAGAATATTCCAGCTGCCGTTCATTTCTAGGGTATTCCAGAGCTTGTCAGACTGGTTTCTAAATGACTGTTCACCTTCAGTGGATCAGCTTAAAGTCACTGTGCAGGTGTGGGGCAGAATCTGGGGACGGGGGAAAATGTCAGAGGAATTTATTGGGAATGCAAGGGGATTTTTTTTTAATTGTGACATGACTTCATTGTTAATGCAGACTCAGTGGACTGAAGATCTGCTTCATTACTGCACGACTACAACTCAAACGCCTCCTCAATGTAACCTTGCTTAATAGCATTAGAACTTCTCCCAATCAAGTTAAAAAGTCTCAGCAGCTTTAAACCTCATATCTTGCCCTGGTCCCGATTATGAAAAACATCAATGTCAAAGGTCTATCTAGATCCTGAAGTTGGAAATAGTGCAATTTTTAAGCAAATGGTATCGGTGTCTCCACTCCATCCATTGACAACAAGTGTGTGGTAGCAGAGGCAACAAAACATGCAAATATGTTTTCACTGGAATATGTATGTCAGAGCATGAACACATAAATTAAAAATCAGCCTGTTATTTCAAACATGGTGCTTGAAATTTGACCAATTATGTACTGATGATTAATGAACCCAGTGAATTCACTAACTGTGGTGAACTCAAACTGAGCTTGAACATCCGTCACATAACCTATACATCCAAGAGATTACTCTGATCAATATAGATAACTAATTAGAACAATCCATGAATTGATGGACAAGTAATGTTAATTCTGTACAAAGAGGTGAGGAAGAGAGATGAGGCAGGAACAAGTGAGTTCAGGAGAGAAGAGGGGTGGAGATGGCAACAAAGGCTGGGAGCTGATAAAAGGAGACAGCAAAGGTTTGCAGGTTATGGAATCTGCTAAAAAGTGACAAATGGACCAAAATAATGGAGTGATGCTGGTCAAATAAATCAACTACATCTTCCTACAGTGTGGAAATTATACAACCAAAACCAGCTATATACACAGCATGTGGAACACATTTTTTCCTATAATTAATCGTTTACCACAAACAAAATCTTCTTATAGCTGTACAATTTCTGTGTAAATTGATGAAGTAGTTGAGGCAGGTACAGTGGCTTGCAAAAGTATTCATACCCCTTGAACTTTTCCACATTTTGTCACGTTACAACCACAAACGTAAATGTATTTTATTGGGATTTTATGTGATAGACGAACACAAAGTGGCGCATAATTGTGAAGTGGAAGGAAAATGATACATGGTTTTCAATTTTTTTTACAAATAAAAAACTGAAAAGTGTGGCATGCAAACGTATTCAGCCCCCTTTACTCTGATACCCCTAAATAAAATCCAGTGCAACCAATTGCCTTCAGAAGTCACCTAACTAGTAAATAGAGTCCACTTGTGTGTAATCTAATCTCAGTATAAATACAGCTGTTCTGTGAAGGCCTCAGAGGTTTGTTGGAGAACATTAGTGAACAAACAGCATCATGAAGCCCAAGGAACACACCAGACAGGTCAGGGATAAAGTTGTGGAGAAGTTTAAAGCAGGGTTAGGTTATAAAAAAATATCCCAAGCTTTGAACATGTCACGGAGCACTGTTCAATCCATCATCCGAAAATGGAAAGAGTATGGCACAACTGCAAACTTACCAAGACATGGCCGTCCACCTAAACTGACAGGCCGGGCAAGGAGAGCATTGATCAGAGAAGCAGCCAAGAGGCCCATGGTAGCTCTGGAGGAGCTGCAGAGATCCACAGCTCAGGTGGGAGAATCTGTCCACAGGACAACTATTAGTCGTGCACTCCACAAATCGGGCCTTTATGGAAGAGTGGCAAGAACAAAGCCATTGTTGAAAAAAAGCGATAAGAAGTCCCGTTTGCAGTTTGCCACAAGCCATGTGGGGGACACAGCAAACATGTGGAGGAAGGTGCTCTGGTCAGATGAGATTAAATTGAAGTTTTTGGCCTAAATGCAAAACGCTATGTGTGGCGGAAAACTAACACTGCACATCACCCTGAACACACCATCCCCACTGTGAAACATGGTGGTGGCAGCATCATGCTGTGGGGATGCTTTTCTTCAGCAGGGACAGGGAAGCTGGTCAGAGTTGATGGGAAGATGGATGGAGCCAAATACAGGGCAATCTTGGAAGAAAACCTGTTAGAGTCGGCAAAAGACTTGAGACTGGGGTGGAGGTTCACCTTCCAGCAGGACAACGACCCTAAACATACAGCCAGAGCTACAATGGAATGGTTTAGATCAAAGCATATTCATGTGTTAGAATGGCCCAGTCAAAGTCCAGACCTAAATCCAATTGAGAATCTCTGGCAAGACTTGAAAATTGCTGTTCACAGACGCTCTCCATCCAATCTGAGCTCGAGCTATTTTGCAAAGAAGAATGGGCAAAAATTTCAGTCTCTAGATGTGCAAAGCTGGTAGAGACATACCCCAAAAGACATGCAGCTGTAATTGCAGCGAAAGGTGGTCCTACAAAGTATTGACTCAGGGGGGCTGAATACTTTTGCACGCCACACTTTTCAGTTTTCTATTTGTAAAAAAAATTGAAAACCATGTATCATTTTCCTTCCACTTCACAATTATGCACCACTTTGTGTTGGTCTATCACATAAAATCCCAATAAAATACATTTACGTTTGTGGTTGTAACGTGACAAAATGTGGAAAAGTTCAAGGGGTATGAAAACTTTTGCAAGCCACTGTATAATGAGAACATTTAAGGAACATTTGGACAGGTATACGCGTAGGAGAGGTTGAGAGGAATATAGGTAATTGGGATCTAGGTAATTGGAATTAGCTTAGATAGGGAATCTTCATCGCATGTATGAATGTTGGGCCAAAAGGCCTATGTCTGTGCTGTATGAATGTATGATTCTAGGAATGTCTAACAGATGGTTACCTGAACACCGTGAGGGATATTATACACGATTTGTATCGATCCAGTGTCTGGATATCCTGGCAATGACTGTGGTAATAAATAAATATCCATCCTTCCTTTAGGTTGTGTTCCAGTTTTTTCACCATAGATCATCTTGCACGAAGGACATTGTAAACTGCCATCCTGAAAAAAAAATGAATGCGGTTGCCTAATAAACATCAGTAATTTGGAAATGATTACAATTTTCCCTATGTTACCAGCCAGCCAATAAGTGTACAATCTCCATATGGCACTCTCAACTAAGCAAGACAAACAATGGTTTTTGCCTGTGCTGACCTGACAGCTTTTAGCAGTGTCAGTGCTGAAAGAACTACTTTTGTCTTGTGATTGTCCTTGGAATTCCTACTAATGTCTCGTCAGTAAAATCAGTGAATATAGCATGTAGAATATATGAAGAACATTTAGGGAAGCAGTCTAAACAAAAGGTCTTGTTACACTGATCTAGGGCAAATGTTTATCATTTGCAAAGCCCCTTATTGATAAAAAAAACCTTATGGGGAAGGCTGCAGGATCACTTTAAAAAAGACGACTAGATTATAGAAACGAGGAACTGCAAATGCTGGTATACACAAAAGGACACAACGTGCTGGAGCAACTCAGTGGGTCAGACAGCATCTCTGGAGAACATGGACAAGTGACATTTCAGGACAGGACCCTTCTTCAGACTGGCAACTAAATTACGTTAGATCATAAAGTAGGTCAGTTTTCGGTACCTTGTTCCCATTTTCATACATGGCCATCATACACAGCAAGTGGAAGACATGGCCACACCTTGAGAGCTTTCCAACTGCATTCGACTGAATGGTTCTTGTCCTGGACATTCCATCGTATCCAGACAAGGTACTCAACTTCTCCATGCAAATTATACAGTCCTTAAACACACAAAAGAAGAGCAACATTTAGCTTTAGCAATACTGAGCAGAATGTCTTGTGCTGATTTGCAGTTTGGAATCTGTGTGTTCGGATGCATTGGGAAATGAGCAGCACTGCACTTGAAACATTTTTTTTGCACATTAGTGCTCAGAAATAGCAGTTTCTGCAATTAAACATCATCAATAGATTCCTCGGTGGCAGTAATTGAGGACAGCAAGTTAAATGAAGCAATCAGCCTGTAATCTCTTTATTCAGATTAGTACACATCAGGCGACACAGTGGTGCAGCTGGTAGAGCTGCTGGCTCATAGCACCAGAGACCTCAAACCATTTCCTTCAACTAATAGTCTCCAATCACGAACAGGCACAATGGTTAAGAGCAGGACCCAGCCATTTGTCTTTTAAACCATCTCATCAAAATCAGAATTGAATTTCTACCTCGGTACCACTTTTCTACACCCTCTCCACTTATACATTTACTTCCTCAATGTCCAGAAACTTATTGATCTCTACCTTGAAAACACTCAAAAGATTCACCTTCATGGCATTCAAGGTTAGAGAATTCCAAATATTCAGAATTGTTTGAGAGAAAAGACACCACCTCATTTCAGCAAATCCCCACACTAAAATCCTGGCAGCATTCAAACTGGTGAATAATAGAACACGTGGGGTTTTGGAAAAATAAAAGAACAAAAATAAGGTTTTCATAAAAAGGCACTCAAGATATTGACAGACAATGAAAGAAACTGAAAATGTTAAAAGTAATGACTTAATTTTATTTTTACATATTTGTGCTGTGCAAGGGGAATAGGCCAAACTGAAACTGAAAAAGGAAATTAAGACTTCCTGCTTAAATACACTTTTTTTTTTTTTTTGCACAAAAAGTTATAGCTACTCCAATACTTTAATTTCACCTCATCCAGATGCTCTTCTATTCTTGTCATGTAATTCTTTACTACATCTTCCGGATCTCTTACGACCTCTGTAACGGAAGAAGAAATGTAAAGATGACACAACTACACAGAAATCTGAACAAAACCGCGCTTGTAGCTAATGATCACTCCAAACTACCCCGATTGTAGGAGACCACCGGGTAAAATTGAAACAGAATAGCCAGCAACGCTTTTACAAACACTAAGATAGGAAGTAAAAAGACAAAAATAAAATGTTGAAACATGATTACTGATGGGAATGATTTCAGAATAAATGAACATAGATGACGCTTCACCATCACCACTTTTCTCATAATAGAATGAACAACATTGTGGTTTTTGTCAAGCCAGACACAAAATGGTGGAGTAATTCAACAGGTCAGGCAGCATCTCGGGAGAAAATGGATAGGTGACGTTTTGAGTTGGGACCCTTCTTTATGGTTTTGTTATTCATCTCTCATGTCGGGTTTTAAATATTTGCACAAGTAAAGATTACTTATTACTAGCTTTTGACAGTAACAATGAAATCACCTGACATCAATATTTGCCGCTGAATCAAATCATAGGAATTCACAGCACAGATGGAGTCAATCAGTCCACGGTTATTTAGAATTACCGCTCCCACTTTTCTTGAACCATGCTAGGCTATGATGTATGAAATGCCACCATTATTCTGTGATTTTTGCCATCTGCACCATCCTTGATATAAATTGTTTACCTTTATTCCCTTCCATTAAAGAACAAGGCATTAAGGATTTGCGAGAGGTAGCGGGATCGTTGCCCGCATTCTACACCAGGCGACACAGCGCCAGATTCAATTCTGACTACAGGTGCTTGTCTGTACGGAGTTTGTACGTTCTCCCCGTGGGTTTTCTCCGAGATCTTCGGTTTCCTCCGACCCTCCAAAGACATGTAGGTTAATTGGCTTGGTATAATTTTCTAAATGTAAAATTGTCCCTAGTGTGTGTAGGATAGTTAATGTGTGGGGATCGCTGGGCCGACGAGCCAGTTTCCCCGCTGTATCTAAACTAAAGGGCTCTGGGGAACTGCCACATAGGCGGATAGAGACCTGAGATACATCGCCCATGATCGTATTGACTAGAAGGGCAAGCAGCCCTTCCACTCGTGTTGTGTCATTTATCCACCAATTTCCTTTAAGCTGAAGCTAAAGTTATTGAACCCTGTAAAGGAATATTAAAAGTGACGTAAACAATATCAATGGGAACACATTTTCCCTGTTGAGTCTGGCTATTTTGTTTTATTTTACACATCTTCTTTCATGCTTTATTCTAAAGTAAATAGGTACAATCTCCACTCCCCCCCCCCCCCCCCCCCACCGCCCCCCAACTAAAATCCAACTAAGCTTTAGCTAAAATCCTTCTCCTCCTAAACGAAATTGTGCTTTAGCAGCGGGTCTACCAGTATTTTACAGATTTCACGAGAGATTTACTTGTGAAGATGCATGTCAACATCCATCTTATCCACTTCAGTGCACATTCAACCCACCCATAAAAAATACCTTGCACATCTCCAGATTTAATTCAATTTGTCACGTTTCTGCTCACAACTATTGATATCTTTTTGTAGCTTGAATTTTTCCTCCTCACAATAAACCATGGATTGTGCCAATACATTGTGGTATTCACAAACTTCTTAATTGTGGCTCATACATTTAAGTTCATTCTTTGAAAATACATCTTGCAGAGCCCAATCCTAAACAGTTTTCCATTCACTGATGCACTCAAACTCTGATTTGGTTGTTAATTTTGAAATTGTAATCCTCATTAAATCAGCCTTTTGTCGCCAGCAACAAGGATTTCTGGGAACAAAGCTTCTCATTGTTGTGTGCACATAGTTTAACTGGATTAGAGCATAGCAATCAGTGTGAGATACACTTCTTCTCCATATGGACCCACTCCAACTCGCTGCCCTGGATTCCTTTTAATTAAAAACTCCAAGCACAGCTTCTGTTGATGGGATGGAGTAGTCTGGAACGTATGGGGCAGTAACCTGCTGTCTATCAGACCCCAGTGCAGTTTTGGTTGTGAAAGAGTTATTCCTTCCCAGCGTACATTATATTGCCGAGTTACACATACAGTGCCATGCATAATGTTTGGGATAAAGACCCATCATTTATTTATTTGCCTCTGTACTCCACAATTTGAGATTTGTAATTTAAAAAAAAAATCACATGTGGTTAAAGTGCACATTGTCTGATAAATACCATTTTTATACATTTTGGTTTCACCATGTAGAAATTACAGCAGTGTTTATACATAGTCCCCCCATTTCAGGGCACTATAATGTTTGGGACACAGCAATGTCATGTAAATGAAAATAGTGGAACAGCATCCCCCTTCCCATCAGAACTGCCCCCTCCATCGACTCCTTTAAGTCAAGACTAAAAACTTATCTATACTCCCAAGCCTTTCTTGACGTCCTCTGAGCGAGGGCTATATGTATATATGTATGTAGTTTGTTTGTTTATACTATTCTTATAACAAATGTAAAGCACTTTGGCCAACGAGAGTTGTTTTTTAAATGTGCTATATAAATAAATGCGACTTGACTTGACTAGTCATGTTTAGTATTTTGTTGCATATCCTTTGCATGCAATGACTGCTTGAAGTCTGCGATTCATGGACATCATCAGTTGCTGGGTGTCTTCTCTGGAGGGCACTGTACAACCTCGGCTTTATAGCTCAAGTTATTTAACTGAATTGTCTGTTAATTCAAATTAAAATTGTGTGCTGGATTCATCAGAGTTACAATTAGACGTAATGGGGAGTTATGATCAGATTTCATAAAACTGTTCATGCTGCTTTCCATCAGCTTATTAATGCGAGTCTCTGCCAGTCTATTCTCTCATTGCCTACAGGCTTAAAATCTTTTACTTACTTCATTTTTCCTCACATTTCTCGCCATTGAAATAGCATGCTGAGTAAATCTCTGCTGTATATTTAGTTTCTTAAATGCCAAGTGCTGAAATTCCCTCTACAAACTACGCTTTCAACCCCTCACGGTTCAAGACAACTCTTTTCCCAAACTTTTGGTCATATGTTGTAATATCTCTACAGGACAGGTCAAACTTTGTAAAACAACACATTGATTACAGCTCCATCCCTACCTACCACTTGAGAGGACTCTTAATTTATCAGTTTCTGCCTCATCTGCACCCATGATGAGGCCTTCCATTCTAAGTCATGTAGATGCCTTCTTTCATCAGTGAACATAGTTGCCAGCCGCTCCACCCTCTTCCCCCCATTGTGCTACTCATAACATGCTTGCACTCAATGATCTAAGTACAGGCTTATTTCTTTGCTAACTAAAGCTAACTGAACCTAAATGGAAAGATTCTATGTGGTGTCAGAACCTTACAGAGTGTATGTCAACTGCTGCATAGATAATCACAATGAATAAACCACTTTTATTTACAACCAGTTGAGAAAATGCTGTCTTTTCCAGCTATCAAACCTGTCAAGAATTTTGAATATTTCTAGGTGTCTACAATATTCAAATGCTAGGAAAGACTCAAGGCCTTTACCCAACATGGCCAAAACAATGAAACTGCCCTTAGTAGTCAAGTCAAGTCAGTCTTACGAATCACTCAAGGTGCCAGCCAATCACTATTTTCCCAGAGCAGCTACAGATGGCCAATAAATACCAGTCTTGACAAACACCCAAATCAATACAAAACAAGTCTTTTCTTCTGCAGTAAGTAATCCACTTATATTTTCATGCAATGGGCCACAAAACATTATTCAGAAAGGAATTAAAATATTAAAAGAAATGTGAACACTTAAGCAAACATGAATGCCAACATATCACAGAGAGCTGGTACTTCAGAGGAGAAAACCAAAATGATAAGCCTCAAATTAACAATGCCTCATCTTATTTGCTAAGTAACTGAATCCTACCTTGGACCATTGCCCAAGTCACATAAGCCAATGTCACGTGATACCCCTGGTAGTATTTATGCGCATTGTCCACCTTAACATCACTAGACAAAGCACTCCCGAAGGCAATCTCCGCAACTCTAAAACACAGCAGAAACTAATATTTGCTGTTTCGGTCAAAGCCTCCAAATCCAAACATTCAACAAAGCAATTGCCGTTTCACATGGATATGATCAGGACATCGCACAAATGCATACACCTGCATGTACATCTGCCACAACAACTGAATGTACAAAGCAAATTAAACCCGGTCCATCACGGGTACAGACCTTCCCACCATCAAAGGGATCTATAGCAGGCGCCGTCTCAAAAAGGCAGCCACAGCACCCTGTTCACTCTCTCAATTCACTCCTGTCATGGGGAAGAAGGTATAGCAATCTGAAAATTACGACATCCAGGTTCAGGATGTTTCTCCCCAATGACCATCAAAGCTATTGAACACTACTAATGCCAACTAAACTCCAAACTATGAACTGCTTTGTTGCACTAGGGACTTTGGGACTTGTTTTTTGCACTATATGGGGCTTTTTATTCATTGAATTTTTAAATGTTTCTTTATTATATAATCTATTGAGTAATGCGTTCACAAAATTTGTTGTGCTGCTGCAAGAATTCCATTGTTCTATTTCTGTACATATGACAATAGAACACTCTTGATTCACTGAACAAGAGTTCCTACTATTTACTAGTTGGAACAGTTTCCAGAACCCCAAGACCATTTCCTACTCTTCAAACACCAGAGGTGCAGTTTATTACAGCATCAATAATTGGCTTTGTTTTACGCTTATCCAAACTGATGGAAGTTTGTAACACAAGCAATGTTTTAAATTGCAAAATGATACACATTATTTGGTTCATTGAAAGCTTCTTTGCGATCATCATTAGAACTTGCCATGCAGAATTGGACACACATTTCTCCTGTACGAGAAGCATGTATTTTTGTTCCATGGAGAGAGAGAAGTGTTGGCTCATCTCCAATTCTGACAAACCTAGGTCCCATGCTATTGGATTTTCTGTCACACTGCCGAGTCTCTCTCCGGCTGCAAGCTGACTCCCAAACAGGCTGTTCTACTGCACATCTAGCATGCCTCTCTAAAGCTGACAAGGCGCGCTTATGTTTGAGTTTCATATCAAAACTCTCATTTGCTAAACAGCCGCCAGTGACCAACTTAGTGTACACCACAAGGAAGTTGCTCAGCTGCCAAGTGCAAGCTTTACATTGTTCATATTGTGACATTTCAGGGTCACTGGATCCATGTGTGGAGCTGAAATCACAGCATGTGACAAGGAGATCTTGGCAAAGTCTTCAAATGATGATGTGGGCCCAGACAGAACTGCTGGCAGTATTTATGGTAGCATTATGTTCAGAATGCTTTGTTTGATACAAAGAATACAAATTGACAAGTGTTTTAATAATTAACATTTAACTTGTAAAGCAGCAAATATTTTTAAAACCAATAGAGTCCAGACAACAGTAAACAATTAAAATCATTTCAAGCAAATATAAAAGCAGCAGTGACAATTCCCTTCATTTGAAGTATGACAGACGACACCAGTGTTTATGAGAAGTAATCAGCATTTTTTGGGGGTTCTGGGATTTCTGCACCGGAGTACGAGTGTGTGATTTCAATTTAATAGGAACTTCATTTAGAGAATTCATTTGCTATGTACATTAGGTCATTAGATTCTTGGTACTAGGTAACGATCTGAATAGTAACGAGTATGTGAATAAACAAAGTCATCAATGTTTGAGAGTTAGTGATTTTTAGTTGCAATGATTCAATGATAGCAATGGCTAGCATATTATCTGGTCAAGCATGGCTAGATCAAGCATATTTCATGTGAGAGGAGATGGTAATTCCAATGACAATAATGTGGATAGATTATGCCATGTTAGAGATGGGTGGCACAAGCATTAGTTGCCCCCCCCCCACCACCACCAAAATGCAGTATGGATTTTGCTCTATGCAGATGCAGATCACTTCATTTTCTGGGGACATACAAGTAGAAAGGAACACTTTGGCAAACATCCCCATTATGATTGAAGGCAAGTTATTCTGTACCGTTAACTGGATATAACACGAATGATGAATTAGGGAACTATCTATCTATAAAAAAATTGAAAAAGACAGTTCCATGCATTTTGCTCACAGTATTCGGACACCATTGTTTGTTTGGAAGACAGTTCCTACTTTAACCGCAAGTGGCCACCAAAAATGAAATGCAATCGCTTATATTGGATCTTGTGCAATGACACTATTAAACAATGTAACATACAGCCTTTAGTATTGTTAGCTAGCAGTAAAAAATAAATTGATAGCTGTTAAAAATATGTTTGTTAATAGAAAAATCCTGTGAGAGAGATAACTTTGTAATTCCGGTCTGAAATTCTCTAGCCTCAAATCCAATTGATACAATTTTCTATAAAGCAATGTTTCTTTGGAACACAACTATCGAGTTAGAACAGAACTACCTGTAGCTGAGGATAGTTAGGCCTAGAACAATGCCCCGAGGAACTCCTGCAGTAATCATTTTTGGTTTCAGATGATTGATCTCCAATTATATTTCTATGTGTGAGATACAACTCTAACCTTGGGATGTTTTCCCCTGATGGCTACCACCTTCGGCTTTACCGGGGAATTTTGGTCAAATGTTACCTTGATGTCAAAGGCAATATATATCGCGTAACTGCTAGAATTCAGCTTATTGACTCATGTTTGGGGCAAGGCTCTGATTAGGTTTGCAACCAAGTTGTCCTTGCAAAACCCAAGTTTGGCATCAGTGAGGATGTTATTGAAGAGTGAATGCCACATGACAGCATTTTTACTAACACTATCCATCACTTTGCTGACGATCAAGACCAGATTGACTGGATGGTAATCAGGCAGATTGGATAAGCCCTGCTTTTGTTCACAGGACATACATGGGCAATATCCCACCTAGATGGATTGATGCCAGCATTGTAGCTGTAGCGGAACAATTGGGGTACAACCACTGCATGGGTCCTCAATACTGAAAGATCCCATTCAATTTTTTGATGGAAACTCCTCAGCTTTTTGAAAAGATGACATTGTGGTTTGCACCTGAAATCATTCATTAAACTATTTAAAAATTCTCCTTCAAATTTATTCAGGAACAAACCAAATCAAAATATTGTTAGTATTGAATAGTGGATATGCAGGCTTTCCTGTCAGATGTTTCTATTTAGTCAGCTCATCTAGACCACAGTAACCTTTCCCTGAGAAATAATTTACAGTGAATTTAAAAGTTGTGCCTGCTTTCTCACTTCAAATTAACATCATTCCAGTTATGCGGTTATATCCGTGAAGCTCTAAATACTTGAGAGGAAAGGCTATTACTTTGACCCTTGTGGGGTTTTAAGAAGTTGCCAAACTTTTAAAAATTTGTCCAAGAGGTATTTATCATTTTAGAGCCTTTATTAATGTTGGCGAACACAAGTTGTCAAGATGGATTGACGCTGGAGTCCTATTATAAAAATGGATGTAATTTGCAACACTGAGACACAGACACAGACACGAATACATTTCACGTTCAATTCTCTGCACTTCTGAAGGGTTGCCTGGATTCAAAAGGAGTTTTGATAACTGACATCTGCATTTAGCATGGTGTTTTTACTAAATATGCAATGAGAAAATGTGATAAATATACACATTTGAGACCAAATACATACCTTACAGGATTACTTGGAAATACATTTTTCCAAAAGGGACTCATTTTAAATATTCAATATAATAATTTTGCAAAGTTAAAAAAAGTCAAATAATTATTTACTCAGGGGAGTGGTAAAATGCTGTCAACAAAATAATATACTGAATTCTATGCGAGTGAAAAGAAGCTTTTAATTTCAACCCTGGATGTAATTTGGAGTAAATGGTAATAGGCTAATGAGAATACTTACATGAGATGAAAATAAATATAATTGAACCAAAAGTAGACATTTTGAATTCCAAACTTAATGTGGCTACATGCAAACATTTGAGGCAAAGGTAAGTTTTGGTACCTTAGGTGGAATGTAGGAGAACCTGCAAATGCAAATTGCTACCAATGCAGCTATTTGACTTATTGCACCTTTCATCATTTCAATTCTACATTATAGTGTCATGGCAGGATTTATGATTATGTCAAAATAATCACAAAACCTAAGGCACCATAACAACTGGGTTGATGCCAGCAATCTCTTTGGTCCCAAAATTGCACCAGTCAATGCTGTTATTGCAAGTTGGAATTAATTCAAGTGGAGGTTTGAAGCAAATTAGAAGAATAAGGAGAAATAAAATCATGCCATATCAAGCTTAAAACTTGTCTCCAGTGGGCAACAGAAAACAGACCAAAACTGAAAGCAAATAGGAAATCTTTTTTTAACTACCTTTTCTGGACATTTTCTTCGATCTCTTAAATGACTTAGCTCGGGCAGTGCTGAGCTTTTTATCCCTTTTCCTTGAGTCAGCATTGTCTACGGGTTTAGTTGCGCGGGTGAAGCACACAGGCAGTCCAGCAGCACACATCAGAATTGCGGTCATGCCTAAAGGTTCAGTGGTCATCAGCATGCACAGGGGAATGGTGTAACAAAAACAAAATAGAGCACACAAAAGTAAATTAAAAAAGGAACCAGAGGAAATAAAAGAAAGTCAACAGAACTGAAAACCAAAATCACCAAGTGACAAAAATTAATTCATGACACAAAAAGTGGAAGTAAAATTAGTCTGACATTATAGGCCCCTTCACCTCACCAGTGATTTGAAAGAGACTAAGTGAACAAAACCCACAGGATAAGTAGACAGGCCAGTGTGGATACCAGGGCAACAGCAGCAGAAACAATGGAATACTATTTTAGCAGGGAAATCCTAGTTCAGATAAACGTTTTAATGCCACACAGATGTGGTTCTAAACGAAGTATCTATTTAGAATATGCAATAAAGTATGAAAGCATCAACGTCTAAGCAGGTCCAATATTCAGATTTTTCACAAAGCACGGTGCCTTGCACCCCTTCTATGCAGCATTCACTTTCTGAAAAATCAATGTCTTCATCCTTTGTATTCAGCGTGGGAGCTCCATGTAGGACTGTTCCCACACCCTTGCTCAATTAAATATGCAATTGAAAATTAGAGTATTGGTCATTATTATGCAGTTGTGTGGAGTATTTGGAAGAATTGCCTCTAATTTTAAATTAGATTTTTCACTCCTGCAGAAAATCTCTACAAAGATTGAATTTTTTCCAAGTATTAATGTGTGAAGATGATTATCCTTACATTATGTGTTTCCTGCTACTGTGATGTCATACAGAGATAATTGAATATGTCACCTATTGAGGTCAGGATAATTAATGGTCAGTAATCAACAGAGCATAGAAGAGTGAACAGAATTTCCCCAAACTCCACAATTAATCTTGACAAGGTTTTGGAGAGGAAATTCACATTTGGTTAATGTCATTCTGTTTTTACACCATACATTATTTTCAAAATAAATGCTTAATCTTAGAAATTCGGGTACCAAAATCTGAAGGGGTCCATGATAATTGAATGATAAGCCCTCTTTAAAGTAGCAAACATCAAAAGATAATAGATATCTAGTAACACAGGGGTTGACCAAAAGGTTGATCAGAGGTCGAGGTAAAAAGGTAAGCGGAGGAGGCAGATGCATCGAGGAAATTTCAGATCTTAGGGCCCTGACACCAATGATTAAAATCACAGAGAACATCACAGAAAGAGCAAAAGAGCCTAAAGATTAGGCTCAATAGGTGGGGGAGGGGAGAAAACGGCACAGTGCAGCAGAGACCCGGGTTCGATCCTGACTACAGGTGCCGTCTGTGCGGAGTTTGCACATTCTTCCTGTGACTGCGAGGGTTTCCTCTGGGTGCTCTGCTTTCCTCACACATCCCAAAGACATGTGGGTTTCCAGGTTAATTGGCCTCTGTAAATTGCTCCTAGTGTGTAGGTAAAATGTTCAAGAAGGAACTGCAGAGGCTGGAGAATCGAAGGTAGACAAAATTGCTGAAGAAACTCAGCGGGTGCGGCAGCATCTATGGAGCGAAGGAAATAGGCAACGTTTCGGGCCGAAACCCTTCTTCAGTCTGAAGAAGTGTTTCTGCCCGAAACGTTGCCTATTTCCTTCGCTCCATAGATGCTGCCGCACCCTCTGAGTTTCTTCAGCAATTTTGTCTACCTAGTGTGTAGGGCATGGATAAGGAAATGGGATAACACAGAACTAGTGTGAACGGGTGATCGATGGTCAACGTGCACTCGGAGGGCCGAAGGGCTTGTTTCCACTCTGTATCTCCAAAACTAAACTAAACTACATCTGTGGCAAGAAAAACAGAATTAACATTTCAGGTTGTAGACACGGGGTATGATGAAGGGAATCCAACCTGGAATGTTAACTTGACTTCTCTTCCCACGGATGTTGTCAAGCCTGCTGAGGGTTTCCAGCATTTTCTGCTTTTATATTGAAGTTAATTTTTTAAAAAGGGGGAGGCGCCGGCAGCTACCCAAATTGAATTTTTAAGTGCATAAATTGTTTGTTGAAAACAAAACCCACCTATGATAAAATTACTTTTAATGGCTAAATAAAATGGTTGGCTAATAGAAATCTTATGCAAGACTAGAAAAAACGTTAAAAGTTTATAACTGTAAATAAAAAGTGGAAAAAAGATCAATAACCTTAGGCAGACGGTGCATCAAAATTGTGTTAAGACAGCAAAGTGTCATTTAGCAAAAGTCTATGATAAGGATCTCATTTAAAACAGTCAATTTGCTTTGGTCAGAAGAATCAGCCGAGGAAGCGACCACAGTCTAACACCTTCTTCATTCAGGATATTGACAACGGAAGCTTTGGAGGTGATAAGAATATTGCCTTCCATTATCTGCCCACTGTGTAAATGGTAATATGTGACGACTGGTAAGTGTTTTAATCGTTTACCTTAATTTTTGATAAATCACTAATTAATCAATACCTTTAAGTTTTTAATTAAATCACAAACAATTCCTGGCCTGTAATCTAACAGATGCACCACAGCGCGCCTACATTTATCACTTGCATTGTTGGTTGGAGGATTCTAACGCAACTACTGTCAACGTTTTAGCCAGTTCATTCAATTTGAAGTTGCACAGGAATTGTATAATGCATTATCAGATCCAATTTCCAATGGGACCTCCATTTTGGTGGAAAGATGCTATTAAGTATCAGTATATTTTGATATATCCGATTAAGCCAACTGATTCCAAGACTAAAGGGAATGTAGTTAAAGGAAAAGATTTAAGAAGCTTGGAAATAGACGGCGACTAGATTTTCTCCTGCCAACATAACCCGATTTTTCTCCAGCTCCTTGGATCAGACTTAATAACACTTCCCAACTGTGACAACCAACCCTGGACTGCAGCTCAGAATCTGATTGTTTAATTTATGTTACCTGGCAGTCCTGTATTGCAAACATTCTATCAAAAATTCATTTTCACTGAAGTCACCTTAATGGTAAGCGATCTTTTAACAATGTGACTTAAATGTAACGATCAATTGCTCCCCACATCTTATCTTTTAAATTTACAATGGCATAATTGGGTAGTGAAACAATAATCAAATGAAATGTTTATTTAAAATACAAATTTGGTTCACCAATCCTCTAATATTGAACCTCTATCCTTAGCCAAAATCTTTCAATAATGATATATACTGGGTCATAGAATATCAGGGAATGAAAAAGAGCAAGGCCCTTACAAAATTCAAGGCGATGATTCAGAAAAAAACCTCTTACGACACAGATGTAATGTTGGTTACTATATCCAATTGCTTCTACAATGAAATAGGACTTCTTAGGGAATTGAACAATTAAGTTAATAAAATTTGTTCTAAATTTCCAGTTTTCCTATAAATTTGTCCTCTAAAGCAATGCAAAATTACAACATTACCCACCTCTACTTATATCACTATTTAATTTGCCTGGGCTCAATAGCAGAAGTGGTGAAATTTAGTACTTTCATTGCTTTTTGATAAATTGACCCAGTAATGAATGGCAGCAGGGAAATCATGCACGAGAATATTAGTTTTAGGACCACTTATTAAATGGATTGGCAGATTTACTGCTTTCTACACGCAAACAACACAAAAACATGTTTTAAGTGACTAGGTTCACTAATGAAGAATAACTAATGGAAAATTTCAGGCAACCAATTTTAGGTACACTCAGTGAAGATGCCAAAGTTCTTATGGATAAACTGCAATAAGAGTATCATGCTTTAAAAAAATTGTTTTAGCAATTGATGATGCTATCAAGCATTCTAAAATTTAGCAGAGACAAAACATAATGCAAGGAACCAGTAAACTCCTATTGTCTGTGTATTTACGTCTTCTTACAAACATTATGTTGGAAGACACTTTGGCCCTGAGAAATGATGGATAGTTTTATTCTGTCACCTAACCCTCATTAGAAACTAAAATGAAATTACCTCGACTCTTGCCTTAAGGAACCCAGCTAAAGTAAGGTGATGCACTTCCTCTCTCTCCCCCTTATTTGCTTTCTGTTACAGTGCAAATTCATAAATTTAAATCTACTATCTTGTGGAATGAAGTCCTGTTGAGTTAGGTTGAGGGTCCTTTCATTTATTGAAACCCTATTCAGATGCAAGAAAATATTATATTTCAGGACCTTCAATGGGCCGAAAAATAAATATGTAATGAAAATGATAAAAAGAATGGATCGACTGGGCTTAAATTCACTGGAATTAAAAAATGATGACAGGGGATCTTATAGAAACATAAAATTCTTAAGGGATTGGACAGGCTAGATGCAGGAAATGTTCCCGATGTTTGGGGGAGTCCAGAACTAGGGGTCATAGTGTAAGAATAAGGGGTAGTCCATTTTGGACTGAGATGAGGAAAAACTTTTTCACACAGTTGTGAATCTGTGGAATTCTCTGTCACAGAAGGCAGTGGAGGCCAATTCACTGGATGATTTCAAGAGAGAATTATATAGCTCTTAGAACTAACGTAATCACGGGATATGGGGAGAAAGCAGGTTTGGGGTACAGATTTTGAATGATCAGCCATGATCATATTAATGGCGGTGCTGGCTCGAACGGCAGAATGGCCTACCATTGCACCAATTTTCTATGTTTCTATGAAATATTAAATCATGCTCAAAGTGGTACCTCATAGTAATCAGTATTTATCACTTAAACATTAATAGAAAACAGGCTGATGCTGTCTTTGATCGATAATTATGTATCCATGATCTTATTTTATTCCCTCCTCTCAATCTGCTGAAACTAACATTAGCATCCCAAAAAGTTACACTTGTTGAAATCAGCTAATTTAACCTTTTAATTATCAGATTGTGCAGCTTGATATATGTTTTGTGTGTACAATGTGAACTACACAGATATTTTCATCTTTTGGGAAGAGATCTGGCTCTTTAGCTTTATTGAACATTTATATTTTAATAAAATATTAAACAATTACCTGCAAATGCTGGGTAGACATTGTTTGGACCATTCAGCTGTATCGGCAATGCTGGAATGCTGGCAAAAAATGGGGGGGAAAGTGCAAATTACTGGAATTGAAGGAGGAACTGAATAAGATAAACAATAATTCCTCCCAGTAGCTACTTATTATACTTTAAGAATATCAAATGACCTGGTACCTCAGTTTCTGTAGTAGAAAAGATGCTAACTACAGCTACACAGGGAAAGAAGGACATCTGCATAATTACAATGTCTTTCGCATCCTTGGAGGACTTAAAATACGTTTGAAGTGCATTCACTGCTGCAATACAAACAAATGCAGCAAGCTGTGTTACCACAGTAAGATTCTATAAACCTCGACAAGATGGATCACCTGCAAATCTCTTTTGGTTGAGGTATAAATTGATGGTCAGAAAAGTTTCTCTCAGAGCAGCACACGAATGTGTTCTTTATTTTTAGAATAGTGTTTAATCTTAATGGCAGCCTGTTTGGAGAGTTGGTGGGGGAGGGGAGAGTGGGGGTGGGGAGAAAGCAGAAAGGAGAATATAGGGCTTTGAGTAACAGTACACTGCACCTAAACAGTATTGCAGACTGGATTGCACTAGATGGCCCAAGAAAATATATACACTGCAGTTTATAAATTTGGAATGATCGCCATTTACAGGGATTTTAAAATATACCACTTGCTGTATAAAACCGTTATTTTATATGTTATTGAGAGAGTAAAGCGAAAGCTGTACAATCCAGATTGTACAAACACCAAATTACATTTAAATCTCAGGAACTTACTTTGGAGGCAAACATATCAGCCACTTTTCATGCAGTAAAGCCCACAAACACCCAGATAAACTTGATTTTTATTCATTTTTTGAGCTGTATATTGTCAGCAAGGTCAGCATCTATTGACAATCCCCATCTGCCATGGACTGAATGCCTCGTCAGGCCATTTCACAGTCAACATTGGTGGGTCTGGAGTCGCACATAAGCCAGAACAGCCTATGTGACTCCAGAATAGCAGGTTTCCTTCCCTGAAGGACATTTACTTTATGGATTAATCTTTGCAATACTTTGTGCTCATCATTACAAATCACTTGTTAAAAATTCCACATTATTAACTAAACTTACATTCCATAGCTGCCACGAGAGTTGAACAAGATTTTGCCCAAATCCAGTCTTCTTATTTAGCAGAATCGAGATTGTCACCCACAAAACCTGCTCTTTCCTCTCAGCCACCTAGCAAATCCAACAAAGACAATGATGACATCCATCACCCCTCTCAACAGTTCATCTGGCTACGCCACCATGCTGAATACAATATAATTATTTTCCACTGACACTATATTTACAGATGAACTAAACCTCAGAAATAGATCTTTAGGATTCATTTTCTTAACTGCTGGTTGCTGTTCTTGCTTCAGTCACCAGCTGCCATAACTATCACTCATGGGTCTGTATCTGCCAGACTTGATGACTTCAATAACTCCCAGTCAACTTTCCTTTAACATTCTCAGTTTCTGGTGCTCTCTGGTGTGCACGAGTTCGCTTTGCCAAAGCCTCCAATTTCGAGATCTGTCATGTTTAAATCCTACTGCATTCGAGAGATCATGGTGCTTAAATAATTCTGATTGATTCTGCATCATCAATTTTTAACGTTTCAGTATCAACACACATATCATTAACTGCTTGTGCACCAAACTGGGTTTCCCTGTCTGAAACTTGTTTCCTCTCTCCTGCCCTTTGAAATTACATAAGTGGTGCTTGTTTTCATGCGTGTCATGGCTTTTTTCCCTGATTCATTAGATGGAAATAAGAGTGAACTCGAGGTAGCACTGGTGAAAAAAATGGGGTGAAGATGAAATAGATCAGTTGTTATGCACTAAAAGCAGCAGACTGGGAAATATATGCTGGGGATATGCAGGCAGAGAAATGACTCCGTGATTGCTTGGAGTCAGCAGACTGGGCGACGTTCAAGGATGTTGCATCAGACCTGAATGTATACGTCACAATTGTTAACGACTTCAAAAAGAAATGTGTGGAGGAGTTTTGTTTCCACGAAAACCATCCGAATGTTCGACAACCAGAAGCCTTGGTGGAACCAGAAAGTCAGTATTCTTGAGGACCAGATCTCGGGCGTTCAAGTCTGGCGACGCAGTCATGGGTGTCCAGATACGACCTCGAAAAAGCCATCAAAAAGGTTAAAAGGGTACCTCGGCTCTAGGTTGGAGGACAAGGCGGACCTTCCACAGCTCTGGCAGTGTTTGTACGCCGTCACTTCCTACAAGGCAAAATCAAGTGGCAGTTCAAACGACAGCAAGGCATAATTTCCAGACGAGCTCAATTTGTGCTAAGCACACTTCAATAGGAAAAACACTGATGTGCATTTTCGGGCCTCCATAGCCTCCCATGGAATTGCAATCTCAATCATACAGACATTCTTCAGGAGGGTGAACCCTCAGAGATCCTCGGGAAACAATGGTCACGTTCTCAAAACCTGCGCGGACCAACTGACTGGAGTTTTTGTAACTTCAACCTCTCATTACTGTGGTCAGAGGTTCCAACCTGCTTCAAAAGGACATCAATAATATCGGTGCCCAAGATGAGCTAGATGACATGCCTCAATAAACACCAACTATTGATACCAACATCCGTGATGATGAAGTGCTTTGAGAGGTTGGTTATGGGGCATATCAAGTCCCTGTTCAGCCCACTATAATTTGCCTATTGCCACAATAGATCAACAGGCGTTGCGATCCGCACTGGACAATAAAAAACACATATATCAGGCAGTTGCTCATAGACGTAGTTCGGCGCTCAACACCATCATCCTATTCAAAATTGTTAGCACACTCAGAACTGGGTCTCTGTGCACCCCTTTGTAAATGGATCCTCGACTTCCGCATCAACAGAGCTAAATTGGTATGAATTGGCAACAACCCTTCTTCCTCGATAACTATCAGCACAGGGCACCTTACGGCTGTGTGCTCAGCCCCTTCCTTCTCTACTCACTAAATACCCATGACTGTGCAGCGGACACAGTTCTAACGCCATCTTTAAATTAGCTGAAGACACTACAGATGCACAAATTATGATCATGTCAGAGAAGAGAAGAGGGGAGGAGAGGGTCGATTGCCTGATTGAATGGTGCCAGAACGTCAGTAAAACAGAGGAACTGATCGTTGAACTTAGAAGAGGTAGGCTGAGGATCCACTAACCTATCTTCATCAAAGTGTCGGTGTTGAGAGTCAACAATTTCAAGTTCCTAGCCTGCATATCTCTGAAGATCTGTCCTCGACCCAGCATAGTGATGTAATCATAAAGAAAGCCCATCAACGTCTTTATTTCTTGAGAAGACAGAGGAGATTTGGTACATCGACGAATACTCTCCTGAACTTCTACAGGAGTAGGTAGAGACCATATTGACAAGTTGAATCTCGGCCTGGTTCAGCAACTCCAACGCCCAGGAATGAAGATTATAAAAAGTGGTGAACACTGCCTGGTCCATCATGGTACTCACCTCCCCACCATCCAAGGGATCTATAGAGCTGCCGTTTCAAAATGGCAGCCAGCATCGTCAAGGACCCACACCACCTGGCCATGCACTCATTTCATTCCTGACATCAGGAAGAAGGTATAAGGAGTCTGAAAACTGTAACCTTCAGGCTCATGAACAACTTCTTCCCACAATCATCAGGCTATTGAACACTATGAACTTCAACACCGAACTATGAACAGCCTGGGATGCATTAGGGACTTTGGGCTTGTTTTGTTTTTGCACTATATTCGGTTTATTCATTTATTGAACTTATTTTCTTTTTGTTTGTTCATCACACTATCTATCGATTACTGTGTTTACGACCAGTTGTGCTGCTGCTACAAGTAAGAATTTCATTCTTCTGTTTTAGGACATACGACATAAACCACTCTTTAGATGGTGACTTGGTTCAAGGTCTGTAATGCTGCAATGATACTGGGCAAGAAATCATAACTAAAAACCAAGATAAATTGCATATGGTAGTCAATTTAAATGGAAAATACCAGGACAGTATATTTTATGGGGTGGCAGCAAAAGTTCCTTCAACTGATTTATATTTGTTGACCTAACAGGTACAGAAAATGCTTTGTGCAATTATCAAAAGATCTGAAATAAAACAGAAAATGCTGGAAATGTTCACCAAGTCAGACAGTACCTATGAGAAGAGGACCCAAGTTAATGTTTAGGTCAGTGACTTTACATAGGAACTGGGAAAAATTAAAGATAAACCACCATCACAATGTAGGAATTGGGAGAAGGAGAAAAGGATGGTGAAAAGAAGGCAAGATGAAATGACAAAAGGAATGATTGTGCAAATGTTCTAACAGGACATTAAGAGACAAAATAGGTGATTAGGAAGGAAGTTGAATAATTGCCTAAAATTACAGTAAGACAGAGGAAACCAAAATGAAAGTGGAAAAGATAGAAATGCTCGTTGTTTGAGACTGTTGACCTTAATGTTGAGCCAAGGCAGCTGCAAAATCCCTTGATGAAAGATTGTTCCTCAAGATTACATTGACCTTCAAAGGAACAGTACAAGAGGCCCAAGGAAGATAAACAAATGGGAATTGGTGAAGACAGCAAAGCACAGAGCCACTATTACAGACTGAACAGACATTCTGTAGAGCAATTACCTAATCAGCACTTGTTCTGCTCAATGCAATAAAGACTATTTAAGTAGTAAACTATAATGAGTGCAATACAGCTTAATCTTACTTGGCCCCTCAAGCCTGCTCCTCCATTTAATATGATCAGCCGATCGGAATTTAACCTCAACCCTGCATTCCCATTTACAAAGGACAAAGGACATTTATTATCACATACACCAATTGGTGTAGAGAAATTTGACTTGCCATTGCAGCACACTAGTAACCATTCACCTTCTGCCTATCATATACAAATATGAGAGGCATAGATAGGCTAGACAGCCAGAATATTTGACCCAGGATGGAAACATCAAATACTGCAGGGCTTTAACATGAGGGGGCCAACGTTTAAAGGAGACGCGCAAGAAATTTACACGGAGGGTGGCATATGCCTGGAATGTGCTGCTGGGAGCAGTGGTTGAACCAGATACACTAGACTAGCAGCTTAAAAAAAAAACGTTTGGCCTCCACATGGTTATGCAAGGAATGGAGGGATATGGGTAGTATGCTGGTAAATAAGTGATGACCTTGGCATCATGTTCGGTACTGACATTGTGGGCTGAAAGGCTAGTTCTTGTGCTGTGTTGTTCTATTTCCTAATATCAGCCAGGCAACAATTTGGGCATTTGACTGTGGACATCATTAGCTTGATCTTATCCTTACCCTAAGTGTGCCCATGTAGGAACTGTTGAGAATCAATTTTAGTCAGGAACTGGGAATTCAATTTTAGTCTATAAGCAGTAGCTGGAGGTAATCTGAAACTTAAGCAGTGCTCCAATGCTAACCTTTCTTCTATAAATCAAGGAACAGCATCCATTTCAATTACAGGACGTTTAACATTCCAAATCGCACATAGGTTGTTTAATATCTCGCCCGAACAATACTGTATGGGACCAATCACTCTGCACTGAAGATGCCCACCACGATTTCTGTAATCGGTACTTGGGAGTGGCACTTGCTCCCTTCCCTACTGAGCCCGAGCCCATGAGTGATACAAATGGAGCCACAGCTGACAAGTAGCCCACAAATACAGAGATTTACAGGTACATGTGTAAATGCACACCATCAGAAGCAGCAGGGAAGCAAAGAATACCAGAAGGAAACAAACTTTAAAGGGATGAATTGGCAGCAACTTTTATTTCCAATTTGTTAGGCAATAAGTCATCATAAGTGATACGAGTAGAATTAGGCCATTCGGCCCATCAAGTCTACTCCTCCATTCAATCATTGTTGATCTGTCTCTTCCTCCTAACCCCATTCTCCTGCCTTCTCTGACACGTACTAATCAGGAATCTATCTATCTCTGCCTTAAAAATATCCACTGACTTTACCTCCACAGCCTTCTGTGGCAAAAGAATTCCAGATTCACCACCCCTCTGACTAAAGAGATTCCTCTTCAACTCCTTCCTAAAAGAACGTCATTTAATTCTGAAGCTATGACCTCTAGTCTCTTCCACCAGTGGATACATCCTCTCCACATCCACTCTATCCAAGCCTTTCACTATTCTGTACTTTTCAATGAGGTCCTCCCCTCCTTCATCTAAACTCCAGCGAATATAGGCCCAGTGCCGTCAAACGCTCATCATATATTAACCTACTCATTCCTGGGATCATTCTTGTAAACGTCCTCTGGACCCTCTCCAGAGCCATCTGGCGTCTCTTTCGTCTCTCCAAACGTATTGAAATGTTTTCAAAAAACTGCTGTTAATGTTCGAAATTTGAATCTATGCAAACACGCTCTCAGAAGTCACGTCACAAGCAGTTCTCTGCATACTGATTCTAGAGTGCCTGTGCTACAATGTTGAGCACTTCGTACAGCTCTCGAGCACTAACATTTGTTCCAGAAACTATGTAAAGGTTGCTGAATTCCACCGATCATGTTAGAGCTAATCTGAGACAGAGCGTCTGAGAAGTAGATGTATGGTAATACACTATACTACAGGGTTGTCAAATCTGGGACCTAAATATTCAAGATTCAAGAGTTTATTGTCATGTGTCCCTGATAGGACAATGAAATTCTTGCTTTGCTTCAGCACAACAGAACATAGTAGGCATTGATTACAAAACAGATCAGTGTGTCCATATACCATTATATAAATATATACACACATGAATAAATAACCTGATAAAGTGCAAATAACAGATAAAGGGCTATTAATGTTCAGAGTTTTGCCTGAGCCAAGTTTAATAGCCTGATGGCTGTGGGGAAGTAGCTATTCCTGAACCTGGTCGTTGCAGTCTTCAGGCTCCTGTACCTTTTACCTGAAGGTAGCGGGGAGATGAGTCTGTGGCTAGGATGGTGTGGGTCCTGTGCATTCGACATTTAGAAAAGTCAGGCAAAAAAGAAAAATGGACATGGAGGAACACTTAATAAGAGATGCCATCTGTACAATAGTTAGAACAGATTTTGGCTTGCCTTATCATAATAGAATTAGAATTAGCAGAGGCAGAAAACATTAGTGGGAGTTGATTATATGCCTTTGACTAGTAGTGTTGTAGGGTGCAGAATAAATGAGGAAATTAGATGTGCATGTAACAAGAGTAATGCAATAATCATAGGGGACTTTAATTAGTACTTGCAAAGTACAGGGCAAAATGCTGGAATGCATACAAGATTCCTTATGAAACAGATTACAGAATTGGCCATTTAAAATCCAACACATAACACCAAGAAATAATTAATTAATAATCATTGCAAAGGAGTGGCCTGGAGAGAATAATCATATCATGACTGCATTGAATTCAAACGTGACGTAACTTAATCTGAAACCAAAATGCTTAATCCAGATAAGGGAAACTAGGTGGGTATTAGAGGCAGGATGAAAAGGACAGATTTGGAAATAACATTAAAGGATATGAGTGGCCATGCAATAGCTAGAATTTACAGAAATATGACACGTGGGAACAAATATACAAAGACGCAACAGAGAAAGTGGTTCAGCAATGGATTACAGGAGAAAATGAATAGTATTAAATGCTAAACAAAAAGCTTGCTCGTAAAAAGTGAGGTTCGAGCCTGAGGATTGGGAGCAAGAAAGGATGACCAAAAGAAATTGGTAAAAGAGAGTACATTTGAGAGGGATATAAAAGCACAGCACAAGAGCTTCCATAGACATTTATAAAGGAAAAGATTAGCAAGTGTAAATGTGGAACACTTACAGAAATGGGAAAGTTATAATAGGAAATAAGAATACAGAAGTGAAACCAGATAGTTTGTCTCTACCTTCACAGAGGAAGGCACCAAAAGCATCCAATAAATATACAAGAGCCTACCTCAAAGCGACAATGTGAAAGTGAAAAAAACTACTGTTAAGAGAAGATGAGCCTAAAAACTGATGAACCCAAGGTCTCGATGATCTCCCCAGGGACGATAATGGATGCTCTGATTATCATTGTTAAAAACGTTATAGACTCTGGAATTGTGCCTACCAATCTGACTGCACTATTTAAGAGAGGAGGCAGTGAGAAAACAGGGAACTACCAACCCATTCACCTGACATTTGTAATGGAAGAATGGTGGCATCTATAAGATACTTAGAAAATAATAGATCCATGTTAACTCTCCTCGGTCATATTCAGAAATAAATCGTTTAATCGATCTATTGGAATTATTTGAGGACATACCTTGTAGAGTAGATTGGGGGGGGGGGGGCGGGGGTCAGAGTGTTGGTAAAGAAATCAGAGGCTTTCAAATAGATCCGACACAGGAGGTTGTTAAAAAAAAATGTGAACACATGGAACTGAATGCAACATACAAACATGAAGTGAAAGATTGTGAATAGATAGAAAACAAAGGGTACAAATAATTGGGTCATCTTTGGGTTAGCAGACTACGACTACAGGTATTGGTGCTTGGACTCTAACTATCACAATCGTGGATTTAGGCAGGAAGACCAAATGTACCATTTCAAAGTTTGCTGCCGATATGAAAGCAGGTAGAAACAGAGGTAGTGATGAGAATTAAAGGGTCTCAGAGAATTTGGCCAACCCAACTGAATGGGCAACACCATGGCAGATGGAATATTATGTGGAAAATTGAGAGATCAGCTTTGATCGAAAAACCCAGAAATGTGTAAAACAGTCCAGAAATCCCAAGGCCGTTGAATGTGTCTCACTGGATGGCCATTCTCACAAGCCCATTAAAACAACCAAGCTCACTGAAATTTAGAAAAGGTAATGTGGAACATCAAAAAAGGGAGAATTAAAATTGTGTTGGGGTATTAATGGGAATACATCAAAAAACAATAAATGTTCCAATCTGGTACCATCGATTCCCAAGGATGCCAAATTATTTAAGTTTTATGATATTCTTTTTAAATGGTAAATAATTGGGCAAAACAAAGTAGCTGGAAGTGCTTGTACATAATTCACAGATGCAGTAATTGTGATAGCGAATGATATACTGGTATTTTTATTAAAGAGGACATGATCGATTCTGCTTAATTTATTGGCCTATCCACCAGGAAGCAATAACTTTCCTAATTCGCATGAAGCCCACAGTATATTGTAATGATGGATACAGGTTATAAATACAACAAAAAAATGTAAAACAGCATTCTGTGAATCTGTGGAATTCTTTGCCACAGAAGGCTGTAGAAGCCAAGTCAGTGGATATTGTAGTGGCAGAGATAGATAGATTTTTGATTAGTACATGTGTCAGAGGCTATGGGGAGAAGGCAGGAGAATGGGGTTAGGAGGGAGAGATAGATCAGCCATAATTGAATGGCAGAGTAGGCTTGATGGTTCATCCCTTTCTGGCGAAAAAATAAAATGGGGAAGGCGGCTCAACCATGGCTAATGAGGGAAATCGAGGATAGTGTTAAATCCAAGGAAGAGGCATATCAATTGGCCAAAGGAAGCAGCAAACCGAAGGACTGGGAGAAATTTAGAACAGAGGGCAAAGGGGTTAATTAGGTGTGGGGGGGGGGGGGGGGAAGAGCATGAAAGAAACCTTGCGGGGAATATAAAAACTGACACTAAAAGCTTCTTTAGATATGTAAAAAGGAAAAGATTAGTGAAGACAAATGTAGGTCCCTTACAGTCAGAGACAGGTGAATTTATAATGGGAAACAAGGAAATGGCAGAACGGTTAAACAAGTACTTTGGTTCTGTCTTCACTAAGGAAGACACAAACAATCTCCCAGGAATACTAGGAGACCGAGGATGCAGTGGTAGGGAGGAACTGAAGGGAATCTACATTAGTCAGGAAATGGTGTTAGGTAAACTGTTGGGACTGAAGGCAGATAAATCCCCAGGGCCTGATGGTCTGCATACCAGAGTACTCAAGGAGGTGGCCCTAGAAATCATGTATGCATTGGTGAACATTTTCCAATGTTCTCTCGACTCCCGATCAGTTCCTGTGGACTGGAGGGTAGCCAATGTAACTCCACTTTTTAAGAGAGAGAGAGAGAAAACGGGGAATTACATCGGTAGTGGGGAAGATGCTTGAGTCGATTATTAAAGATGTTATAGCAGCGCAGTTGGAAAGCAGTGACAGGATCGGTCAAAGTCAGCATGGATTTATTTAGGGGAAATCATGTTTGACTAATCTTCTGGAATTTTTTGAGGATGTAACAAGTAGAATGGATAAGGCAGAGCCCAGTGGATGTGGTGTTTCTGGACTTTCAAAAAGCCTTTGACAAGGTCCCACACAAGAGATTAGTGTGCAAAATTAGAGCACATGGTATTGGGAGTAGGGTATTGACATGGATAGAGAACTGGTTGGCAGACAGGAAGCAAAGAGTAGGAATTAACGGGTCTTTTTCAGAATGGCAGGCAGTGACTAGTGGGGTGCCGCAAGGCTCAGTGCTGAGACCCCAGTTATTTACAATATATATTAATGATTTAGACAAGGGAATTAAATGTGACAATTCCAAGTTTGTGGATGACACAAAGCTGGGTGGCAGTGTGAGCTGCGAGGAGGATGCTATTACGCTGCAGGGTGACTTGGATAGGTTGGGTGAGTGGGCAGATGCAGTATAATGTTGGCCTTCATTGTGAGAGGATTTGAGTCTACTGTGGTTGTACAGGGACCTGGTGAGACCGCAACTGGAGTATTGTGTGCAATTTTGGTCTCATAATTTGAGGAAGGACATCATTGCTATTGAGGGAGTGCAGCGTAGATTCACCAGGTTAATTCCTGGGATGGCGGGACTGACATATGATGAAAGAATGGGTCGACTGGGCTTGTATTCACTGGAATTTAGAAGGATGAGAGGAGATATTATAGAAACAGATACAATTCTTAAAGGATTGGACAGGTTAGATGCAGGAAAAATGTTCCTGATGTTGGGGGAGTCCAGAACCAGGGTTCAGTTTAGGAATAAGGGGTAGGCCATTTAGGACTGAGATGAGGAAAAACGTTTTCACCCAGAGAGTTGTGAATCTGGAATTCGCTG
This sequence comes from Malacoraja senta, assembly GCA_038087875.1. Lineage (NCBI taxonomy): Eukaryota > Metazoa > Chordata > Chondrichthyes > Rajiformes > Rajidae > Malacoraja > Malacoraja senta. Next base: position 16,045,053 of record CM075982.1, read on the forward strand.
CCACAGAAGGCAGTGGAGGCCAATTCATTGGATGTTTTCAAGAGGGAGTTAGATTTAGCTCTTGGAGCTAAAGGAATCAAGGGATATGGGGAAAAAGCAAGAACGGGTTACTGATTTTAGATGATCATCCATGATCATATTGAATGGCAGTGCTGGCTCGAAGATCCAAATGGCCTACTCCTGCACCTACTTTTCTATGATGGGCAGAATAGCCTAATTCAACTCCTATCAGTTATGACCTTATGATTTATGACCTTCCACTACCAATGTCAGGCGAACAGTTTAGTAGTTCCCCGTTTTATCACTCCCTCCTCTCTTAAATAGTGCAGTCAGATTGGTAGGCACAATTCCAGAATCTATAACATTTTTACCAATGAGCATCCATTATTGCCCCTGGGGAGATCATCAGTTTTTAGGCTCATCAACTTCTCTAACAGACAGGAAGGTCTGGAGACTCTGGTTGGTAGTTCCAAGGAAAAGGCCTGTTCATTGAAGGAACAACAGCCAATGGTGGAGTCGAGATAGCAGAGACCATCGGCTTAATAAAGAACAGTACAGCTCAGGAACTGGCCCATTGGCCCAGAACGTCCATGTCAAACAGCTCGATCTATTAATGTCCAAGAGCATTATCTTGTGCTCGATACCAATGCAACCTATTGTATGAATGAAAGATGATCCGGCAAGCTGAAGATGTTATTGAAACAAACCTAAAGACTGATACACACAGGTATGGGAGAGAATAAACACAAGAAATGGGAGAAGTAGACCATTTTCACTATTTAGTTAGATTACAGCGGAATGAAGTGGCTGAAGCATTAAGGAGTACGGAATTTCAAAAGACATATGATTCTAGGACTATCTTAGTAAGAGATGTTCTTTATGATGGTGCTCATCTCTTAATCATTGTTCTTTGCTAAGATAGTCCAAATAATTTTTCTCTAAGCACTGCGGATGCATGTCAGTTTTTCCCTTTTACCCCTTTCCAGCAGCTTGCTCATGCATTCCTTTCCAGCAGCCTCTGCTCATGCATTCCAAGGGACTGTTTGTTAATGAACCCACACCTAAGAGAAACTTTGTGCAGAAGCCTACAGTCATCAAACATTTCTTCAATGCCTGCCACATCACTCCATCATAATCTTCAGTGCTGACTCCATTTAATTGCCAAATTCCAATTAACTCTCAATTCTCCTGCACTATAAAAGTTTATCCAAGCCTTGAATATACTAAATGACACAGCATCCACAGCTGTCTGGAATAGACAATTACAAACCTTCATCTCCAGATTATCTCCTAATTCTAAACCCCTTCACTAAAACCAACTCAGTGTGACAGCTCAGAATCTTAAATTTCACTAAAATCATATTATATTCCTCTAATCTTCAGAGTATATAGTCTAGTCAATCTTGTCCTAAAGATCTCTTAATATCAGGAATTAATCCAGTGTGAAACCAAAAATGGTGGAAATATTCAACAAGTCAGGCATCATTTATAATGACAGAGAAACAGTTACCACTTAAGGCCAATGACCTCCCGTTAGAACTATTGAAAGTTTCAGTTCTGATGATAGGTTATTGACCAAAATGCTAACTGTTTTTAGCTTAACAAACAATGTCTGAGCTGCTGAATATTTCCAGCACATTGTTTTAATTTTACATTTCCAGCATCTGTAGTTTAATTTTGCTTTTTAGTTAATTTAGTGAACCCTGAAACACTCCAAGGCAAGTATACCCTTCCTTAAATATGAAATCCAACCCCCCCAGGAATCTATCAAAAAACATGTCAGCGAATCACCGTTTCTGGTCTAATAATGCACTGAAAGTTTAGGAAAAAACCTTCAGCTGACCAGCTCCAAAATAGGAATGGCTAATTAATTGGTTTCAATTGGATTTTGCTCAATTAAACTTCAATTAAAGTTAGACAGGTTCACATGCGCCTCCTCTAACCTCATCTACTGTTCCTGTACATTGGTGAGACCAAAGGTAGATTCGGCAAATGTTTCGCTGAATACTTGCACTCCATCCATCTAGGTCTATGGGATCTCTTGGTTTCCAACCATTTCAACTTCTTTTCCCCTTCCCATTCTGTTCTGGGCCCAGTCTGTCGCCAGAGTGAGGCTACACGCAAATTGGAGGAACAGCACCTCATATTTTGTTTGGGTTGTTTACAATGCAGCAGTATGAACAATGAATTCTCTAATTTTAAGTAACTTCATCTCATCCCTCCCCCTCCCTCCTTACCCCTTTCCACCTCCATTGTCATATTATCCGTTCCACATCGTTTCCTTTGAGATCACACCTTCCCTAGCCAACAATGGACCTACCAGACAAAGCCCTGCCCGAGGCCATTTGCAGCAATCCCTGACTTTCAGTCTGAAGAAGGGACCCGACCCAAAACATCACCCATCCTTTTTCTCCAGAGATGCCTGACCTTTGAGTTACTCCAGCACTTTGTGCCTCTCTTCAGCATATAATGAGTCAAGAGCAGGTTCACTTATCCACTAAAGATTCTTTCCACATCTCCCCAATTGAGACACATCAGGTATAATTCTTGCCAAGATTCTTAACTGAAACAAACTCATTCAGAAATCAAGACTACATTGTTCCAAATTTCCCCTGGCGGGCAGAATTACCTTAGTTCTGGCACTTTGTATTCTTTCACTTGGGCAGAACAGCAAGTTCTGTCACTTATGCTCTGGCAGGTCACAGCATTCTGCTGCAAACTTAATATTGCCAAACAGAACACAGTGTATTAACTACTGCATTTGATTTTCTCAGTGACTTCTACCATTGGCAGCAAATGGGCTTCCATCTGCCAATTAACCATCCACCCAGAAAAAGGTGATTAATTTAATACCATTTAATAATTAACCACTGGTCTCATAAATCAATCTTCAGCTGCAACCACACACACAAGATAATTAGCAGGTAAAAGAGCTCCAGAAGCAGGAAGAACATAATTAAGTACCATGTCAGTATGGCTTTGAAAATTAATCAAATCCAAATAATTCTGTTATACTACCATGGCCAATTATCTACAGAGTGCCCTAAAATAACTTATTATGGAAACAGAGATAGCTCTTATAGCTGTAACTTACCGTATGTGAATAATGAACTTATTGCATTCTATCTTTTCATGCTCTCTCCACTGCTCCCTGAACAAAGTAATTTGAATAGCACCTTCCACAAGTTTGGGAGTGTTTCATAAACTTCACAGCCCATGATTTATTCATGAAGCATGTTTGGGAGCAACCTGTGCACAGTGAGATCCAGACAATGCAAAAATATAAATGGGCAATATAATGGTTAAATTACAGGACTATATCCAGAGGCCAGAACTATTCATCAAGGTGTGCACATTTAAATCCCATCAGTGCAATTGGGGAATGTAATTATTGGTCAGGCCAGTAGTTTCCTCCAAGATACTCCTAAAAATATATATTTTTTTGACCATTTGTTTGGGTAGGACGACTGAAGTGGTTTCAGACTTTTCAAAGGCTTTACAAGAATGCAAGGTGTGTTTCATGCACATTAATGCCAGATGTGGCACAAAGGTGGGGCTTTTTTGCAATTTGTAAGTGTTACATTCCCAGGGCAATAATCAAGCTGCAACAGCACAGCCATATTATTTGCTTCTGTAGTTCCAAATTGAAAGCAAGGTCTGTTTTTTTCCTTGAGCAGAGATAAAATTGGATAAAATGGGTATGTATGTCTTAGCCCCATTGAGTGCATTCAGTACTACTGAATTACTCATGATTTACTACAATGTATTACAATGTGAGTCTTACAGTAAGCTACATGGGAACTATGTCACTGTTCACAATGACTGTGGAAATGCAAGTCAAAGTACTGCTTTAAGTTTTAATGCTATACCTTGAACCATTAGAGATGTGCAAATTAGATGTTGTAGATTGCCCTGTTGCAGCTAATGCTGAGCGAGGCCAATTTTGATTTCCACCAGGCGCTGGACCGAGAGACACTGGCCTCTTACTGTAAGGGTAGTATCCATGGTTAGGAGACATCACCAGAGATGACCTACTAGATGTTTGTTGAGAAGGTCCTGCCAAGTTGTAGGCAGCATGCCGACTACGATTTAAAATAGGTCCTGAGCCTGTATAAGATAGACACTGATGACAAGAACAGTTTTGACCTCTATGCAGTGGTCCAGAAATGAGTAGCGGATAGGGTGCATCCAAATATCTTTGAATTCGTCTCCTGAATCCAGTAGATTTATTTATCTGACATAACCCAGCCAAATCCACCACATAGCTGTAACCAAAGTTTCCTAGATCAGCCATTTGCTGTCTTCCATTTATGCAATTCTCTATGAAAATGGAAATGGTTGTTTCATAGGTTGTCCATCCACCTTCATCGTTTTCCCATTGCCATAATAATCCTTGTCCTGGTGCAGATGACTGAGGATATAATTGCTTCCTAACTCTTCGCATTCTTCCTGCAAATAAAAAAAGAAATACGTTAAAATCCAGAGGGAACACAGTGGGAAATATAAAAGATAAAATAATCAGTATTTTTCATTAGGATACTTTGCTCAGTAACCTAATGGTCACTGTATTTTCTCAAGTGTAAATTGATTTCCCCCAAGCTTATGTAACTGAGGTACTGTGCATAATTAAGATCTTATAACATTACAGAACAGCTCTCTTTACTAATTTCTTCTAAAATCATTAGGAATATACTGAGAAATGAGAATTTGCAATTTCTCCAAGTTCGACATCGTGTTGAGAATGAATGACTTTATCTTCTGCATTTTTCTTATGAGATTGCCCTGAACACAATTCTTCTGCAAAATTATAGTTAATTCGAGGTATCACTTGCGTATCCTCTTAGATATTGAGTAATCAAAGGCATACTATAACAGGTAGACACAAAACGCTAGAGTAAGTTAGAAGCAGCATCTCTGGTGAGGAATGGGTGACGTTTCGGGTCGAGACCCTTCTTCCTTCTCTCCAGAGATGCTGCTTGTCCCTCTAACTTACTCTAGCATTTGGAGTTACTCCAACATTTTATGTCCACCTTCGTTTTAAACCAGCATCTGCAGTATGTTATAACAGGTTCCTCCCCCCCACCCCACCAGATTCAAACCATGTGCAGGAAGTAAATATCAGTGTTAAACCTGCAGTATTTTACATTTGTATCATTTGTTGCATTTGTTACTTGGATGGTGGGTGGGGGATGGAGGGAAGGAAGAAATATGGGCATTGTTATCCAAACCTGCATTAATTTTACTGTTTTCCATAATGCTTCCGCGGTTTTGCAGTTATCCTGCATCACCCAGGAACTTAATACCCGTAAATAATGGAAAAAGTGTGAGAGTATTAAGCTTGTCCGTCCTATTTTCCTAACAGTGCTTCAAATAAAGCGGAAATTCCTCATGCAGGAAAGGTAGTGCAGATATGTAGACCTAGACCAGCAGTAGAGGCAATCTTTGGGCAAGCAACATGCATTCTGACTCTGGCATTCTCACTGTAATTCCCCTGCATCTTGGGCAGAACAGTGGCAATGTGATTTTCACTATGAGTAGGCTCCCAGCTATCTTTAGCCACAGCGAGTGTGTTCTTTTTCCGTTATTACATCTCTGATGTCTGCTGGGCTTCAATAAGAGACAATGTGCTTTCCATAGCACTGTCAGGAGTCTCCACAATGGAATTTATCACTTAAATCTATCATAAACCAGCATGTCGTTGGAATGTCAGAGGAAATCGGAGTACCCGGAGGAAACCCACATGGCCACAGGGAGAATGTGCAAACTCCACACACACAGCACCCGAGGTCAGGATCAAACCTAGGTCTCTGGCACTGCGAGGAAGCAGCTCTACCAGTTCATTTAACAATTGTCTAATATATGGAACAACACTAAAATACAACTAAACCATTCTATGTATTTAACAATCACCCCCGCACATACAGGTTTCCTGTTATTCTATCCAACATCCTGTGAAGGCCACTATGTCAGTGTGCAGTCTATTAAAACCAGCACATACCATGCCAGCTCACGTCTTCAAAGACTTCTTTATCTATTTTTCTGAACAGTCCCACCCTGGTGATTCCAAAACAATGTCACCTTTTTTCCCACACTTCCACTTGAATGCTCATGAAGTAAGACCTTTAAACTGGCAGTGTGAATTTTAAAAATATCAGTCTCAAATGTAGGAATAACTAGGTTCAGTGTATCTGATGCAAAACTAGCGTCAGTGGATAGTTGAGCTTAGAAACACAAAGGCAGCTCCAATCAGTCCTTGTCCAAATGCCAAGCCACCCTACATTTCAAACCAAGCTGGTGTTAAATTGTCAAAATAATGGATTACAGACACTGGTTTAGCCAAAGAGATACCACGTGCTAATTAATTCAGCATATCGTGCAGCATCTCTGGAGAACATGGATAGGCGACATTTTGGGATGGGACCCCTCTTTTCAAGGATGTGAGCCTTTTTCATTTCATGCAAAGGCTGCCAGGATAGCTGCCACAGAAGTATGTCACCAAAAAAATCATGTTGTATTTAAATGTAAATGAATGTGCATTCCTAGCATTCATTATCAAAGTAGAACAACCTTTACCATTGCATTCTAGCATTTCATAATTATTGAGAAACAGGACCTTTTCGGAATTTGTTTCTTTTCTCTAGCTGTGACCCACAATGGAACATCTTTGGCCTTGAAATCACTTCCTAAATCTATCAAGAGGTTTGAAAGTTATTTGCAACCTCCAAGGTATAAAAGTTCTCTAAATGTGACTGAAACAGACGAAATAGAGCAAGACAGTTGTTTTTCCCTCAGAATGGGAGCCTGGAGAAAGAGAACAAAAAAAGGAGTGCTCAGGCTGCTCTCATTCTTCACTTGGTTTTGGCTGCATGGATTGGCAACTTTGTGGGTGATGCTCTCCCCTTGTGTGCGTAGGGAGACTACGGGATTCTTTGATATTAGGAAGCATTTCTTTACCCAAATACAAATCTTCTGCATCACCCCTGCACTCCACCCAAAGAGATAAGAGCAGCTGAATGTTTCAACACTTATATGCAATTAAGAATAGCAGAACCAAGATACGCAAGAAATTAAGACAACATTCAATCATAATTTTACCAAAAGGCAAAATGGGTTATGGGGACAGCCTATTACTGCTCCAAGATAAAGTGGGATCAACATCAAATCAATACTCAAATTAAAATCTCGAAAACTGGCACATGTTGTTACGACATATTATTTAAGAAAGATCTTAATTTATAACATAGTTCAGATGATTTAGAAATAATCTGAGGGCTCAACCAAGATTATGATCAAACTTATTGTCCCAGGACACCCATTTTAACAAGAATTATTTTTCTAAAATCGAACACAGATGCGAAGATCCAAATGCTTCACAACAAAAGCACCAGATAACTACTAAGCTGAATCGTGGCTATTCTATATATCTTTTTGAGCTCATAGTGGCTGCAGTTTAATTCAATAGTGTCCCATTGGACAAAAGCATTTATTATATTTGAAATTTTGTGGCACATTGCAATTAGCTCATCATTGATTTGTAAATTCTGCATGTGATCATTTTTTTTGTTATGGCGGCGCCTCGTGGCAGCGGCCTCTGCGATCTGTCTCTTTTAAAAAAAAAATTGTCCTGTTGAGTGTATAGTTTGGTTGTAGCTTATATATTGTTTTTAGCTGTGTATATGTGGGGGGCGGGGGGGGGGGGACTTTTAAATCTCTTCCCTGTACGGGGGACCCGACTTTTTCCCTGTCGGGTCTCCGTTGACGTTGGGGCCAAGCACCGTGGAGTGGCCTCCAACCGGAACGACCTGGGGGCTCCAGTGGACTCACCATCGTGGAGCGTGGAGAGCTGTGGTGGCACGCAGCTGAGACCCGACTTCGGAGCTTCGGAGGCTCCAGCCGCAGGCCCGGTGGACGGTGACATCGGGAGCTTGCGGGTCCCTGGTGGGAGAACGCTTTTCGGAGCTCCCGCAACAGCAACTTCTCCCGCCCAAATTGCGGGGTTGAACACGACCCGGAACGGGGCCTTACATCGCCCGCCTCTGCCTTAACGGTCGCGGGACTTGCCATCGCCCGCCGGGGGCTTTAACATCGGGAGAAGAATGGAAAACAGGGGAGAGACAATGACTTTGCCTTCCATCACAGTGAGGAGGAGATTCACTGTGATGGATGCTTGTGTAAATTGTGTTAATTGTGTGTCTTGGTTTTTTGTCCTTGTTGTATGACTGCAGAAACCAAATTTCGTTTGAACTTCATTGAGGTTCAAATGACAATAAACGGTATTGTATTGTATTGTATTTGAACTCAATGCCAGATTTCACCAATAGGCACAACCGTTATCTCCAATTTAGCATTTATGGCTTTAACCAACACTTAGTTTTATGCTATTTTCTGCAAATTGACCTGCTGGCTTCTCAGTTCAGGACTGGAGTGGGTGCATTTAAAATAATTTTGTTAAGAACAAAGTGAAACGGCATGTAAATCTGTACAATCTACAACTGTACATGAGAGAATTATTTTTCAATCCTCAGTTATTTGTTGCAAATCCCAAGTGGATAAACAATATGAACAACCATTAGTTATTAATCACCATTAACAATTATTGTTTTGTTGGTCGGTTCTTTGCCCATGCAGAAAGGGGCTATCATTAAAACTTCATTGCAAATTTATGAAGATTTGTGAAGTGTGGTATTAATTATGAATCATGAATTATGAATCAAATTAAAGCTAGTCATGAACAAGTTAAAATATCCATCCCAATTGCATTTCTCATCCACAGCACTCATGTTGTTCATTGATCTTTTTATACCAATTGACATCTCCAGGCTAATTGCTGTATCCCTACTACTTTGCATTGTCCATTCTCTGCTCAACTGCTGACCCCCTTTTGTAATTACTGCCTCTCATTCTTCCTCAAGTCACCCCTTCCCTTCGCTTTCACATTGGCTCCAGTAATCACATCTTTCAGCCCTATTCAACCTCAATGTTTTAAACTGTTCTTGGATAACCTCTCAGAAGACTTATGATTTTGGCAAATCAGCATTTATTTAGTACGTAATCCTATCTTTCAGTCATGACACAAGCACTTTGAAAATAACATGCTAACAAAAGTAGAGTAGGTAGATGCGTTGGCATATGTGATAACTGTGTACAATACAGCAGGCCAAAAAAAACATGGTGACTGACCAATACAATTTTGATGGCACATATGGGAGGATTATTGGGCAGCATTACTGTTCTGCAAACATTACAAATATTTAATGACCCTTGGATTTGTGTTCCATTTGTACAGTAACACATTCAATGAGCACTTGTTCAGTTCTACATTGAAGTGTGCCAACTTCAATTTAATGCCTGGTGCCAGACTTCAATCTACAAACTTCTTCCTACTACCAAATTATATCAATGTTAAAACTTACACTCCCCCCCCCCCCCCAGTATAAAAGATTGGTTTCACATGAGACACTTTAATTTCATGCGCAAAGTGTGAAAGTGTAGCACCACAGCGAATTTAATGTAATTGAGTGCATGAATTGTTGTACAGCTGTGCTAAATTATTAGCACATTTGTGTGCTGACGGTCAACACAAACCATGTAGAAATCATTTCAGACTTGGGTACTGAGGCATAGAAACAATGGTACCAATTATTTTGTGTATGCTTTATTTGGCCAAACACATGTAGACATGCAGCTGCTAGCAACTACAGTCCCTCAAGTGCCTTTCAATACCGCTTTCGGCCAAATATTTCAAACTCCAAGTATCCTGAAGGGGCTATGTCTGTCACACCGAGTTTATTATTACTTTGCCAACACCATCTGGTGTTTCTGATTCTTTGTTGTTTGTATTTCAGATTTCCAGCATATTGAAATTTAGTCTGGAGAAATACTACGCTCCAGGAAATATACATTTACATAGAACACTAAAAAAAATCCAGGAATTCAGAGGCATAAAAAAGGGATTTAATATTTGAAACTGGAATTGTTTCGTTGTCACATGTGCAAGGTACCAGTGAAAAAAAAATGTATAGTCATCCAGGCAAACCATGCCATATACAAGAACATCAAGGTGGTGCAAGAGAGAAAATAAAATGTAGTGTTATAAAATATAGTGTTACAGCTACAGAAAAAGAGCAAATAATTACAGGTACAAGGGGGGACAGCAATGAGGTTGATTGGGAGAACAAGAATTATCCTTAGCATATGAGGGGTCCATTCAGTGTATAACAGAGAAAAAGCTATTCTTGAATCTGATGGTGCGCTCTTTCAAATTTTTATATCTTGAAAGAATTACCGGGTTGTGCTCTCACTACCTCTTTGAGATCCCCACCTGCTTTAAGACCACAATTGTCCCAGTAAAAGAAAGGCTGGGTTGCGTGTCTTAATGGCTGCCATCCAATGTCTCTGAGAGAGGAAATTTGGCATGTTTCCAGTGTCTCTTACAAACTGCTACAGATGCACCTAGAAAGTATCTCAGCTTGGTTTGAGAAGATCATATGAAAATGCAGAGAATTGAAGATGAGCCCAGTCCATCACAGACCAGACTTCCCACCATCGACTCCATCTACACTGCACGCTGCCCTGGAAATGCAGCCAACATAATCAAAGACTTGTCCCATCCTGGTGATTACTTTTTCTTCTTACTACCTGGGAGAAGGTATAGAAGCTTCAAAGCACACACTACCAGACTCAGGTACAGCTTCTTCCCCCGTGTTATCAGCCTTCTTAATGGACCTTTTGTAAGATACTGTCCAATTCACCATTAGCAACCTGGATTTGGTTTATGGAACTGATGTGCTACAATGCTGCAAACTATATTCTGCACTCTGTATCTTCCTCTTTGCACTAACGATTGTACCTGAGCATCACCCAATTGTATTTATATATGGTACATCTGATCTATTTGAATAGCAGGCAAAACAAAGCCGTTCACTGTACCATGGTACACACGGTAATCATGCACTTAAATCTAAACATCATACTGCCTCAGGAAAACAGTCAACATAATGAAGAACCTTTTTCTCTCGTCATTCCCTCTTCTCCACGCTCCCGTCAGGCAGAAGATACAAAAGCTTGAAAGCACATACCATCAGGACTCAGGAACAGTTTCTTCCCCTCCGTTAGCACACCATTGAACTGTCCTCCCATAAGCTAGGGTGTACACCCAATCTATCTCATTACAAACACTGGACTCCTTCTCGGAAGCGTTTGTGCCACAATGCTGCGAAATATATTCTGCACTTTGTTATTTTTCTCTTTGCTCCATTCATTGTAGCTGTGTATGATTTAATTGTATTCATGTGTAGTATTATCTGTAGACACAATTGGATAGCAGGCACACAAAAGCTTTTTACTGTATCTTGGTGCCTGTGACAATAATAAACAAATACCAATACCAATGTGAGTGGACCTCGATTATGTTGGTTGCTTTGCTAAGGCAGCAGGAAATGTAGATGGAGTCGAACAAAGGAAGACTGGTTTGCGCGATGGACTGCACTACATCTACATTACAGGAAACAGTTTTAGCATTCTCTACAGAAACAGCAGCCCAGCCAATGCATCAGCGTGAAGCAAATCAAAATGCTTGAAAACCTCAGCAGGCCAGGTAGCATCTGTTAAAGAGAAAGTTATTATTTCAGGCTAATGACCTTTTATCAGATTAACAATGGTGGTTAGACTCCCCTCTGTTGAAAACAATCATTTCCTGGTACTAGATACTTGCCAGTTTCTACATCCAGTGAAAGGAATTGAACATCACCACTTCTCAATGCATCATGGCAGCAAAACGACTACAAAGCAGCTGAAATGGTCAGGCTAAGGAAATTACTCTGCTAGACTCCTGCTGTGATATCTTGGAGCAGAGATTGAGAACATTGTAGCCAATAATCTCTCTTAGTTTTTGGTTTCTCCCAAGCTAGTAAAGAATTGTTGGATCTAAAGTCAATTCTTCAATTTTACCAGGACTTCTGGATGCCACAATCATCCAACAATGTTTTGATGTTAAAAGAAGACACTGATCTCACCTCTGGACTTCAGATTTATTTAACCCACATTTGGAAGAAAAAAAAATTGTAATTAGCTCTGGAGTCAAAAGATCCTGGTAAAGTAGACACAAAATGCTGGAGTAACTCAGAGGGTCAGGCAACATCTCTGGAGAGATGGAATGGGGGACGTTTCGGGTCAGACCCTTCTTCAGTTTGATAAAGTAGTTCAATGGATAATCTGATTAATTTGACTTCTGCGTGATCACAATTCAAAGGTGGAAATTTAGACAAAAAAATACGAATCAGAATGTCAAAACACTGTCTATCTGGTACCATGCACAACAATTGTGCCTGTCCGTTACTGGGAGTAGCTCCCGATAGCTGGCTTTTAAGCAGAGCATACCATCAAATAATTGACAGTGTCCATATAAAGGAAATTCTCCACTGGAGATGCTATCTCTGTTATTATGCAAGAAGGAACTGCTGATGCCGGTTTAAACCGAAGATAGACACAAAAAGCTGGAGTAATCAGGCAGCATCTCTGGAGAGAAGGAATAGGTGATTTTTCGGGTCGAGACCTTTCTTCAGACTGGTTAGGGATAAGGGAAATGATATTATCATTGTATGTAGATGAAACAAAGATCTGCAGATGATGGTCAATACACAAAAGGATACAAAATGCTGAAGTAACTCAGCGGGTCAGGCAGCATCTCTGAAGAACATGGATAGGTGACATCGGGACCTTTCTTCTGACTTATTCAGTCTGCTTCGTTAACCCAGCACTGTTTCTTTTCACCCTAAAACTAGGTGCCGATGCCGTTGGTCTGCATTAGCGAGCCCTTCTTCACCCACTGCACAGTCTAGTTGATGCTGCTGCTCACTGCAGGCCCTGGGACAGCGTTTTCTCCAGACCGCCACCGACGGGACGCGCTCGGTCACCATGGGGTTCCCTCCCCTCTCACCAGCTGCCGCTTCTTCCTGTTGGCTGATGCTTTTTCTGCTACCCGCTCCACCGCCGTCTCCTCTTCCGCAGTCACTAACATCTTCCAAGGTGGAGTATGTTAGTGACTGCGGGGGAGAAGACAGCGGTGGAGGAAGAGGATGAGTGAACAGAGCAACAGGAGAAGGAAGTGGAGGTGGAGTGTACAAGGCAATGGCTGACAGGAAAAGCAACAGTTGTCAAGAGGGGAGGGCGCTCCATGGTGACCGAGCGTATCCTGTGGCAGTGGCCTGAAGAAAGTGTTGTTCCCAAAGGCTACAACGTAAGCCGCAACAACAGTCGCAACAATCGGACCGTGCGATGGGCAAAGGAGGGCTCACTGGTGCACTTTGCGAGCCTGGGGTGGCGTTAGTAGGTCCGTTCGCTATAACCAAAATCTGTTATAAAGCGGTCTGTTAAAACGAGGGTTTATTGTATATGTGAAAATGATAGTATTAAATTGATATGGCATATTTGGATTTCAAGAATGCATTTGATAAAGTGTCACATTAAAGGTCGCTGCACAAGTACTGCATAGGTTATGGGGCAATATATTGTAATAATAATCGATTAACTACACGAGAGAGAGAGAAGATAAATGGGTCAATTTCAAACAGTAACCACAAGGATTAGACTTGGGACCTCCATTATTTAGAATCTATATTAATGACTTGAATTAAGGAATTGAATATACCTGCCATTTACTGATCATATACAGATAGATGGTTATTAAATAATATTAGGAGGGTATGATAGGCTTGGAAAGGAATGTGAATAGGTTAACTGTCACCAATAAATTGGAAAGAAGCAAGATGTTGGAAAATACGAAGATATCCATATTTTAATGAAATATGAAACATCAAACATGAGCATGCAAGTACAGCAAATAATTAACGTACTGAAAATATGCCAATTATTGAAAGGCACAGTATAAAAACAGGGAAGATTTGATAACATTTTACAGGATCTTGTTGAGACCACACGTAAAGCATTGCTTACAGTTTTGGTTACTAATTTAAGTCATGATGTGTTTTCATTCAAGACGCCTCAGAGGCATATAATGAGTGTGATTCCTGGGATGAAGCAAATGCCATACCAAGCAAGGTTGCACAGGTTAGGACTACACTAGTTTCAGTGTAGTAGAATGGGAGGAGATCTTATTGGTACCAAGTTTCTGAGGGGGAATGATCGGGTGGAAGCTGAGAGAATGCTTTTCCCAGCGGGGATATTTAAAATAGGAGGCATTGTTTCAGAATAAAGGGTGAATCATTTCATCTAGAGACAAGAGCAATTTCTTCACTCAAGAGTTCCTTTCCAGGTCCTTCGCATCCTCCTTATGATTTGCTAATCATCTATCTTTGTACCATCAGAAAATGGCTGGAGTAAACGTGACCCCTTCATTCAAGACATCTTTAGAATTCTCATCTCCAGCGAACTTTGGCAATATCATTGAATATGCTCAAAGTGGAAACTAATGGACACAAACTTCAAGGGGGCCAGGGAAAGCAACAGGAAAGTGGTTGGATCAGCCACAATCCTAATAAATGGTAGAGCAGATCCAAGGCGCGGACTGAATTACTCGTTTCTTAAGTTTCCACATACAAGCAAAAACAATCTACTGCAAATATAAAGTTTGACCTTGGCCTAAGGAGATATTGATTTCTTGTCTTTCACCCCCGCTGGTAATTTTAAGGCATTTAAAAATAAAAGTATTTTTAAACAAAAATTGGAGATATTGATTTCTTGTCTTTCACCCCTGCTGGTAATTTTAAGGCATTTAAAAATAAAAGTATTTTTAAACAAAAATTATGTTAATATTTTCCCAATGAAACTATTCAATTAAAAAACGTCATAAATTCACTGACTAATATGTACCGCCTGGAATCAATTATAACCAGGAGAAATGAAGTAATTGGAATGAAATCCATGAACACATCTGTTTCGAAACGTCAATAAACGATGATGCCCTTAATCGCTTATAAATCGTTTAAACTCAATGTTAAACCAAACAATAACAGATTTATTTTACCGGGGAAAAAGAGAAACGTGTACGTGCTTTTTGTTTTTAAGTTTGAGATAGAATGTTTAAATGTAATCATCTCAGCCATAGAGTTGTTTAAGAAAGAACTGCAGATGCTGGAAAAATCGAAGGTAGACAAAAAAGGCTGGAGAAACTCAGCGGGCGAGGCAGCATCTAGGTAGAGAAGGAATAGGCGATGTTTCGGGTCGAGATCCTTCTCTCAGCCATAGAAAGCATTTTGAGAAGATATAAAATATTTTAAGCCATCCTGGTGCAAGGAATAATGGATATTGAACAATAATTAGACAAGGGGAAGAGGGATACATGAAATAAGAACGTTAGTGATAAATACGGGCGGCGGCGCCAGCAAGAGGTGTATGAGTGACCCTACCGGTGTCCTGTCGGAACTGGGTGAGTGTGGGGATATCGATGATGTAGGGTGCCAGCCAGGGGTCGGCCTGGCCCAGTGCGATGCTGTTGGTTCCTTTGCCGGCCGCCGCGGCTCCATGCAGCTGCTGCATGCTGCGCTCGACGTGCTCGCTCACCCGGCTGCTGTAGGGCCTCCAGCGGCCCGCCTCGTCTTCCCACTCCCACACCACCACCTGCGGCCCCAGGCCCCCTTGGACAACCGCGCCGGTTGAAAGGAAGCCTGAGCTACTGCTACTACTGCCACTGCCACTGCCACCGCCTCCTCCACCCGCGGCCGCCCCTCCGCTTCCGTACGCCGAGGTCGCCATGTCCCGCTCCGTGCCCAGAGTAAACGGCGAGAGAAACAAACGCGGATAACTTTCCGATCCAAGCTCCTCCTTTGCAGGGGGAGGGGAATCGGCGCGCACGCTACACTTTGGGAAATGTAGTTCCACGTCGGTGGAGTTGCCGGAGACTTGACATCCTGCCCATCCCATGGCGAACTACAACTCCCATCAGCCCCCGGCAACCGCCAGCACCCTCTGCTGACGGTTATCGGCAGGTGCGAGGACAACAGTGGAGCGGCGGAAACGAAACTTGGTGGAGAACTTTTTATCGTTTTGTTATTGTTATTTGAATCGGGTACCATGGATAGAATTGCGTTAGGAATGCGAACCAGTCATGCGAACTGTACAATTACAGCGATTGCGGACTGCAAACAAAAACCATACGAACGTTGGGAATCTAAAATAATAACAGATAATATCCAAGGGTTTCGGCCCGTAACGTTGCCTATTTCCTTCGCTCTATAGATGCTGCTGCACCCGCTGAGTTTCTCCAGCATTTTTGTGTACCTACAGATAATATCCAGCAGGTCAACAGCATCTATTGAAACACGAATAATTTAACATTTTCAGGTCTAAAATCTTTCATCAGAATCGCAAAGTGTCTCGTTAAGTGATATTTAGTTCATTTGAAGAAGCGTCCCGACCCAAACCTCGTCTGTCTATTCCCTCCATAGATGCTGCCTGACGCGCCTAAAGTTTACACCTACATAAGCTTTTCAGGTACACGTGACAATAAACTAAACACGCTTCCAACTACACATTAATTATCTTCAGATTGATCCCAAATGTTCAGCGGGTTCTGTTATTACAAAGATCTCGAAATTGCTTATTGCATTTGAGCCAGTAAATCTTCAATTAAAGATTGTGGGTGAATAATAACACACACCTGAAAGCAGCAATCTGCAACAGGAAATGTATTCACGTCAATAGAGATACTACAGCGGCCTGTCAGTCAGTCAGTTAGTGCTGCTGCCGCTCACATCTCCAGCAACACAGGTTTCAACCAGACCACAGGTGCTATCTGGGTGAAGTTTGTACCTTCTCCGTGACTGTGTGGCTTGCCAAATACTCCTCTTTCCTCCCACATCCCAAAGACATGCAAGACAGATCAAATGGCTACTGTAAATTGTCCCTAATGTAGTTAATTATCAACATAGTAAAATTAAAGTATTTGAGCACCTGAGGCAGAATGTTTCAGGATGCTGGAAATAAGAGAATAAAGCTAATGGGGTCACTGCTGGGATCAGGACGGGCTGAATGGATCTCTGCAGTTTTCTACGGAACAAAGCAGTTTGCCAAACCAAGATGTGATGAATCCTGGTAGTTTTTGGTAATTTTAATCTTATTTTCCTATTAGCAGCAAACAAATAATTTGCTAATGGCTGTTTTAGTGAATGCAATAAAAGCAGCCCAACTCCTGCTGCAGAATATTCAACTAGAAAGAGCGCAGTTAAACTACCAAGGAAAATAAAATAATTTGATAAATACTGGAGCTTGAAGATCTGAAAGAGGGGGCAGACAATAGGCAGAGGGATTCAAAATCTTCATTACTGAGTCAAGGGAAACACGAGCAGGAGAAATATCCAAAGATGGGGAAATATTGACCGGAGCAAACAAATAATATTTGGCAAGCCAAAAGTTAAAAAAGTTAAAAGATCTATCATCTTGCAGCTCTGCAGAGGCACCTGTCGGTAAGAGCTCACAACTACACATGGATGTGTTTTTTTTTCCTTTTTTTCTTAGATGTTGCAGGGGTGTTACGCGACAGATAATGAAATCTCTATCTTCTAACATCCATCATAGTGTCAACTATAGGCTGCTTAATTCTCAAACACCTTGAATTAAGATGCTTCATACTTCCCACATTCACAAAAGCGAGTAATCAATATTGTCAGTTTATACAAGGGGATGATTTAAATTTTGCATAAAATGCTAGAATCAATAATTAAAGTTCAATTTTTAATCAAACGTAGTTAAATGCACAGACTACTGAAACTGGAAATGGATATTTGTGAGATATACAGTAAAAAAAATTTTGAAGTCAATGATCTTGATCAAACTAGGAAGATATAGATAGTTGAGAATTAGGTACAAAGCTAGAAACAGAGGTAGGAAAAAGTGGTCCACGTTTGGGTGGAAGAAAAGCGGATAACATTTGTTCATGAGATAATGTTAATTAGATTAACAAAACAATATATGGCCATGAGCAGCAAATAGTTACAGCAAAGTAGCAAAAGTGAAAAATCTAGCTCTGAAGCACCAAAAATATGCCCGTCTAAGATTCCAGGACTGAGGACTGTGCTATGGACCAGGAACTGGAAGGGGTTTTCCGGCCACCAAACTTTCCTGACTTCCCAGTTAACTAATGCGTTCCAACATCTATGCTTGAACCATCTATGGTGGTTATGTATAAGGTTTGTTAAAGTGGGAATACTGTTTAGTGCCTGCATAAATTTGTACGTAAGATCCATTAACTAAGTTCCTTTAGCAGCTTGCGTAGGAAAGAACTGCAGATGCTGGTTTAAATCGAAGGTAGACACAAAATGCTGGAGTAACTCTGCGGGTCAGGCAGCATCCCTGGAGAGAAGGAATGGGTGACGTTTTGGGTCGAGACCCTTCTTCAGACTGATGTCAGGGGAGGGGGTGGGACAAAGATAGAATTTAGTCAGCCAGTAAGACTCGTGGGAGAACTGGGAAGGGGGAGAGGATGGAGAGAGTAAGCAAAGGCTATTTGAAGTTAGAGAAGTCAATGTTCATACCGCTGGGGTGTAAACTACCCAAGCGAAATATGAGGTGCTGTTCCTCCAATTTGTGCTGGGCCTCACTCTGACAATGGAGGAGGCCCTGGACAGAAAGGTCAGATTGGGAATGGGAGGGGGAGTTGAAATGCTGAGCCACCGGGAGATCAGGTAGGTTAAGATGGACTGAGCGGAGGTGTTCAGCGAAACGATCGCCGAGCCTGCATTTGGTCTCGCCGCTTGTTTAGGGGAAACTAGAGCAGTGTTTTTAAGCACCCGGATCATTATTTCAGTAAATATTATTTGATCCAGATGCAAATGTAGGCACGATCCAATTTGAGTTAAATTACATTGCAAATGGTTCCAGTTTTAATCTAGACAAATGCCTTGTTGAAAGAAGTGTTCGGAAGTCCTGGAATACAGAGACATGTGGCATGATGCCAATAGCATCATTATAGGGAAAGGAGAAATCTGGCAAGAATGGAAGTATGGGAAATGGATGGAACACTCTTTATTAGTGGTTAAGGAGACAAGAATCAGGAGGTGTATTTCTGGTGACGCTTCTGGAATCATTCTAGATGTAATGGAGGCTGAGAAAACTTGTCAGTTAATTACCTCTTGTTTTCCATCCTAGTAAAGACCTAATTTCTTTCTCCAGGTCTTTATAAATAATATTCAATCTTGACAAAAGCATGTAAAGTCAAGTCAATTCCTTGTGTCTTTGCTCTTTCTTTAGCCTGATCTATTATTATTCCTTGCACTTATTAAGTTTAGTTTATATTTTTAGCAATTGCCAAATTTTGGATCCACTCCCCAATCCCATTAACTCCATATGAGCCATTATGAATTTAAGCACTTTGGTTAGTTGCAAAAAAAAGTTAGAAGTTTGAATTTTTTGCCACACTGTGTAAGCTTTCATCTTGAACAGGCCAAATTGGAAGAACAATGGAGCAGCCCATCATATGTGAAGAGACAATATCCATCCAATTAATTTGAGCCAACTGAATCGCATTAATATTTGGTTTAATTTGTACCAAAGCTACTGAAAAATTACAGAAATTGTTGATTATACATTGAAGAATTTGTGAATGGAACAGTTTAAATGCTGATGTACTTTTAATTAATTTAATTTCAAATGGTATCAGATTGTACAAACTGTCAATCTTGGCTAAATCACTCCCACAGCCATTTTGAAGCACTATTTTTGGCAGAGACCAAACTGTAAATTTGATAATGAAAAGTTCATTGATCAAATTATATTACTGGATCAATTGAAAGTTTGGAGAGAGGCATATCCAGTCAGCTGATCATTTACTTTCATGAATGTATAGACCTGATTTAAAAAAAAAAATAAACATGTTAATGTATTCTGGATAAAAACAAAATCATCTTTAATAAATACAAAGAGTCATCCAAAATAGAAATATACAATTTCATGGAATTCCAACACTAAAACCAGATTTACACTTAATTTATGTTACTTTAGTATCCTTTTTCTCAACTGGCATATATGATATGTAGCTGAAATATAGAGAAAAGGGATTGACATTAATTTAAACTGAAGGTCATTTGGCAACAGAATTTCCACAAATTCCATTGCTACATTGCTGCACCCCAGGATTGATGCTCAAATTATACTCATGTCTGCTACATTGGGCAGACCATGGAACTCACAAGGCCAACATTGGACCCTTAAAACAGACATTTAGTTTCAGGTTGCCTCAGCAAGAGATTAGCAGGTGGGAAGAAACTTTTGAGGATATTCTCAAAGTCCCATTGGGGAAAAAAACCCTATATTTCCATTGGCTCATGGGAATCCCTGGTTCATGACCCTTAAAATGAAGTCATACATGGAAACAGGCCCTCCGGTCCAAATTGCCCATGGATAAAGTGCACTGGGGACTGCATTGTATTTGGAGAAGACCAACGTAAAGAGCAGGAGGGAGATATATGTCATACTACCAACTTAAACATCCTGCCAGGAATCTTCTGCCAACTCAGAACCTACCAAACCAGAGTGGAAACAAGTCATCCTCACTCTCCAGGAATGCCCAAGAGGTTGTACCAATGCAATATTTGGTGACCATAATGTCCTTCAGTGGAGAATTCTCAATGTTAGTGTGATTGGGGGTGCAAGATTTAGTGTAGAGATAGCAGTTTATTCCCAAGTGGGGTGGAGGACCACTCACATAATTCATGACTTTTGTAATTTTACTTTATGCAACTAAAGTTACTTTATGAAACTATAATAGCCTGGAGGCAGGTATTTAAAACCAGGCTACACGGTACCAAAATAGAATAAAATAACAAGCCAAACTTTTATGTACATATCCCAGAGCTAGGTTTATAATAGATAAATACCTTTTGATGCTTCAGCAGTTATTATGCAGGAACACCTTTAAAGCTTAATGCAATATCCAAAAGTACTTTCCCCAATGCTTCTTGTTTACCTCCCTCGCCAAACTCTTCTGATAACTCCCTAAAGGTACTGCATATTCGCCTTGACTGGATATCCTGTCTATAAATTCCATGTTTCCATTTATATCGTGCATTTCCATACAAAACAATTAAAGATCGCCTTGGCATGTGAATTGCTATCTCTACATCATTGTAAGATACAGACCTTTGACCTTTGCAATGATCTGAAGTATCTCCATGGAAATCACAAATGCTTTCCGATTTACCATTTATGGGATCACATTGCTGAGCACTGGGCACCATTTCAGTCAAGTGTAGCTGGATCAAATCCTCTGAATCACAAGTCATTGATAATTTGGTTTCAGACAGCAGATTAATGCTGACCAAACGTTTGCCCCAGAGCCACCAGTCATCAAAGTGTGGATCAATGCCAGAGCCATGTTCTTGTCTGTAATCTAGGTTACACTGTTCTACAGGAAGGAAGTCTTTCAGCACACTGTATTGTGTCATTCGATCCACGAGCGAGAGGCTAAAGCACGGTAGGCCACTGAAGCATCCCACTTTCAACTTGCGCTTTTTAAAGTTCACTTTTGGGCCATAGTCCTACAAGTTGACAAGGAAATATATTAGTAACAATAGATTAAAACAAATAATTATTTATCTATTCACTTGGAATTATTGGATGTTATTCTGACTGGATGTCTGTGACCAGTGGAATTCTGCAGGGGATCTGCTAGGATCCCGGTTGTTTGTGATATATAAATGATTTGGATGTACATGTAGATGGGTTGGTTAGTTAGTATGTTTGCAGACAACAGCAAAATTAGAGGAGTTGGTGACAGTGAGAAAGTCTATCAAAGTACACAGTAGAATACAGATCAGCTACAGAAATGAGTGGAGAAATGCGGGTGGCACAAATGTCAGGTGTTGCACTTTGCGCTGTCGAATCTAAGGCAATTAATGGCAAGACCCTTAATAGCTTTAATATACAGAGAGATCTTAGGGTCCATGTCTATACTCTCTGACAGTAACATTGGTAGATTGAGTAGTAAAGAAGATATATGGTATGCTTGCCTTCATTGATCTTTTATTATTTCCCTCAAACTGATGGAAGAATTAAAACATAATGACACCAATGTCGTGAAGAGCAATGTCGTCAGTGCCTAGATTGTGAAGGAAGTGAAGGCAACAGCAAAAACAGGTATTTTGGACAGCATTCAAAATAAATGGATTACAGGAACTCCTTTTGCAAAAGGAAAAATCTGCAGATACTGAAATAAAACAGAAAAAACTTAAATAGGTCCAGCAATATCAGTTGAAAGAGATGCAGAGTTAATGTTCCATCAGAATTAGAAAATGACTTTTCTGATGCAATGTTAACTGTTTTTCTCTCTATGTGGATAGATACTGCTCCAGTATTTTCCACTTCATGAAGAAGCAAATATTACATGAGGCACATTGATAGTGCCTCAGTTTTATATAATTCCACTAATGATTTAAATAAAACCATTCATCAAAACAAAAGAATTCCATGAAGTATTTCCAGCTGGGCGCATGGTTTCATGCTTAGAATCTCAAAGGACACAGTAAATTTCCAAAACAAGAAACTTGGAAAGATCAGTTTCTGTCAGTTTATTTTACATTTAGGCAAGTACAATACATTTGTGTCAGAATGATTAATACTTGTAATGGAACGTTGGTTTATGCACGTTATCAAGACAAACTGTTAAATACAATCAGGAAGGAAAGAACTAAAATAAAAATTGGCTATCACATCTCATCAGTTAAAATAGAAGCATTAATATTCTATCATATTATGAAGATATGTACTGCAAAACTGGTATTGTTAATGTCCCAACAAGTGATCTATAAATAGCATGTTCTTTACGATAGGAAAACCTAACCTGTTTCCTTCGTCCAGATTGGGAAGGTTTCCACTCATTGTTATCCATTAAGTTCACCATCTCCGCTTCTTCCTCTTCATTCACAAACTTTTCGGCTAAAAATACACCAGGAAATGGAAAAGCCCAACCAGTCAGACAAGTAGAGTAATCTGCAACTGCTAAGCCTGACTCCAAATGATAAGTGAAGTGGTACTTTCTCTGTAGGAAGAGATTTGATAATAATGTTTAAAATGCATACATAACTTTCAGGAGCACTTTGATTATATTAGTAAAGTAAACAAGATGCGAGTCTCATAACATGCAATAAAATAGACATCAATTCCACTCCTTCAGCGAACTTGTTCATATAAACCAAACACTGAACCTCAATGACCAGATAAAATAACATATAGACAGAAGGAACTGCAGATGCTGGTTTACAAGAAAAGATACAAAGTGCTGGCGTAACTCAGTGGGTCAGGCAACTTCGTTGGAGAACATGGAACGTCACCTATCCATGTTCTCCAGAGAAGCTGCCACACCCACCGAGTTACTCCAGCATTTGTTGTTCTTTTTTTTAAACAGATTTTTACTCAATACTACTAAAATGTAATCCACTTGGAAAGAAATGCAATGTGTACAAATATAAAATGAAGCACAAGTTCATATTGATAACATCACGGATTTTTGTTTTGCTGATCTGTTACGTTCCAAATATTTCACTTGAATTTTTTTCCTTTACACTTGAAGCTCCAGCATTGATATCATTCAAGAGCCAAGTGTTTTATTGTCATATGTCCCAGATGGAACAATTAATTTCTTACTTGAATTTCAAATGAATAGCAGCACCCCAGAATATGTAAACATAGTACAAAGTAAACAATACATGAGAAAAAAAAGTTCAGTGTGTGTATATATACACACACACAAGCATACGTACACATAAAAAACAAACAATAATAATACAATGGGTAAGAAGGAACTCCAGATGCTGGTTTAAACCGAATATATATACACAAAAAGCTGGAGTAACTCAGTGGGCCAGACAACATATCTGGAGAGAAGGAATGGGTGACGTTTTGGGTCGAAACCCTTCTTCAATAATAGTCTATGTAGTTCAGAGCTTATTTAAGGTTGTAGTGTTTAATAGCCTAATGGCTGTAGGGAAGAAGCTGTTCCTGAACCTGGACGTTACAGTTTTCAGGCTCCTGTACCTTCTTCCCGATGGCAGGGGTGAAATGGGTGTGTCGCCAGGGTGGTGTGGGTCTCTGATGATGCTGGCTACCTTTTTGAGGCAGCGACTCTGGTAAACCCCTTCGATGGTGGGGAGGTCAGAACCCATGATGGACTGGGCAGTATTCACAACTTTTTGCAGTCTTCTTCGCTCCTGGGCATTCAAGTTGCCGACCCAGGCCGTGATGTAACCAGTCAATATGTTCTCTACTATACACCTGCAGAAGTGCAAGAGAATCCTCTCTGACATACCAGGTCTCTGTAATCTTCATTTTACAAAGAAGATCAGGTTGCAGAATGTAGTTGTTATGAAAATGCAAATACTGGTAATCTGAAATAACAACAGAAAAGATTGGAAATACTTAGCATGTCTGGTCACATCCATGGGAAGAGAAACAGAGCAAATATTTCAGATCAAAAACTCCTTATCAAACAATCCATGTCTTGTCATGAAGGGATCATAGACCTGAAGCATTAGCCGTTTCCCTTCATGAGGTGGTCTGACATGTCAAGTATTTCTGGCATTTTCTGTAGTCGTTATCAATCCTAGTTCATGATGTAATCATGGCAAATTTAAATGATTGTTGCTGCTAATTAGAAAATCTTTTCCTTCATCTAAACTGAAAATCAATGCCCTTTAAATTCAATCCTTTCTGATGCTACACTGGTTATCCAATTATGTTACAACTCTTTCCTCAATACAAATTGGTTCCATACAAAAGACCATTCATTCCCTCATGCCATATCTTGCATTTAACAAGATTATGACTGACTTGGCTCTAACTTTACTACAGCAGGTATAAAGACATTTTTAATCTTTAAGTCCCTTGAAGAGTCTATCATTTTTTGCTTTTAAATATTCAAATATACAAAAGATCATTATAATAGCCCAGCAGATGTATTGGATGATGCAATGCAGATAAAAGCTGAATCAGCAAACTTAATATCATATTTGTATAATATTATCTTAAATGTAGAAATACCATCTACGGAGGGTATCAGAAGAGACTGGGAACAAGAATTAGCTATTAAAATCTCAAAGGAAAGGTGGAATGAACACTTATTAAATGTGCATAAATGTTCGATTAATGCAAGACATATTTTAATACAATTTAAAATCTTATATAGATTATATTATTCCAAAACTAAAATCCATAAAATTTTCCCCAATGTATCATCCATTTGTGATAAATGCGAATCCCAAGAAGCTACTATAGCGCACTCATTTGTTTTCTGTACAAAAATTCAAAAATGTTGGATTGAAATTTTTGAAATCTTTACAAAATTATTTAAAATAAAACTGATACCCAAAGCAGAATGGATTATCTTCGGAATAACGGAAGATGGTCCAGAACTAAATGTGTTCCAAAAGAAACTAATAGACTATGGGTTAATAACTGGAAAAAAGCTAATCCTAAAATTTTGGAAACAGGCTCCAATACTAACTATAAACATGTGGATTTCGAAACATTACACCTAGAAGAGATAAGACTCCTCCTGGCAGGTAAACCAGATCACTTCCACCTGACGTGGTCTGCATTTATAGAATTATTACAAATATAAGGTGCAAAAGTACCTTAAAAAAAAACTGAGGTCAGGTAAGGTGGGATGAAAGTTGGAGAGTTGGTATGTCCCATTTGCGTGATGCTTACAAAAACTATTTGTTTTTCTCTTTCCCCTCTTTCTCTTTCTTCTTCTTTTCTAGGGTCTATTTCTTAACTCTTTTTCTTTTCTTTTTAATTTTGTTCTTATAGGGTCTTCGTTCTTTCTTGTTGTCACGTTTTCTACACTTTCACTTTTCCCTTCACTTTCTTCTTTCTCTCAATTTCATCCTTTCCCTTTACTAGTGTAAAAAACAAACGGAGTACATTCATTGTACGAAGATATATGTGACGAGTACTAATGTACGTGGTTGTAATGTAATGTACTTCTAATAAATAAAAAAATAAAAAATTTAAAAAATTCAAATATCCCACTTCTAACAACTTTTCAGGAAAAGTTTAAAAATTCATAACAGGAGGGAGAACAATTTAATCTTATCTGTCTCCAACGGATGCCCTCACTAGGTTCTCACATAATATGAAACTTCCTCTACATATTCCCTTCTGTCAAGCTTCCTCGTCTCAGGAGTGAAAATCAAGTATCCTCTCTCACTCTTCTAAATCAATGCCAGAGGATACAAGAATAGCCTGTATTTGACAACTCTCCTGGAATGGCTTCCTGGGTTAATTGTCCCATATAAGTGAAGATGGAGAATCACTCTGTATGTAATTGTGTTTCCACCAATTTCTGACTTAGATCTCTGGCTAAAGACACAAAAAGCTGGAGTGACTCAGCGGGACAGGCAGCATCTCTGGAATGGGTGAAGTTTCGGGTCGAGATCCATCTTCAGACCCGACACGTGGCCCATTCCTTCTCTCCAGAGATGCTGCCTGGCCCGCGGAGTTACTCCAGCATTTTGTGTCTATCTTCGGTGTTAACCAACATCTGCAGTTCCTTCCTGCACATTAGAACTTTGGCTTCCCACCTTACATGGTTTGCATTAATCCCGATGATGTTTCAGGCTTCTTCGAATGTTGCATCGCGTCCATTTATTTGTATTATTTTCCAGAGGCCGCTGTTTGTCTTTACTCACTTTACAGAGAGACACTCACTCACCCGCTGTAACTTGGGAAATAGATCAACTGGGCCTCTGGCCTGCTCACATCTCAGACACGAACGGATTCCTTTGCAGCCGCAGCCCGGCAGTGCAGCCGCCTCCGCAGCCATTTCCACTTCACCTACCCAATCCGACCCAAAGATACTAGGAGCATACTCCTCTAGCATCTTTGATCCGACCGACCAACCGATCCGCACCAGCGGCCGGCTGAGCGACGCGAGCACACGGGCTGAGGCTGGGACGCGGGGCGGGGCCGAGTTGAGCCAAGCCCGGACGGAGCAAGCGCCGCGCGTGTGGGGAGCTCGAGCCGAGCGGGAAACCCGAGCCGAACCGAAATAAGCGGGGAGCCCGAGCCGAGCGGGAAGGCCGAAACGAGCGGCGCGCGGGGAGCCCGAGTCGGAGCAGGTCGCGCGCCGGAGCTCGAGCCGAACTCGTCCATGAGGAAGTGAAGGCAGTTGGCGGCAAAGATTAGGTTGGCGGTGAAGTCCGCGGCTGGGAGCCGGCGGAGAGGGAGACCGAGCCGAGTGGCGTTGCCACTGTGAAAGTTAGTAAAAAGCTCTCCTTAGAGTTGGTGTGTGTGTGCAGCAAACATCATAGAAGTATCTTTGGTCTGCAGGGCGGTCTGCACAATGGCAGATCCCGTGGCTGCGGCGAACACGTGTGGCTCTGGCCACCCGCTGCTGCCCATGACCATAGATGGGCAGTGGGTACAGTTGGGCCGGTTTCAGTCAAGTTACTTACTGCTTGTTTACACCGAAGATAGACACAAAAATCCGGAGTAACCCCGCGGGACTCTGGTGAGAAATAATGGGTGACGTTTCGGGTCGAGACTGCAGGTTTATTCTTTCTTCTATTAATCAATTATAAAAACAAGTCTGCGCTCAGAGCTGTTTAGTCCTCATGTTGCTGAATGTTTACAGCAGATCCTGTCTTATCTTTTTGTTCCATGTTTTCAGTTTTCTTTCCCTTTCCAGCATAATAACGGCACCGTTTCTGCATCTGGATGCAGTACGCTGAAAAGCTCTAGGTAGAGCATCACTCAGCACAGTTTCAGATGCGAAGTGTAGTTGTGCATGTCCTGTTTGGTAGTTCTGGGCAGCTTAACCTGTCCCTGATAACAGTAGCCTCATAACTGCTGCACTAAATGGAAATTTAAAATGTAACTGCAAATGTTGTGAAGTTGAAAGAGGGAAAATGCCAGTCTACTTAGCAGGGCAAGCATTTTCTGTGGAAAGTGAAACAGTTATGGGCCTGTCCCACTTAGGTGATTTTTTGGGCAACTATAGACGACTGCTGCAAAATTTTCAACAATTTTCGGCGACAGTGGCGAAAATTTTTGCTGTAGTAGGTGCTGCCGTAGGAGCTGTCGTAGTTTGTCGCCAGGTGTCGTAGGTGAATTCCATTAAAACTAGTCCCTGGCAGCCGCCTAAAGAATTGGCTAAGTGGGACAGGCCTGTCCCACTTAGGCGACTGCAGGAGACTATGCAGTCGCCACATGTTCGTGGGTTGTTGCCGGGGAGTCACCTTCATGGTCGCGAGGAGTTTCCGCATTCTGGGAACTAGTCGTGGCCTCATTATGGTCGCCGTGAATTTTTCAACATGTTGAAAAATTAGCGGCGACTAGAATGAAGCAGCCATGGAGAGTAACGAGAATTCTCGTGCCGTAGGTGGGTCGCCAGGAGGTCCTAGTGGTTTGTCAGAAGGTCGGAGGTTCTCGTAGGTTGTAGCTGGTGCTGACTGGTGAATTTAATTGGCTCATTGGAGAAAAAAAAGGTAAGCAGTAGTTTTCAGAACCAAGGATACGTTAAATGTCCATCAAGCTTCACAGCCGTGTTTCTCTGGCTTCTTAAAAGTTGTTTCCACTCCTTCTCCCCTCTCTCCCCCCCCCCTTTTAAATGGACTTACCTAAACTGTGCTTTAGCCGTCTTAATTACAGCGCCAACCTTCCTGTTCATCGCGGTGGCTTTGCACGGTCCGTATCACCTTGGCTTTGCACCGTGTGAATTCTTTAGACAGGGCAAGCGGGGGCAGCGATGTGTGTGTGTGTTCGTGTTCCACTCTGGCAGTCACCGTTCCAGTTGCTGGTTTTTCAGGCAAGTGCCGGCAACTTGACAGTCGCTGGCAGTCTGCTGAAAAATCACCTGTGGGACAGGCCACTAAAGCTTCACCTTTGCGACACTTCGTCGGAACTTGGTAACGGGAAACAAATTTGTTTGGATTTGCAGAGAGTGATGGATGGATGAATCGACAAAGGGAATATTGTTGATATGGTGAGGCCAGGGATACAATGCATGTCAATTATTGATGATGTAATCAGTTGATAGACTAATAAAAATATTTAGGGAGAGGGAAAAATACAATAGAAACCTTAAATACACAGCTGCATGGAATGCCTAGCTGGACCAGGTGGAAAATCTAAGTTAGTAACTAAATTGATGGACGTCATTGAGGTTGCAGCACTAAACATGTCTTTACATTTAGCATTCCAGATTATTCCCTTTGCGATTCCCAGTCCATTCTTATGAATCCATTGCCGTTGTCCTTTATACACCACTTTCCCCATATAACCACAGGAGATGCAACATGTTCTTTTACCACATCCCTTGCTACCATCCAGGAACCTAAATAATCTTCACGTGAAACAATGATTCATTTGCACTTCCAATCTAGTGTACTGCTTCTGCTATTCACAACATGATCTCCTACGCATCGAATAAGCCATTTTTATATCAGATTTTTAAAAAAGAGACAGAGTTAAGGTTGTGTTCAGGTAAGGTAGCCCTGATAATAAAGAATGAGATATTGAAGAAGGGTTTCAGCCCGAAACGTTGACTATTTCCTTCGCTCCATAGATGCTGCCGCACTCACTGAGTTTCTCCAGCATTTTTAACTACCATGAGGTATTGAAAGTTGTGATGATTAGAAGAACAGAGGAATGTGCAAGAAGGTGGCAGGTGAAATATCTGTGAATATGTGAGGTTATCTAGAATAATTGTCAAAAGACATGCAGCCAGAAACTGGTCCTTCAGCCAACCATGTTCACACTGACCATCCAGTGAGAATCTCCAGTACCTTTTGACCAGCAGTTGGTCTGTTGTCTTTCACGCCTTGGAAATTGAAGTTCTTGTCCAGTATTTCTTAAATATTATGATCACCCTAGCCTCCATCATCCACTTAGGTGGTGCACACCAAACAAGACAATCGAGGGCTACTTGAATGATAATTTAAGAGTCTGACTTTATGTGGGCTTTAAGCAAGAGTACCTTGCTTAAGTTTAATTGTGCTCTCTCTGCTGTCAGTACTCAAGCCTCGCTTGCTGAATGTCTGCTTAATTTCACTCGCGCCTCCCCTGCATGAACCTCTATTTAACTGGCCACCTGCTAGCCATTTACAATCCTCTCTTTGTCTTCCCTGGTCATCTCCCCACCTCTTCATCTGAGATTCTTACTCCTTCTGATGAATGGAGATTGGGGAGGAAACACTACCTTGCATGAGATGTGTGATAAAATAATCAATATAGAGAAGCAAGCCTTGAGTTATCACAGGTCAATTGTCTATGGCTTGGGCTTTCTTGGATTAATGCATTTTGATATACGTGGCTTCAGTGAATAACAGTATAGAATATGAGGCATGCGGCATCTTAGCCTTCATCATCCACTCGGCGGTACATTTAATCTGCAGGTTTGTAGATTAATTGGCTTCTGTAAATTGTCCCTGGTGTGTAGGATTGAACGAATGTACAACTGATAGTTGGTCGGTGTGGACTCGGTGGGCCGGTTTTTACAATGTATCTTTAAATTAAACTAAACTTTTATTGATTTTCCACAGATTGGAGAACAACTATTTCAAATATGACCAAGATCACAAAAGAGTTATTGCTTGAAAAAGGAACCCCAAAGCACTCAAAACTAGAACATATTAAGAAAATCAAGTAAGAATAATTCATCTGTTATTATTATTATTAAATACCCAGAGTGTGAACATTACAAGATTTTGGAAGTAATGTTTAGTTGTGATATGTCCTCTAATTAATAATCATTTGAACATGATCTCAAAGATGGTTCTGGATGTTTACTTTATTCAATCACAGATTGCAGGCATTGCTGGCTGACCATTGCCCATCCCCAATTACTCTCGGGAAAGTAATGAGGGGCCACCTTTAAGATATAGGTGATAATTCCACAAAGTTGTTAGTTACAAAATTCTATAATTTTGGCTCATTGATGAAGAAGGAGTAGCAATATACAGTACTCCAAGTTAGAGTGGAATGTTATTTTTGGATGATCCTGCAGGTGGTGATGTCCCTCTGTGCCTGCTGGTGATATAGTTTGGAAGTTATTAACAAAGTACTTTGTCAGCGCCAGATATGTGGCAACTCTTTGCATACCTTGTGTATTGTATGTAAAAACATTTTGCATATATACGGCACATAGAACAAATAAATGTAAGATATGCAAAAAGCAACGATGTTCAAGGAAAGATGGAGCCCATAATTGTCTATTGTTGGCAGGGGGCAGATAATAATGAGTTATACAGACAGCAAAACTCAACAGGCCGATAATGAAACTAGTACAATGACTAGGGGGGGGAGGGATGGAGAAAGAGGAAATGCAAGGGTTACTTGAAGTTAGCAAAATCAAGATTCATACCGCTGGATTATAAGCTGCCCAAGCGAAATATGACGTGCTGTTCCTCCAATTTGTGTTTGGCCTCACTCTGACAATGGAGGAGGCCCAGGACAGAAAGATCAGTATGGGAATGGGAAGGGGAGTTAAAGTGTTTGGCAACCGGAAGATCATGTATGCCAAGGCGGATTGAACGAAGGTGTTCACCAAAACAATCGCCTGGTTTGTGCTTGGCCTCGCCGATATATAGGAGCCCACGCTTGGATCAGCAGATACAGTAGATGAGGTTGAAGGAGGTGCAAGTGAACCTCTGCCTCGCCTGAAAGGACTGTCAGGGTTCCTGGACTGAGTCGAGGGAGGAAGTATAGGGATAAGGAGATGGTTAGTATTTCACTCTCTTCAGTGCTGTGGCGAATGATAAAATTGCAAAAGTATTGTGCAGGACAAATGCATTCTATCTTTTTGAGCAAACCAGTATTCAAACTAGGTACTGCTTATCTAACACCTGGGCAATTTGCAATATAATATTGATAAGTAACATTTCTTTGAAATTTAGTTTTATTTAATTTTCTCTTTTTATTTAGTCTTTCTAACTTAAATCTGAAAACAAGCGATTTGGATCAAGTACTATTTTCTCAGCTGTCAGAGTTGGAAGAATTGGATGTGTCTAGAAATCTGCTAACGGAAATTCCAAGCAATCTGGGGCTTTACAGCCTGAAGTGTCTAAACTGTGCCAGTAATGACTTGAATCAAGTTACGTCGTTTAGCCAGTTTGAGAATCTTGAAGATCTCAATTGTGAAGATAACTTGCATTTGACGGTAAATGATGGAAACTACACTATTGAGTTGAAATAAAATCTGATGTCATGAAAGCAGATATGATTAAGTTTCCTTGCTGAAATATTCTGTTTTTTAACCTATGTAACAGTATTGAAGAAATTAAAGTTTAGTTTGTTAAAATTTACTGCATTTATTCTGCCCAACTAATCAAGAGTCAATAAGCAATAGAATCTGGTCATCGCATGAGCTTTTTAAGTGCAGGAAAATAATTCAGTTTGATTGTTTATGATTCTGAAGGAAATTGCTGCTATTTTTTTTCTGCAATGTACCTTCCATTATATCATGATTATTGCTACTGCTTTTGAACGAGTAAATCTCATGACCTTTGCTACTTATTTTCCCCTATCTTCACTTTCACATGGTCCATGTCTGATACTTCCCTGCCATCTGTTTTCCTCTCATGCACAGGCTCTCACAGTTATGTTGACTGTACTTCTTCCTAGTCTGTCTCCTGTAGAGACTTCATGCCATTTCCCCATCTCCATCACATTTGGTCTGATAACAAGACTTTCAACAATGATCTCTTTGCTCTTCCTTCTTTTGGAATTATGGCTCTGCCTCCAGAGCCCTTGACTGCATCTCATCTTATTCCTGACCTCTGCTCTTGCTCTTACTCTCTTACTGGAGAGAGCCTGAATAAAACTCCCCTTGTCCTTACCATCCACACCACCAGCCTCTGCATTCAGTGGAATATCCTTCACAATTTCCTATTGCCGGATTGAATAAGATTATATGTCAATCAGATCTTCCTATCGTTTCTCTTTCAGCAATTCAAATGGAACTTTCCATTCTTCACTCGTTTAATAGATGGACTAATTTAATTTTCTATTTTTTTATTATATGGCATTCAGCAGTGTATTTTAAGATGTTCTTTAGAATCCATTGAAAATTCATTTGTTCTCATTTTTTCATTAAGCCTGTAAGTCTGCGATCTTGGTAATGGGAAACCTTAAAATAATGCAGCAAAAAAAGAGAATATTTAAATATTTAACTTTTATTACCATACATCTCCATTAAAAAAAAAAAAAGATTATCAAATTATAATCTTGATTATTTCTCTCACAGATCTGTGACACATACAAGCTGGTATATTTATTACCTAATCTCCGGCAATTCAATGGCAGCAATATAACATCCAGTGGATATCAACTGTGGTTTGTCAATAGTCGGCAGCTAAAGTGTCAAGTGAGTCCATAATAGGATTGGATGATGTCATCTGGAATTAATTTAAAGTTTGTTTTTAAGAGAGTTTCTCTTGGCCCTTGCAAACTAATTTAAATAATGGTTCCATAACAAAATATATCAGAAGGAAGGAAATAATGGAGAAGATTATCTGCTGTTCTGGGATTGCCATTTGCTTGTGCCCCAGACCATGCTTTCTGTTTACTTCTTTGAATGGGACTCGGTGCTCTTGCACCTTTAATCTGACATGGCGGATTTCTTAGTCAAAATTGGGAAATTTGCAGAGTCCTGTCAGTGAATAAGTTAGCCAATAATATAAAATAGGATAGCAAGAGTTTATTCAGTTATATAAAGAGTAAGAAAGAGGCAAGAGTGGAAGTTGGGCCACTCTAGAATGATACAGGAGAAGTGATAATGGCGAATAAAGAAATGGCAGAGGAGTTGAATAACTTGTTTGCATCAGTCTTCACAGTGGAAGACACCAGCAAAGTGCCTGAAATTCAAGAGAGTCACAGGGTGGAAGTTAGTGGAGTGCCTATTACCAGGAACAAGGTGCTTGGGAAACAGAAAGCGCTGAAGATGGATAAGTCACCTGGACCAGATGGACTGCACCCAAGGGTTCTGAAAGAGGTGGCTTTTGAGATTGTGGAGGCATTGACAGTGATATTTCAATAATCACTAGAGACTGGAGAGGTGCCAGATGATTAGAAAATTGCCAATATTACCCCACTGCACAAGAAGAGAGCAAAGCAGAATAGTGGGACCAATAGGCCGGTTAGTCTGACTTCGGTGGTTGGTAAGAATTTAGAGCATTATAAAGGATGAGGTTACGGAGTACTTAGGAGTTCATGATAAAATAGGCCAGTCAGCATGGCTTTCTGAAGGGGAGGTCTTGCTTGACAAATTTGCTGGAATTCTTTGAAGAAGTAACTAGCGGGACAGAGAAAGGAGAGTCAGTAGATGTTGTTTAGTTAGATTTTCAGAAAGCCTTTGATAAGGTGCCACACATGAGGCTGCTAAGGAAGATGAGAGCCCACAGTATCAAAGGGCAGATACTAGAATGGATAGCAGGTTGGCTGGATGGCAGAAGACAAAGAGTGGCAATAAAGGGGGCTTTTTCTGGTTGGCTGCCAGTGACTAGCGGAGTTCCGCAGGGGTCTGTGCTGGGGTCGCTACTCTTCACTTTGTATATTAATGATTTGGACGAGGGGATTGAAGGCTTTGTGGCCAAGTTTGCGCATGATACGAAAATAGGTGGAAGGGCAGGTAGTGTAGAGAAAGCAGGGACTCTGCAGAAGGACTTGGATAGGTTGGGAGAGTGGGCAGAGAAGTGGGCGATGGAAAGAATATAGTGTAGCAAAGTGTGGAGTCAAGCATTTTGGTAGTAGGAATAAAGGCATAGACCATTTTCTGAATGAGGAGAGAATCCAGAAATCGGAGGTGCAAAGGGACTTGGGAGTGCTGGTGCAGGATTCCCAAAAAGTTAATCTGCAAGTCGAATCGGTAGTAAAGAAAGCAAACTCAATGCTAGCATTTATTTCAGTGGGCTTGTATACAAAAACAGGGATATAATGCTGAGGCTCTAAGGCGCTGGGAAGGCTGCATTTGGAATATTGTGAACAATTTTTGGCACCAAATCTGGGAAGGATGTGCTGGCGCTGGAGGGTGTCCAGAGGAGGTTTACAAGAATGATCCCAGGAATTAGTAGGTTAACCTATCATGAGCATTTACCGACACTGGGCCTGTACTCGCTGGAATTTAGAAGAATGAGGGGGGACCTCATTGAAACATACAGAATAGTGAAAGGCTTGGATAGAGTGGATGTTGAGAGGATGTTTCCACTAGTGAGAGAGTCTAGGATTAGAGATCATATCCTCAGAATTAAAGGACATTCTTTTAGGAAGGAGATGAGGAGATATTTCTTTAGTCAGATGGTGGTGAATCTGTGGAATTCTGCCACAGCAGGCTGTGGAGGCCATGTGTTCATGGATATTTTTAAGGCAGAGATAGATAGATTCTTGATTAGTACAGGTGTCAGAGGTTATGTTGAGAAGGCAGGAGAATGGGGGTTAGGAGGGAGAGATCGATCAGCCATGATTGAATGGCAGAGTAGACTTGATGGGCCGAATGGCCTAATTCTACTCCTTATCACTTTTGACCTTAAGTATATTAGCATGGTGCATGTATAACATGTTCAGCACTGCAGCCTAAGCTTCGGAACAGCTTATTTGAGGTTTCATCTGCTGACAGATCTGGGTGCTCAGCAAAAGATCTGCTCTCCCCTACCTCAGTGCAATGTAGTTACATATCTATTAGAAAACTGATTTGATGGGTATTAGTTATTTATCAATAAATGTTGATTAAATATATTTGTAATCATATTGACTGCTTTTAAGTGAACAGTTCTTATGGTGTTCTTTTGGCTTTTTCCTATTTTCAACTTCTTTTAGCATTTGCAATATTTCTTTTTTAGAGTTTTCTAGAAGTAATACTTCTGCCTTCCCAAAAACCTACATTTCTCATGCCAAGTAATATCAGTTCCAAAGCAATCACTTCTTCTGCTCTCTGATGCCAATTAAAAAGTTGGATGACTGTTGAATGGAGCTTTGAAGAACATAACCTGTCAGCATATACCGTAACATTTTTTTTGCATTTCTTTTATTTTAGGTAAATGCATATTGGGATACAAAATACAAAGCTCGGATCTCAGAATCATCAACTCCTGATGAGATAAGGGCAGTAGGAAATAAATTTGTGAAATCTGCTGTTGCTAATGTTAAATATGGACCAAATTCTCTGAGTGAATTTACAAAATGGAGGGTAAGTATAAGTAGTCAGTCCCATTTCACAACCAATAACCCTCTTGGTCCTAATCTGCAAATCAATTGAAGTGAATGGTATTTCTTACATTAATAAGTTATTACCTTGATCATAACAAATCCGTTTTCAATTGAGCTTCACTGTGGACAAGTTTCCGGGGAAGCATACTTTAGTTTTATCTTTCTTCAATTCTTCAAGTGGACATTATGTTTTAGACATAAATGATAAGTTAAAACAGTTCCAATAGGTTATAAATTTTGCTCTGGCATGGATTACTACGCCTAATTTAAGAGATCCAATGTCAATTTAAAAGCAGGAAAAAAAGAATTCGGGAAGGGAATGCTGCAGCCTAAACCAATCTGAAGAAGGGTTTCGGCCCGAAACGTTACCTATTTCCTTCGCTCCATAGATGCTGCTGCACCCGCTGAGTTTCTCCAGCATTTTTGTGTACCTTCCTGTTGTTCCACACATTGACCAGTGAATAAAGATCAATCCATGACCGTGTGAAAACATAAATACTGTGAGTTAGATTCAAGATAGCAGGACTTGCAATGACATTGGGACAAAATTAACCCAGATGGCATACTCCAACATAACATGTCATGGCCATCTAGGTCATGACTGTGATATGGAGTGTAGTTTCAAAATAGGAATGCACAGACGTTTGGAATCTCATTCCATTTAATTAATGTTAATTCCTGCTTTTGGGTTGATCTACCATTTTTAGTTTTAACGTTCTCAATCTTTTGTGACTATTAAATATCTTTTCAAAACTTGCATTTTTAAAAAACCATCGTAACATTGTTGTGGAGAGTATGTGAGCCTCGTAACTGGTTCTTTTTCTGTGTTATGCCTATTAGGTAGAAATTATAGCTTCAGAGATTCTGAACTCTCTGCTACAGCACAAGGGGAAATCCTCTGATTCAGAAAATGAGGACGACAATAAAAATAAAGATGTAAGAAGTTAAATTGTTTTTATGTATCATTGTTGAATTGTAATGTTCTCTGTTCCATGTGACATTAGCGGGAAAAGGTAATTGCAAGCTGTATAGATAATTCACTTGTATATGTTGTTTGCAGTTGTCTGTAAATTATAACAATTAACTTGTTTACTCAGCCATGAAAGTTTGTTGTTGAACAACTTAAGAATGCAGAATTTTTCAACTCTGTTTTTGCAGGTCCTTTACATCTCTGGTAGTAATAATGGGTCCTCTGGGTCCTGCACTGAATTATGTTCAGATAGAAACACTTGGCTTCATAGTGCAAAGAATATTGCCAAACGTGCACAACATAGAAAAGCAAAGGCCCCACAGAATGTTAATGAAGAAGTTTCTAAGGATAAAATTCAGTCTGGGAAAGAAAGACAAACAAAACCAACCAACCTAAGCAAGAAGGATAACATATTTGCAATAAACAAGGAGGCCAAGAGAGAGTGTTCAGCAACTTCAATTGCTGTCAGTAAAGAAAGTATTCCAAGGAAGAAGACAAAGTACAGGGTAAGTGTCTTTGAATAACAACAGCTTATTATTATTCATGTATTTTGATCCACACGTTATGTATTAAAATAAATACTTGCAATTTTATTGCACTTTTCTTGTGCCTTTCAAAATGTTAATTGAGAGGTATTGGGTAGAGCAGAAGGTTCAATACTTTTGCTGTTTTTAAAAATAGCACCATGGGAACCTTTATGACCACCTGGTTTAACATTTCATCTGAGAAATAACACCTCCAATATTCTTCAGTGAACTGAGAAAAAATATTTTTATACCAATGTCCTTGAAGGACAAGGGCTCTGACGGAAATATGAAACAATAGAATATGAACCCTTTTATTTTACAATTGTTTTGTTTCTTACCATTCTTCTGCCTTACCATCCTTTCACCCCTTCTTTAAAAAAATATTATGTTTTGATCATGTTTTCAAACAAGCTCATTGCTTTCTTTTGTTTCTCTTGCTTATGAGATCTAGAAGTAAGATTCCTGCCAGGTTTTACTGAATATAATGGGCAAGCCGGTTCCAAATTAACTCATACACTTGCTGGCTTCGAGGTCACAGGCTATCGAAATGTCGAGCTGGGAAGCAACCAGTGAGGACAAATCTGGCAGGAGGTAGGGGAGAGGGAGGAACATTGCATTATGAAGGAGTTGGAAGATGACTGAGAAGAGGTATTTCAAATGTTATCTTTCTAGGTGAGGCAATTGGTAGGGGTAAACATGTATGCTTCTCTCAGCCCATTGGCAGTGGAATAAAGACAAATTCAGTCCTCGCCACATACTTTTGTACATTCAAAATAATGCCTTGGTTAAAAAGTAAACACTGAAAAATATTTTATAAACCTATGCTACTTTCATAACTTAACACTTGAATTAGGATCATTTCAATCAAATTGGAACTATCCACCAATGCTCTCAATGCATCACTTCCCATCTTTCCTTCCCATCTCTCTCCCCAATTAAAATCTGCCATTGTAATATGTGAGGACTGTAAGAAAATACTATTAAAACATTCTTTATTAATTAAGTTTTAGTTATTTAGTTAGAGCCGGCATCACTGAATCCTGATGCATCTGCTTTTAGACACATTGTACTAATTGAAGCAGGATCCTGGTAGATTTTCTTTCCCTTGTACCATCTACCTTTCATATTTTTAGTATGCTAAGAACAGTACCGCATCTTTGCAGGTGGCAAATACGTTTTCTTAGTAAAGGCTAACAAAACTATTTTTGGTATTGTGGCACAAGTAATTGGAGCTATATATTTATGAAAGTTCTGTACTAAATTTGTGTTTTATTTAAAATGTGTTTAAAATCAAATAAAAGCCAGTTGCAGTTGGATCAGGAATCAGCAATCCAAACCAAAGCTTAGCAATTTAAAGACTAAATTCAGTAAATAGCTGAAGTACTTTTAATTTGTGAACTGGCAACAATAAAACAATCATGAATACTAATGGTAAGTAGTAATAATATACAGATTCAATTATTTTTTGAGTAGGAAAAATAATGGTTGGATGATGTGCAGTTAATTTTGCAGCTCCACAAATGAAACTGTCTTTGCCTCCATGTAGCAATTCCATTCAGACTTGGGATGAAAAATGGCAAGAAACATTTGCTCCAAACAAGTGAAAGACAATGAACAGTCTCAACAATGATGTCTTACCACCCCTCATTGACATTACATCTCCACCTTTAAGATCTTAGACATCACATTTGATCATAACTTAAATATTGCTGTCTTTTAAATATTGTGGCCAGAATGGCAGGACAAATATTTGGTTTCTGTGCTGGTGGTCAACTGTCCATAGATTTTCCACCATCTACAAGGCTCACATCAGGCATTAATAGAATAATCTCCATTTACCTGGATGAGTGTAGCTCTGAGAGCACTCAATAGACTTGACACCATCCAAGACAAAGTCATATTGGTAGCCAAATCTCTGCTCTAAACATTAAGTACCTCCACTACTGTTGTACCATAACTGCAGTCAATGCCATCTGCAAAATGCAGTTCAAAAACTTAGCAAAACTTCACCAAGTCAAGCAATTCCTCCTTTGTCAAGGAAAGTAAGGATGGCAGTAAATACTGACCTTGCCCGTAGCATCCTCATCCCAGTAATGATTTTTTTTAAACGTCAGAAAGTAATAATTTCTCAAATTTATATTCTTTTGTATTGACTCTCCATAAAAATAAAATCATGCATACCAAAATCAAATCATAAATACTGGTTAAGTTTTAAAAGAGTTGGAGAGCTGCCATCAGTAGATCTGAACCCCATCTGTTTTTTCAGTTACCGCTGGGTCAATAGTTTCAGTCTGGCCTGATCGTAAATTGAAATTGAGTTCTTTTTTTCGTGGAACAGAACCAGAACTTGTTTTTCAACCTTGAAACTTTTGTTGATCTCTTGATCTCTTGATTTTGATGATTGTCCTGGGAATACAGGCAAGCCCTGCTTTATGTGTAGGAAAGAACTGCAGATGTTGGTTAAAATACTGGAGTAACTCAGCGGGACAGGCAGCATCTCTGGAGAGAAGGAATGGGTGACGCTTTGGGTCTCGACCCGAAACGTCGCCCATTCTTTCTCTCCAGAGATGCTGCCTAACCCCTGCTTTAATGGGTTGCAGTCCTAGAAAACCGATCCTATCATGATTTTCTATAACATGAAGCCGTGCCATCAGCTTTTTTTTTACCAGCTGTGCCACTGTGTTGCCCTTTTTTGATTTTGGTTTTAATTACTGAATAGATAGCCCAAGATTAAATATCATGAGGTTTATACCAGAGACAAGTAACTATAGTTAAGTGGAGAAATTTGAGATACAGATTTTACAGGGAAATCTGAGAATGTAGGTTTAAAAAAAAATTATGTTTGAATTAGGATGGACCATTTCTGCTTATTAAGTTACTCATCTATTATGCCTTAGGAATATGGAAAGTGATTTGGAGGAATGGGATTGCAGAGATGATACTTGCACAAGAGATTATTGTGGCATAAACTGTTAAAAAACTTTGAGAAGAGAACAAGGTTGTACACTCCTATAGCCTAATAAAATACAAGTGGGATGACAATATTTTGCATTGCAATATCTATGGTTCTATGTCCTATCGACCCTTATTATGCAATTATTTTAAACTTTTACCAGACCTCTGTTGTCCTAGAACCTCTACATTATCTGCAGTGCCACAGCAAGGATAACAACCCTGAAGATTTCAACACTCAGCTTTGGGCCTGTGCTTTTGAACCAGAACTTGAAAGCTCCCAGATTCCAGGTGAAATAATATAATTGAAAAAATAAATAATGCATGAATGGAGCAAGCATAACAGCAACCATTTTAAAAGTTAATTGTCTGAAGAGCATATAAAGATGAATTACTTTCATACAAGTAAAGCAGTGCAGAGTGCCTGCAGACATGGCAGTATTTATTTGGTTCCATCTTATTGTTGATGGAAATTCTGCTGTGACTGATTTACTTACATTTTGCAAGTCGTTTGTTAAAATGGCATAATGATAATTTGTTCCAAAGTCAAAAAACAATGACAGAAAAATAAAGTTTTAAGATGCTTCTGAGATTTGAAAATTGACTGAAACAAAAACTGCCCAAGATCACAAAACAATTTGCAACAACTAGACCAGCTTGCAATAACATCAGTGTAGCAATTGATATTTGTGGTCTCAGTGCAAATAATTAAAAACATTATATATAAACAAAACTAAGTTTGCCAATCACAGGAGATTGGTGCATTTATCAATGAGGAAAGAGTTAACAGCCCAAATTAAAACTGAAGTGCGTATGTTGGAATGCAGGTTGATAGAAGGCAAATGCTAAGATTAGGGTTAAACCGAAGATAGACACAAAAAGATTGAGTAACTCAGCAGGTCAGGCAACATCTCTGGAGCGAAGGAATGTGTGATGTTTCGGGTCTAGACCCTTCTCCAGAATAGTCAGGGGAAAGGGAAACGAGATATAGACGATGATTGTGGACTTGTGGAAGAGGAATGTTTGAGGACCCACAAGCCTGTTTACAGCAATGGGACGATGGTGGTGAGAGTCAAAAAAATCAAA
Organism: Malacoraja senta; assembly: GCA_038087875.1. Lineage (NCBI taxonomy): Eukaryota > Metazoa > Chordata > Chondrichthyes > Rajiformes > Rajidae > Malacoraja > Malacoraja senta. The sequence continues at coordinate 16,086,735 of CM075982.1, forward strand.
TTCCTGGGCGTGCATATTTCCGACGATCTTTCCTGGACCCAGCACACTGATGCAATCATAAAGAAAGCACATTAGCGTCTCTACTTCCTGACTGGTTGCATCGTGGCCTGGTTCAGCAACTTGAACGTCCACGAGCGGAAAAGACGGCAAAAACTTGTAAACACTGCCCAGTCCCACTGCTCTGATCTCCCCACCATCGAAGGGATCTATCGTAGTCACTGCCTCAAAAAGGCAGCCAACATCATCAAAGACCCACACCATCCTGGCCACACACTCATCTCACCTCTGCCATCAGGAAGAAGGTACAGGAGCCTGAGAACTGTAACGTCCAGGTTCAGGAACAGCTTCTTCCCGACAGCCATCAGGCTATTAAACACTACAACCTCATAACCTATGAACTACATTAGACTATTATTATTATTATTATTGCACTGTTATTGTTTGTTTTTCCCCCCTGAGTTTTTGTTATTATTTATTATGATTACATATTCTGTTGTGCTACAGCAAGTAAGAATTTCATTGTTCTATTTGGGACATATGACAATAAAACACTCTTGACTCTTGATGTGGAGTGATATAGAACAATGAATGAAAGATTTGCAAAAAAGTAACGATAAAGGAGACAGTTAACTGTTTGTTGGGTGAAAATAAGAAGCTGGTGCGACTTGGGTGGAGATGGGAAGATGTGGCTTCCCAAGTCACCCTGCTATGAGAATGCAGGGTGACTTGGACAGGTTGGGGGAGTAGGCAGATGCATGGCAAATGAAGTTTAACGTGGATAAATGTGAGGTTATCCACTTTGGTAGCAAAAACAGGAAGGCAGATTACCAGCAGCTGTTAGTCTTTTCACCCTTTTTTTATTTTTAGTTAGTTAAAAGTATTTGTTTTGGAGGTCTTTTAGTCGTTTTATGTGGGGTGGGGTGGGGGGGGGGGGGGGGGAAACTATTTTCTCAGTACCTACCTGGTCGGAGTTGCGGCTTTTCTCCGAGCCGTATCTTCGCCCCTTCCTCGCGGCCTACGGGCAGACTGGAGCGACGTTTTCCTGCCGGGACCGGCCAGGACTTCAGCTTCGGCGGCGGCACAGCGCTGAAGCACCATCGCGGAGCGGGCGATGCCTTACCTGGGTCGCCGTGCAGTAAGCTCCGGAGTGCTGTGGCCGCCCGCTCCAACATCGCGGAGCTGCAGTCTGCGGTCTGGGAGCTTCCAGCCGCGGGCGGCGCTGAACCTTAAACACCGCGGAGCCTGGGATCTCACGACGAGGCGCCAGAGTCGGAGCATCGACCAGCGCGGCTCGTGGACTTCGGGAGCCGTGGTCTCCTGGGAGGTAGCGGCCGCTCCAGACACTCCGGGCCGCTGAGAGTGTTCACCCGACGCCAGAACTCCATCATCCGGCGAGAGGGCCTGAAGCATCGGGCTGCCGTAGCGGCGACTGCAGAGGCCTCAATAGGCCCCGACTATGGGTGAACTGGGGATGGGACTGGACTTTGCTGCCTTCCAGCAGATGTTTTTATGTTTATTGTTAAATTCTTTAATGTTGAGTCTTAGTCAAGTCAAATTTCACTACACCAATTGGTGTATGTGACAATAAATGTCCTTTGTCCTTTGTCCTTTGTCCTATCTAAATGGCGTCAATTTGGGAAAAGGGGAGTACAACGGGATCTGGGGGTCCTTGTACATCAGTCTATGAAAGTAAGCATGCAGGTACAGCAAGCAGTGAAGAAAGCAAATGGCATGTTGGCCTATATAACAAGAGGAATCGAATATAGGAGCAAAGAGGTCCTTCTGCAGTTGTACAGAGTCCTAGTGAGACCACACCTGGAGTATTGTGTGCAGTTTTGGTCCCCTAATTTGAGGAAGAACATTCTTGCTATTGAGGGAGTGCAGCGTAGGTTTACAAGGTTAATTCCCGGGATGGAGGGACTGTCATATGCTGAGAGAATGGAGCAGCTGAGCTTGTACACTCTGGAGTTTAGAAGGATGAGAGAGGATCTCATTGAAACATATAAGATTGTTAAGGGCTTGGACACACTAGAGGCAGGAAACATGTTCCCGATGTTGGGGGAGTCCAGAACCAGGGGCCGCAGTTTAAGAATAAGGAGTAAGCCATTTAGAACGGAGACGAGGAAACACTTTTTCTTACAGAGAGTGGTGAGTCTGTGGAATTCTCTGCCTCAGAGGGCGGTGGAGGCAGGTTTTCTGGATGCTTTCGAGAGAGGGCTAGATAGGGCTCTTAAAAATAGCAGAGTGAGGGGATATGGGGAGAAGGCAGGAACGGGGTACTGATTGGGGATGATCAGCCATGATCGCATTGAATGGCGGTGCTGGCTCAAAGGGCCAAATGGCCTGCTCCTGCACCTATTGTCTATTGTGGCTAGTCCATTTTTGAATGTTTTTTTAAAGAGGCAGAGGCATATTGTACATTTCTTATGCACCAAGTTACTCTTTTAAAAAATTATCTAAAAGCAAAAAATTGCACATGTTAAACAAATGAAATTAAAACAAAATAAATTGCTGGAAGTACTCAACATATCTTTGGCGGGAAACAGTTAGTGTTCCAAGTTGTTGACCTTTCATCAAAAAGCTAAACATTTACTGCCACGATGTAGAATACTCTAACACTCTTGGAGCAGGGGAAATTATGTTTACTGAAAGAAAATTAGAAAACAATAACAATTCCTCAAAATTTGCCAGTATATCAGCTTGGTGAATATATTGGTTACATTCATGCAAAAGGGAGCACTTCATGTCATTGATGCTCACTATGTAATTCCCCTTATAGAGTTCATTCTATTGCCATTCTTTTTTTCTGAAAATACATTCCGAGTGGAAAGTGAGATGAGTGCGTTGAGACGAGTTAAATATCCAAATGAGGCAAGATAGTATATACTAATACCCTACGGCATTTATGTCACCAACATTTGGGTTGTAAAGAGAAGCAGTCCCGAAGAACTTAGTGAGATCCTACTGAATAAAATCTTAGATACACTTTGAAATTAAAAATCTTAGATACACAAATTAAAAAAATATCTAATTTATTATTTCCATCCATTCAGATAGCACTCAGGGTCCTGTAACAGTTGCCCTTTTGTCGATTTTGTATTGAGAATACTTGATGTCTACAATTTGAGTTATATTTTAAGCAGATTTCTTGTCAGATATAAACATCTGATACTAATCCATTTGAAACAACACAAGTATAATGTGCTGTGTTACATTTCTCTGAGGAAAGGAGTTCATTTTCCTATAAAAGAAAATGAGTGCAATCAGCATTCTGTTCTCATACAGCTCCTAATGACTGATGTAGTGAAACAGTGGTTTAGATGCTCTGCATGAAAAATAAAAATCAATTTTCTAACCCCACAAAACATTATTGCGGCTTTTGCAGTTCCAATTTTTTTTTTAAAGGATTGAAAAGCATTTTTCTTTATTTGGTGGAAAACTGATCAGAATGAAAAGTTTTGTAATTCTTCATATTTAAAAATACAATACTATGCAACAAAACAAATTACAATTGTTACAGATTTATTAGGCAGAGACATGGCATTAAAAGCTAAATGGGTTATCAGTGAGTTCACCAGAATATTTACATGAGAATCTGTTCATGGGTGATGCCATGATAGCATAAAAATTAATCTTATTATTCAATTAATTATCTCATTTTACCTGGTCATGGAGATGCTTAATAAAGGGACTGCAGGATTAGACATTCTTAGAGGTATCTTTTAACCTTTGAAATGACAGTTCTTGGAGAATGTTTATTTGGTGGGCTTTCTGTTTTCCTGTGTTATTTCTCTGTATCATTTTTTTAAATAAAAAATCAGTCAGAAATACTTGGGGGAAAATAACTTGCTCTGCATAAATTATTTAATTAATGTTTGATTTAGATGTTTGGATGCAATCGTCTCGCAATGTGGCTATATGTGGAGGAGATTCAGTTTGTATCATTGACTGTGAAACTGGGATTGTTCATCACAAGTACAAATCAATTGGAGATGTAAGTAGAATTATGCAAAACATTACATTTAATTTGGATAAACCCATAGCTTCTCACCCCCATCTCGGAAAGCGTGGCGATATTGCTGCATGATTAAGCTACATTGCTGATATAATGCAGGCAACATGCCCACTTCATACTACCTGGATATTCTGATGAACTTTGCATGCTAACCATACCGTTGATTGGTTTCCAATGCTCACACGAACCTCCTGACATGTGGTGACAATCCAGTGGGATGGATACCTCTGGTGGGCATTACCAGGAGTCAAGTTCAAAGAACTTTAATGGAGTGCCACTAAAACTGAATGATGCCATCAAAGTAAATGCATCTTCTAATGGCCCGGTGTATTAGTACTTCTTAACCTACCAATCAGCTCTCAATCAGTGAGCTGCTGGAGGAACTCAGCGGGTTAGGCAATATCAATGCAGGGAAAGAGTTGCTTGACATTTAGGATACTTATATGTAATCATCCCCGTGAATTGAGCATACTTGCCTTCAAATAAGGGCAGGGTTAAGCTACAATTTTATAAAAACATTGATTAGCCAGAACTGGAGTATGGTGTACAGCTGTGGTTGTCGCATTATGAAATTGAAAAGGCTGGGTTTATTTTCATTGGAGCAGAGGAGGTTGAGGGGGTATCTGAATGAGACATTCCAAAATTATGAGGAGTATTGATAGTAGGAAATTTTATACTCTAGCAGAGGTATCGTAAACTAATGGCTATAAGTTTTGGTTAAGAGGAAGCAGTTCGAGGGGAACTAAGGAAGAGCCTTGTCATCCACCGATTGGAATGTAGGTTTGCTTCTTTACCAGTTCCATTTACTTCAAATGTGCTATGGAAGGTTTGACATAGGGAAGCATATCTATATTTGAAGCATATTTTATTCTTCCTGTAGATTCCTATTGTAGGCATGACCTTCCATATTGCAAAACCCACCCAATTTCATTATGAGATGTCACCACCATCCATTTGCATTATCCAGGGAAACCAAAGCTCAGCCAGTTTCACAACTTTTATGATTTGAAAGGGAGTTGCAGTTTTGCCATGTTTCTGCTAAAGGTCACTATATTAGCATTTGTTTCACCCACTTAAACTTGCTCCTACCCACTTAGCCAAACAGCAGGCAACATGCTATGCCTGGCATGGACTGTCAGAAATGTCTGGAATGCACTGCCTGAGTGTGATGGAGGTGATTACTCTCACAACATTTAAGTATCCATTCGAGCACTTAAATCCCAAAGGCATGGAAGGGTACAGACCAAATGCTAGTAAATGAGATTAGTTTAGGAAAGTAAGTGCTTGATAGGTGGTATGGACATAGTGAGTTGAAGGGTTTGTTACTGTGCTATATGACTGATATTCTTTGCTGATGTTCAGCACTTCATGCATCCTGGGCACAAACAACATCATGCAGAAAGACCTGTCTCTTTTCCTTTCTCTTCTTCCCAGCTTATTGTGGTCCATTCCTCTGCTCTTTCTGATGTATGTTGAATCTCAGGAGGAATTAATCCTTAAGTGGCAATGTCTGATTTATGCAGCAGTCTTGAAGTCAGTAAAATAAAAATCCTTTCTCATCTGTTTGTAAATTTTGCACGAACACAAGCATGGTCTGCTTTCTGTTGCTTAAAACATGTTTAAAACTGCAAGGTTGAGGGAGGTTGCAGACAATTATCTTCCAAAATGGTTTCACAGGTTTAAAATCAGCATTGCACACTGAATGATTTGTATATATCCTGCTCTGCTGATTTTTGTTGGTTACTAACTTTGCTCCAGATAAAGTCTTCATCAATGTACCATCCAGCGCAGTTCATTGGAGAAATCTGTGTGCAGTGTTTGCATGCCACTTTGGTCACCAGGTGGTGTTGTACTGTTCGGTGATTGGGTGCAATGGATCTTAAGGTAGTCCTCATCATCTGCAGTAAGTCAGACACGTGGAGCTTTAGGGTATTATCTATTATTTTTACAAGCTCCTCAGATTCTCTGTTCTCCCTCTTAATATTTAGAATAAATATTTTGGGGAAAATACCAGCAATTTTGTGATTTAAACATGATGTAGAAAGATTAACATGTAACTGTTATAGATTAGTTGTTACGATAGATGAGATATAAATGTTCTGATCATTAGTGAGTAAGCCAATTTCAGTGCCACATTGCTTTTTGTTTGATTTATCTTCAGAACCAATTGATAAAGCATAATGATATATTCTTCAGGATTTCTTTTCTCTGGCCTGGACCACCCTTACAGTGATTGACAAGAATCAGAAAAGAAAACTCAATGTATTAGCCGTGGCTGGCCAGATGGGTGTAGTAAAGCTGATTCACACAAAAGTAAACTACTGCTATGGAAGCATAAAGGCTCACAGGAAATCAATCTCGACGCTCTGCTTTTCTCCTAAAAAGGAAACATTTCTCTTCAGTAAGTATTGAACTTGTGATGGTCAGATATTTTACAATGATTTAGTTTAAGTGAGGGAAGAAGAATAGGTCCAATGTTTAATATTGATGGGGAGCATGGAAAACACATTAATAGACATTAGACAATAGGTGCAGGAGTAGGCCTTGGAGCCAGCACCGCCATTCAATGTGATCATGGCTGATCATCCCCAATCTGTACCCCGTTCCTGCCTTCTCCCCATATCCCCTCACTCCGCTATTTTTAAGAGCCCTATCTAGCTCTCTCTTGAAAGCATCCAGAGAACCCGCCTCCACCGCCCTCTGAGGCAGAGAATTCCACAGACTCACCACTCTGTGAGAAAAAGTGTTTCCTCGTCTCCGTTCTAAATGGCTTACTCCTTATTCTTAAACTGTGGCCCCTGGTTCTGGACTCCCCCAACATCGGGAACATGTTTCCTGCCTCTAGCGTGTCCAAACCCTTGACAATCTTATATGTTTCAATGAGATATCCTCTCATCCTTCTAAACTCCAGAGCGTACAAATCCAGCTGCTCCATTCTCGCAGCATATGACAGTCCCGCCATCCCGGGAATTAACCTTGTAAACCTACGCTGCACTCCATCAATAGCAAGAATGTCTTTCCTCAAATTAGGGGACCAAAACTGTACACAATACTCCAGGTGTGGTCACACTAGGGCTCTGTAGGTATTACGTACAGTAAAATGATGGTAAAAGATCTGCTAAAATAAGCCAATTCTAAATTGTACGTGATCTTCAGTACAGAAGAGAGACATTATGTTGGCATTCCTGAGTGAGTTTAAGAAATTAGTTCTAAATAATTTATTTAATTGAATGGTAATAGTTCTGAACCAGTGAACTTGTTATTGATGCTCATCAGAAGAAATAATATTTTCTAAATCAAATTATCAAAGTCATTTGTACATTTTAAATCTTCCCATTGCTTCTGTGGGAAATGTACCCAATGTAACTACTAGTAATTACATTTTCATGACAGGCTGTATATGAATCTGAATTTTGCTCTATTTCATAGATGAGAATTTAATATTTGTTGAGGGGTATTCTCATCCATATATTACTCTAAAATATATAAACAAACCTATCATTACTTATTTTTAAGCTCTGCATGTTAAATGGAAATTTTTCATTAAAAAAAAATTCTATTTACTCACATTATGGTTTTCGGGAATTGTGCATTTGAATCCCCAGATATCTGTTCAGTCATATCTTGAAGCATCTTCCCTCTTTTATCATGTTTCTTGATTTCACTTCTCAACCACATCGCATTGAATGTCATTCTGAGGACTGTTACCATTCTTCTTAGCATTTGTCAAAGCCCTCTTCATCACATTAATTACAATCTGGGCTCTAAACTTTTCACATGACCAAAGTGTTAACCTCTTTACTACCCCCTTGAATTTTTGTCAAATTCCTCCACAGGTATTTGAACAGTGTTTTTCCAGTCCAACATTCTTGAACTTGTCTCTTCACTATCCTTTTTATTGTTACTTCAAATCTCATTGTATAATAATATATAGGAATACTAATCCCTAAACTTACTTCTAACACTGTTGTCCTACTTCATTTCACACTAATTCAAAGCGATGCTGCTCCCCTTATTAGTTTAGAAAGATGTAGGTTTGGAGAACAACTTTCTCATAGTTTCACTTAAACCGTGTAATTTCACTCCAGCAACTTTACTCATTCTCAGTAACATGGAAGATTTACTGCTGTAAAACCTGACGACTAAAATGTAAAACAAATCCTGGTTCTGACTTGACATTACATGCACTGGCCCATAATGTCTTTGTCTCTTGGTAAACCTGTTAAATCAGATGTACGAGGCATGCCTATGAATGTTTTACAAGTGTCTCACTTCGGAGAGGGTGGGAATGAGGCCAAGGGTTGGGGTGTGTGTTGAGTTGGACGATAGGGTCAAGATCTTGAGTGATGATTTGGGCATAAATATAGGAGGAGGGTCTCAATTTAATGCTGGGCGTGAAATCAGGATCTTGATCAAATTTCATCCCCACCGAATCCTAGTCTATATATCCTTTGCATGTAGCAAATCTGTTTTCCTTGGAAAGTAATTTTTTTATGTGCACTCTGCTGAAAATATTACCTATCCCTAACAGACTTTAAGGAAAATGCTGCATAAAACTGAATGGATTTATATACTTTTACCTTCCAAAAAATAAGGCGATTGAAGTGTTTGAAAAGAACAATATGAACTTTGCTTAATTTTGAAATTGGACCTGACGCCAATTAAAAATATTCACAAATAAGTGTTATCATCATGAAGCAATTCTTTAATTTCATAGGATTTACATAGATTTACAACATCACTGATCTATGAATGAGAAATCATCTGTTCTCCCCATCCTGCCTCATTGCTGTACCTGTTCAGTATATTTCACGATAAGTGCTTTGACAGTGCTGTGCTGCACACAGGGAAATCTCAAAGCTTTTTTGTTTTTGTCTAGCCTAAAACATTTGATGTGGTCAATAGGATTTTTGTAAACTTCCTTAATGCAGACACAGAAAAATAAAAGCCTATGCAATTAAAGGGGAAGCAGGCATGTGAATCAAAATTTGACCAGTGAGAGAAAGCAATGGACAATGCTTTATAACATTTTGGTGTGGAGTGAAGTACTTCGGCTCAGTACTTGGTCATTTATCTTTTTTAGTTTATCAATGATTTGGGCTTCAGTTGAGAACCCATAATTATCCATTTGAGTGGTAATTTTTTGTAAGACATTACTTCTGAGAGATTCCTCTATTCAATTATGACATTTTTATTTGAGTTCGCAAATATTATAAATATGTGACCAAAATGTTTTAATGTTAATGCAATATTATAATGTAATATTATAATCATAATCAGCCAGTTCACAAAATAACAAAAACAGTAGATCCACGAGCTATTGAAAGGTAAGTCTTAAAATTCCCTCAGTTTCACAGCATTTCCGATTATAATGTTAATTCACTTTCTTTCAACAGCTGCTTCCTATGATCATACAATCATCTTATGGGATATTGGTGTTCCAGATCTAGATTACAGGTTTCAAGCGAGGTACGTATTGTGCAGACTTGAACAGAAACAATTTCGAGGATATCTCCATCTAATCATCATTGCAATTTCAGGGAAATAATTTATTATTTCGGGGAATATGTAAGTCAATTCCACGTTATGGGCATTCAGGTTATGGAAGTTAGTCCTTACAGAATTCACAATTCATTGCCCAAAATTGTGAGTATATGGAATAAAATGCACTCACAGAATTTAAATCAATAAATCACAATTTTTTTTTCAACTAGGGTTTCTTGACGTATGCACAGATGATGCAGCATCGCATTATGGAAAATTGTGGTACGGACATTTTCTAGGAATGCAACCACCCTTCCCTCAACCCCTCACAATGTGGAGGGTCTCTTTGTATCTTCAAATGTGGTTATGATTGGAATTATGTTATTTACTGAACCAGTTACAATCTTGGTTTAGATGCTTAATTACCAATAGTAAAATCTAAGTTTAGGTAACTTGTCAGTGGTTTGTTTTCATTATTCTAAAGATTATATTTACTAAAAATAGGGAAGCTTGTGTCTTTGTGCTGATGGAGTGTGGGGAAGATCTCAGGCTGCAGTCCGCATAGACTACAGGCAGAAAAAAGCCCGTTGAGTGCTCACCATCTGCCACTTGAAGTGGTGATTGCTCACTGAGAAACAAGAATAAAACTGTTAGAGACATCAGCCAAACCTTAGGCTTACCAAAGTCAATTGTTTGTAACATCATTCAGAAGAAAGAGAGCACTGGTGAGCTTACTAATCGCAAGACTTTATGAACAGAAATACAGAGGCTACATTGTAAGATGCAAACCACTGGTTAGCCACAAAAACAGGATGGCCAGGTTATAGTTTGCCAAGAAGCACTTAAAAGTGCAACCATAGTTCTGGTAAAAGATCTTGTTGGACAGATGAGACGAAGATTAATTTATATCAGAGTGATGGCAAGAGCAAAGTATGGAGGTGAGAAGGAACTGACCAAGATCCAAAGCATACCACCTCATCTATGAAACATGGTGGTAGGGGTGTTATGGTCTGGCATGATGGCGGGTGAAGGTACTGGCTCACAAGCGTGGCCTGTGGACATCGGGAGCCGTGGTCTCCGGGGAGTGAGCGGCTGTTCCAGACATGCCAAGCCGCTAAGGAGTGTTTCTCCCGACGCCAGAGCTCCATCATCCGGCAAGAGGGCCTGAAAACATCGGACTGGCTGCGGAGGCCACAAATAGCCCCCGACCTCGGGTGATCATAGAGGAAGAGGACTGAACTTTCCAGTGCCTTTCCCCACAGAGGAGAATTTTGATTCTGCTGTGGGGGGACGTTCATGTTAAATTCTATAATGTGTTGTGGTGTTTTTATTTTTATTTTTATTTTTCTATGGATGTATGGAAACCTAATTATTTCTTCTATGTAAAGCACTTTGGTTTCAACGCGAGTTGATTTAAACGTGCTATATAAATGTACTTACTTACTTACATACTTGTATTCATTGATGATACAACTGCTGATGGTAGTAGCATAATGAATTCTGAACTGTCAATCACCCGATCTAAACCCAATTGAGCATGCCTTTTATATGCTGAAAAGAAAACTAAAGGGGACTAGCCCCCAAAACAAGCATAAGCTAAAGATGGCTGCAATACAGGCCTGGCAGAGCATCACCAGAGAAGGCACCCAGCAACTGGTGATGTCCATGAATCGCAGACTTCAAGCAGTCATTGCATGCAAAAGGTATACAACAAAATACTAAACAAGACTACTTTCATTTATATGACATTGCTGTGTCCCAAACATTATGGTGCCCTGAAATGGGGGGACTATGTAGAAACATTGCTGTAATTTCTACATGGTGAAACCAAAATGTATAAAAATGGCCGTTATTAAAATCTGACAATGTGCACTTTAACCACATGTGATTTTTTTTCTATTACAAATCTCAAATTGTGGAGTACAGAGGCAAATAAATAAATTATGGGTCTTTGTCCCAAACATTATGGAGGGCACCGTAAGTAAATATTTATTGGATATAAAACACTGATGTAGACTCGAGTAATCTTTTACATGATTGTGTCTTTTCATTATGAGCACATTTAGATTTAATAAACACATTTTTGCAAAATTATTAGTATATGGGGTACATCTTTAAATAAACTATACATTATGTGATATTTGCAAGGAGTAGAGAAGCAAAATTACCATGTGAAGTACTAAGCTAAGTATAGGAAGTGATTATTTTGTATGATTTTTTTTTCCGCTAAAGAATATGGATTTGTAATTAGAATGACAAGATTTAACATCTATTGTTTTCTTTTGCAACAGTCGTTTGCTGGTTTTGAAGAGTGGTTCAACTCCTTTCAAGATGAGCCTTGTTCCAACTTGCCCTGATCATTATCTTGTGGCTGCCTGTGAAAACGGTTGCTTTGCCTGGGACATCACGCCAACAAAACCTGAAGGAAAAAGGCAAGTAATTTATTCTGTATGTCGCATTTAATTGTATTTTTTTGTTAAGATATTTTTCCACAATTGTCCCCAGCCTTGTGAAGGGTTTCGATCTTGTTGGGATCCACGCTTATTGTATCTCGTTCAAATACCATTATTCTTGTGCCAACATTCTTGTATTTCATAGGCAATCAACTGAATCTGGTTTATCACATCAGGGACGGCACAGTGGTGCCTCACAGTACCAGAGACTCTGACTCAATCTATGTGGAGTTTACATGTTCTCCCTGTGACTATGAGGGTTTCCTCCAGGTGCTCCAGTTTCCTTCCTCATCCCAAAGACGTGTGGATTTGTAAAATAATTGACTTTTATAAAATTATGACATTGCCCCTAATGTGTGTAGGGAGTGGATGTGAAAGTGAGATTACATAGAACAAGTGTCAACGGGGATCGATGGTTAGCATGGACACAGTGGGCTGAAGGGCCAGTTTCTATGTTGTATCTTTCAATCGATTTGCTGCGCAATTTCATGATCCCATTCACTCACAAGATCTCTTCAGAAATCCCCTTGTATTTTCACTTGTCTTTTACTATAGAAGCTTTTACTATTATTATAGATCCTCGATTTTTCATAGACTGCGCATTCCCATTAATAAAGTCATAATATTGATTTTCTCATAGAATTATCAGAAAATTATGACACAAAAGGAGGCTTTTATATCAGCGCCAGTTAAGAGAGAGCTGTCCAGCTGAAACGCACCTTTTGGCACAAGGTCCATAGCCCTGCAGGTCACCATTTATAAATGTGAAGAGCATTTCTGCTTCCACTACCCTTCCAGACTCATCACTTGCTGGGTGCAAAGATATCTTCTCATATATACTTTCTAATCCTTTCAAGCAGGTTAAATCTCTGCCTCCTAATTTTTTAACTCCTGTACTTTAGCCCCTCTTTTTCTGTTTTTCGTTTCATTTCACCCTCCCCAATTCCATTCCTGTCCTACCTATAACATTTTGTAAAAAATATCCTTTAAACTAATTTTCTCCTCCAGCCATTGATGGGAACCCACGGACCACCTAAATTTAAATTGAAAGTGTGAATAATTATGCAAAAAACAAAACAATTTGGGAACACATTAGTACTAATATTACTGATGCATGAAGGACAAATATCTATGGGGATTTGGGATTCAGCAACAGTTGTAAAATCTGTATGCATGTACTCATAAATCACCAAGAATACCTAAAAATTCAAGTATTTAGGTATTCAAATTACGAGAAGACACAAATCATTATTTAGCACCAATTTTATGCCACTATTAAATAAACAATGTTATGATTAAATTTTGGAAAACGCTCCCACTCTCATTGATAGGTAGAATTAACGCTATAAAAATGACTTTCTTACCACAATTAATATATTTGTTTCAAGCAATCCTAATATATATTCCGAAATATTTTTTCAAAAAACTAGATTCTAATATCACTAATTTTATATGGGATTATAGAGCACACAGAATTCAACGAAAGCATTTGTGTAAACCTAAAGAAGTTGGGGGTTTATCACTACCTAACTTTACGTATTACTACTGGGCAGTGCATATTAAGAACATAATGTATTGGTTGAATAGTTCCACTCACCAGTCGGAGTGGATAAGAATGGAGAAAGAGGAGTGTTTCCCGTACGATATAGGAACGATCTTGTTCTCACCGATAAAATTGAATAGTATAATATATAAGAAGAACCCAATTATTCACAATACAATAAGAATTTGGAAACAAATAAAATTATCCTTGAAATTAAATAATCTATCAGTATTAACCCCAATACTGAATAATCCTGCATTCAAACCATCTCTTATCGACAAAACATATAAACAATGGGATAGACTGGGGATTAGGAAAGTAGGAGATATGTATGAATTGGGCAAATTGTTATCATTTCAACAATTAAAATTAAAATTTAAACAATGATAATCAATATTTTAAATATATACAGATATGTGACTTTATGAAGAAATATATACATAGATTTCAAACTATATTTGTAGATCCTTTAGAAGAAGCAATGAATATTAAGGCTGATTCACAAAAACTAATATCATATTTTTATAATAGTATATTAAATAGAGAATTACCCTCAACAGAGGCACTAAGAGAAGATTGGGAACATGAATTAATGATAAAGATCCCGAAAGATAGATGGGAAAAGTATCTGATGAACACACATAATTGTTCCATTTATGCAAGACATAATTTAATTCAATTTAAATTATTACATAGACTATATTATTCAAAAACGAGGTTGAATAAATTCTACCCAAACGTCTCTCCCAGATGCGATAAATGTTTGTTTCAAAATGCCAATATAACACATTCATTTGTAGGATGTACAAAGTTGAATAAATTTTGGAGCGATATATTTGATATATTTACAAAGCTCTTCAAGTCAAGAATAGAACCTAATACGGAATGGATTATATTTGGAATAATAGTAGAAGATATCAATTTAAACAAAGATCAAAAAGTATTCTTTAACTATGGGTTAATAATTGGAAAGAAATTGATACTTAAATTTTGGAAAAATACAGCTATACCAACTATTAAAATGTGGATTAAGAATATGACGGACATAGCATACCTTGAAGAAATGAGCTCCGCCTAATAGATAAATATGACCAATTCTTAAGGAGTTGGTCCCCTTTCATCGACTTTTTGGAATCATGTGATGCAGCAGTACCGTAAAGATGACTGATTTCAGGTCAGGTCGTGGATAGATTTACATCTCCGAACAAAGATTTGAAAATTTCTTTTTTAAGGGTCTTTTTCTACTATTTCTACTTTCTACTTTTTCTTTTCTTATATACACACTTCACGTTTTTCTATTTTCTACTATTTATTTTTCCTCTTTTTCTTCTCTCTATTTTTTTTTTTTTTTTTTAACCTCCTTTTCAAAAACATAAAACTAGAGGTTGTACATAGAATGTATTACGTTATGACATAGTTGGCACCTAAAATTAGGTACCACTGTATTGTTTTGTATTGTATTAACTTCTAATAAAATAAACAAAACAAAATAAATAAATAAATAAATAAATAAATAAATAAATAAATAAATAAATAAATAAATAAATAAATAAATAAATAAATAAATAAATAAATAAATGAATAGATAGATAGATAGATAGATAGATGGATGGATGGATAAATCGCCAAGAATATGTAGCACTCCGTCACTTAGTTTTTTTAAATTTTGAATTCATATTGATATAAAAAGTATTAATGAATAATCAACTTGGGAAAGAAGCTCATCATTTGTGTGCTGCTGAATACAATTCTTTATAGTTAATATAGGATTTTATTTTTGACTTCCAGAAACTTTGAGATGGAATTTCTTTTCCCAATTTACAATAAAGAGGATGAAAATAATTACCATGTGATTGATACATTGGTTTTCTGCAGTGATGATCTTATAGGTAAGTACATTAACATTTCATGAAAATGATAGCAGTTTGATCACCAAGATCAGAGTATATGGACTTGGAATAATGTAATCTAGACTGACAATTAGTTATTAGATAGAAAACAAAAGATTTAGAGTAAAGATTTTGTTCTCTCAGTTGGACAGGCTGTGACTGGTGGGATACCTCAGAGATCAGTGCTTGAGTTCCATTTATTTACAATTTCAATCAACAATTTGGGCCAGAATTACATCTCCAAGTTTCCTGAAAGTAGATTTGACTTTGAGCATAGAATGTGAAAGGGCTTCTCAGTTTAAAAAAAAAAGCTGGGTAAAGAGTGAAGACGTGGCAGATGGAATATAATGTTGAAAAACAAATCCACTTTGATGCTTGTACCAGAAAAGTGGAGAATTTATTAAATAGTGTGAGATGAAGTGGTGTTGACGTTCAAAGGGACCACTGCCGTGCTTGTACACAAATCATTGAAGCCCAACATGCAGGCAATTAAAAGCAAAAGTGATATGTTCATCTATTATATAAGAATTGCGTAGAGGAGAAAAAAATTGTTAATGCGATTGTATAAGGCCTTTGTGAGCCTTGTTATACACGCAAAGATCCACTATACTGATTCCACAATTGGCTGGTTGGCTATACGAGGACAGATTAACTAGACTGGGACCTCATTTTCTAGTTTTGAAGATTGAGATGAGATCCTACATAATGTACAATATTCGTAATGGGATTGACAAATGCAGGGAGGATGTTTTACTGGCTAAGGAGTAGACATGAGGCAAGTTTCAGAATAATGGCCATGACTGTGATGAAAAATGTATTCACAGGATTGCGAAACTTTGGAATTCCCTTCCCCGAAGTGTTCAGGACATTTAGTTATTGTGTCTAATAACAATAGATTGATTGATTGATTGGTTGATTGATTTCTAGCCCTTATCACAGAATCCTTTGATTATACGTTAGTGCTGCAAAACGGTGTTTAGGAAGAAGTTCAGCCATGATGTTTATTATTATTATTATTATTATTATTATACATTATACTTATGGGCGCCTTTCAAGGACGCCTTACAAAACATATAAGCGGAATGAAACAAAACAAAAAAATATAGTAAGGACATCAACAATACACAATTCAAAGAGAGAGCAGCGGCAGCTAATCTAATTTAATGTAGAATAAAGGAGGTTCAAAGGGCCAGAGTGCTCACTGCCCCATCAAAATTTGTGTCTGGCTTTTCAAATTGGACTGGATATCAGAATTCTATTGTACCTACAACCAACAATTATAACCAATTCAGTTTCTTCAAATAAAATCTTGTTTCCTAATTAAATAGAATATGGGTAATGCAAGTTTACTGTCCTATTGTATAGATTTATGGGCCACAAAACTGGGGCTTTGTACCATTCAGTTTAATGGTTCTATGGCTACCATCTTGCTTCCAATTTATTGTATGATACAGAAAAATACATTTTTATCCTGATTTCTACCATCCTCAAATGGGTCAATGCGGTGGAGCATTTATCGCTTAAGTTTGCCGGAAAGCATCAGGAAAGGCATATGGTGACTTTATCCCTTGTTCCAATGTAATCAAATTGAGCTGCACTAATCCAGCTAAAGCACATATAATCATAATAGTAATTTATCATAATCATAATAGTAATTTATTAGCCAAGTATGTTTTGCAATATATGAGGAATTTGATTTGCCATGCAGTCATACCAATAAAGAGCGACAGTCTCTACCCGAGACTGCGAGCTCCTCGATGTTGAAATCCGCAGGCTGCGGTTGGAGCGTCGATCCTAGGCAAGGGATCGTCGGCTCCGATTGAAAGTCCATGGCCCCGCGGTGGGGCTCAAAGTCAGTCTCGAGCAAAGCCGCCAGCTCCATGATGTTAGGCTGCAGAGCGACCGGAGATACGATCCGGAAAAAAATCGCATCTCCGGCAAGGTAAGAGATTGACAAAAAGTTTCCCCCAACTCCCTCCCCCACCCCCCACATAAAATAAAACCGAGAACATTAACACATACTTTTCAAACCCACTAAAAATAACAAAAAAGACGAAAAGACAGACTGGTGGCGAGGCTGCCATCGCTGACGGCGCCACCAGTTGCTTAGTAACGGGAAGAACCTCCCCATTGGTCCTAAAAAAAATCATAAATTACTTTGAGATTTGATGCAGAAGGAATGCTAGTTGTTCAGAGTTGTGCTGCTTGCTATGAAAAAGTTCACTTAAAAGATAGACAAAGTACAAATTCTTAAGACCATACAAAGCTTTAATTTAACGTCTGACGGGTGTGAACTGAGAGACCCAGAGGCAACAGGTTCTCACGTCTGAATCTCCAGCAGCACACACAAAGAAATACCAGAACACCGAAGCTTATATACGTACCGATATAAAACAATTTGCATGATATAATGACAGAAAAACCATCATCCACCTCCAAATATGGAGTTGTTTTTCACTCTTTGCCAAAAGCCAGTTACCCCAATGGAATCCTCTGGGCCCCTTCTTATCTGATTAACCTCTTCAACTTACATAAAAAACTTGTAAGAGAGCTGCGAACTATTCAACTTACATAAAAAAAGCTTGCAAGAGAGCTGTGAACTTTTCAACTTAAAGGGAAAAAAACCTGGCATGATAGGAGTTGTCCAAATCCCATCATGCATTACAATTGGCCTTTTACAACAGGAAAGTTTAAATATGACAACAATCAATTAATAACTAACTCTTTCATTCCTCCCTTTTATCATGTAATGATAACACTACAGTCCTTGGTTAGTACATAGTAAAGGCTTCAGACATTTCAGTACATAGATTAAGATAATGATCAGCAGTACAATCGATCCATAATGTATTACCATTCCCCATATTCCTCCATACTAAATGGCCACCATTCTACACCTTTATTAAAGTTATGCATTTCCTCCCCTACCTCTGTAATCTTCTTTATTTCTGCAGTAATATGTGCTGCTAAATCTGTAATGTTAGAAGATTCATCAGGGATGTAAGTACAGCATTCACGCCCCATAATAGCACATGTACCCCCTTTCTCTGCCAGAATCTCAGTAAGGTTAAGTGGTATTGTTATGAGGGGTATTCCTTCTCCACCATTATATGGGATGAGCGTACACAACCAGCATACATTTATTATTACGAAGGGCAAATTCAAAACTCATAAACAAAAACAGATTATTTCACCAAGTCCAGTCCATATGTGCCAACCCCAGAATATAAAAGAGGGTCAATAGCCCCATTGTCCTTTTTTGGTTCTCCGAACTGTTTAAAGTCAATCAGATGAATCCAACGCGGTGATCTTCAATCTTCTTGGCGGTTGATGTTGTTGATACCACTTGGTACAGTTCTGTTCAACACAGTTTTAATTCCTTCCGTCCCAATGCCTTATCAGTATGTAGTCTGACAGTATGAACTCGTCCCTGTGTTCAACTGGTAGTGGTATCTGCACTTCTTGTACCTTAGAATGCAGACCTGGCAAGGCATCGGTTAATTGCTGTGTATAATAATTAGTTAATCACTGAGGGCCTGTAGGTGAAACTTCCACACGTGAGTCGCACCACCAGTGGGTACGTAGCCTGTGGTCACCCTCAGTCCATAGCATCCTTCCCACAACTCGCAGTCACCCAGCCCTGCATCACCTGCAAATCTGCCAATGCCACCATCACATTGCATTACATCGGCATACTCAGTTTCTCGCAGATCTGATGGCTATCAATGTCCCAAGATAGGCGAGAAATAGCGACATGTCCATCGCAATCTATCCTAGAAAGGGATTTCTTAAATGAAAGAAGTTAACATTTATCTTTTTGGCACCATACTGACAATCTTACAGTGGTGAAAGTGAACCCACGCATGTCTCCCCTCCACCTTTTCTGCGGTAGGGGTTGTTAGAAGGACCTGGTAATGCCCTTCCCACAGAATGTCCCGAATCTTCCTCATCCAATTCCTGATTATTACACAAGTACCAGGTTCAATTTTAGACATAGTGGTTCTATTGTACATCCTTCAATGCCCTGGTTAACGATAAAATATAATTAGTCATTTCCATTGTCATGTGATGAAAGTGAACAGCCTTTGGAGCATTCTGGTTCCATGTTGCCCCCAGTGGATGGTCATATAAAATCTCTGCTGAATTCCTTTTATTGTCATTCAAACAATTCAAACAAACAAAAGTTTGAACAGATTTTCGTTCCCTGTAGTCATAACAGCAAAAACAAAACACACAGTTCCACACAACATCCAGCACAGTGAATCTCCAAACACCTCCTCACTGTGATGGAACGCAAAAGTCCTATTTCCCTCTCTCCCTTCTTATCTGTTCCACTGGAGAAAGCCTGTCCCAAGAGAAATACAAGCAACATGATATTGTGAAGTATCTCAGCAAGCAATGTAATATCAATTAGCTCTTTCATGCCTTGTGTTTCATTTTGGCCAAAAATGTCACACAAAACAATTCAATTGTCACAACACAAAATTTTGCACATCAAAATAAAGTCCACAATAGACCTACACAAAACTCAGTATTTAGAACCACAGAAGTTAACAATGTAAAAAAAAAGTATTTGATTTAAATACTCCAAATCTGAAGAATCTGAGTGTGCCCCTTTAATTGAAAGCACTGAACCAGTCAAACTGCTGCTTTGAGGTGATCAATGTTAAAGCCCCCAGACATTGCCATGTGTTAAAGGGACACACACAACTATTGTTTCAAACACAAAGCTCTTTAAACATTTATAACAAATAACACATTTGCACATTTTTCTCTTAAGTCATGATCCAAAAACACACTCCACATAGCTTCAAAGTGTAACACAGGTATCAAAGACTTCAAACCTGATTAGTTTTTTTATCATAGCAACAAGAATTTAAAAAACCTATTTACACCAAGGGACCCCATGCATTTCAGTCTCTTAAAGGAACCCATACACATACACAAAAGAATGTACAAAAGCCATCTACAAAAGCAGTTCATACTATATTTACTTCAAAGACGTCTCTTTGTAATCTACTTTCCCTTTTTCTGACAAAACCCTTTTTTTTTTTTCCCACCAAAAACTTGGTTTCAAAAAATTTACAAGAAAGATTTTACAAGCTGCTGTTTTTTTATTAGCTCTTGAGGACTGAGGTCACAATTGTGGTTATAAAGTCTTTTAATTGTGAAAGCCTTCTTGTTGAAACAAGAAAATTAAGTTGGAAATAAAACCCGTTACAGCATTTTCCTTCCACCATAAATCTTCACAATGATAGGCAGCAGGGTAGGATGGTCCAATTCCCTGTCAGTCAGGATCCTGGACTCTGTGATTGGACATGATCCAGATCGTGATTAGTCAGATTTCCCATCACTCAAAGTCTGGCCACACCCACTGAAGTGGCGACCAATCAGACTCCTATTTTTTCAAAGTCTGACCACACCCAATAAGATATCAAATTCCACAGACAAAGACCCACATTCTCATCCGAGGCTTAGCAATGCAAGGTTGCCTGCCATTCTGTTGCGCTGTGCCAAAGGCTATTCAAATCTTGAAGGCAGGTTTGTTTTAACTCTCAATGTTGAATTTAATACTGTTTCTCTTCTCCTGCCTCAGTCCTTACTCCCTTCCTTTTCTTCGTCTGCTTTAGTCAGGAAATGTTTAATTCTGTCCGAATTTCCCCGCCAATTTCCCCTATTTTGCTTTGTCAGAAAAAGGGATCCCATCACCTTTTCTCATTTCCTAACCATGTGGTCAGCTTGTAACTTAATATTCTAAATTTCTTATTATACTTAAAATTCAAATAACACATTTGTTGAACGGGGGTTCCCCCATCACTGTTATCCAGAGCATTCCCCATAGATAGATAGAGAATGAGAGAGAGAGAGAGAGAGAGAGAGAGAAAAAGCAGACTTCTTTTCTTTTAATATAAGACCCAGGTGTCTCAACTGAGCTGACCCGCTAACCGTGACCCCAGTTTCTCAACCTAGCAGACTTCTAAGACCCAGGTGTCTCAACTGAGCTGACCCGCTAACCGTGACCCCAGTTTCTCAACCTAGCAGACTTCTTTTCTTTTAATATAAGACCCAGGTGTCTCAACTGAGCTGACCCGCTAACCGTGACCCCAGTTTCTCAACCTAGCAGACTTCTAAGACCCAGGTGTCTCAACTGAGCTGACCCGCTAACTGTGACCCCAGTTTCTCAACCTAGCAGACTTCTTTTCTTTTAATATAAGACCCAGGTGTCTCAACTGAGCTGACCCGCTAACCGTGACCCCAGTTTCTCAACCTAGCAGACTTCTAAGACCCAGGTGTCTCAACTGAGCTGACCCGCTAACCGTGACCCCAGTTTCTCAACCTAGCAGACTTCTTTTCTTTTAATAAACAATGCTGCTTGTCTCACAACCCGATAACTCCTCGGATGTCTCAAAAAGGCAGACAATAGAGGGAGAGAGAGTGTGAGAAAAAAGAAGATAGACAGAAAAAGAGAGAGAGAGAGAAAAACAAAAAACCCAATTCTTTCTTAAAAAATACATACACAAAATTCATACGTAAAAATACATACACAATTCACAATTGGTCTTACCTTTGTCTATCTCTAAGAACCTCGGCAGGGAACCAACACAATGTCTGATGAAGAATCACCTATGTTTCCGGGAATGTCAAGGGGTCGGTTGCAATGGACCGATTAGAGCTCAGTTTTCTCCCTTGCCAAACCCGGTAACATCTGCAACCTCAAGCTCATTCAGCTGTTGATGGTGTCCCAGCGAGACCTGCACGACTATGCCAATGAAAAAGTTCACTTAAAAGATAGACAAAGTACAAATTCTTAAGACCATACAAAGCTTTAATTTAACGTCTGACGGGTGTGAACTGAGAGACCCAGAGGCAACAGGTTCTCACGTCTGAATCTCCAGCAGCACACACAAAGAAATACCAGAACACCGAAGCTTATATACGTACCGATATAAAACAATTTGCATGATATAATGACAGAAAAACCATCATCCACCTCCAAATATGGAGTTGTTTTTCACTCTTTGCCAAAAGCCAGTTACCCCAATGGAATCCTCTGGGCCCCTTCTTATCTGATTAACCTCTTCAACTTACATAAAAAACTTGTAAGAGAGCTGCGAACTATTCAACTTACATAAAAAAAGCTTGCAAGAGAGCTGTGAACTTTTCAACTTAAAGGGAAAAAAACCTGGCATGATAGGAGTTGTCCAAATCCCATCATGCATTACAATTGGCCTTTTACAACAGGAAAGTTTAAATATGACAACAATCAATTAATAACTAACTCTTTCAGCTATTTACAGAAATAGTGAAAGATTTTATAGTCTTCAAGAAGTACTGTGGCTGAGAACGGCATAAGGATTGTTTTGTGCTTGAGCAACTTGAGGCTGTGAATTTCTATGATGGAGCATCGGTATCAATACATACATAGATAGCATTAAAGTTCTTCCAGTGTTTTATCTGCCTCCTTTGGGATAGACTCATTGCATTGTCACGGTTTTGCTTCCTCTCACTGTCTGTACTTCCCTGATCCCCTCTGGATAGACAAAGAATCTATCATTGTTTCTAAAGTGATACCTGCCAATAAGAGTTTTATCACCTTGTATTGGTATGCCATCACTTGATTCTACTATTTGCCCTTACAAAATACCTCAGCTTTGAATGGTATAAGTTGATTATAGTTATTGCAGTCTGGCTTGAACTAGTTAAGCCACATTTGTAAAATAGTCTATAGTTATAGACTATAGTCTGAAGAAGGGTTTCGACCCGAAACGTTGCCTATTTCTTTCGCTCCATAGATGCTGCCTCACCCGCTGAGTTTCTCCAGCATTTTTGTCTACCTATAGTTAGTGACATGTCTCTCAATGATTAATTCCTGGATTGTCAAGCCACTACTTATAATGGAAGAATGATGGCATTGTTGTGGCATAAAAGCGAGGAGATGAGTCGGAGATTTAATGGAAAAGTAATTGAGATGCAGAGTGAGGGAAAGATTTAAGAGTTTAAGAAAGAACTGCAGATGTCTGAAGAAGGGTAACGACCCGAAACGCCGCCTATTCCTTCGCTCCATAGATGCTGCCTCACCCGCTGAGTTTCTCCAGCATTTTTGTCTAACTTCGAAAGATTTAAGAGTATCATTTGTGTTGTGGTGGGAATGAAGATTTGTAAAGGATAGCAAAGAGAATCATATGGATGAATGAATTTTAGTTGGTGGCATAGAGTCACATATAGTTATGATGATTATTGGTTGGAGGGAACAGATGTTACTCGGATGTTTGGGGATGCAGGGTTGTACCTACTGTAGGTTGAGACAGTAGGGGAGAACCATCACAACTGTGCCGACCTGGCGGCGCTGCCCTGCAGGTGCGGCTCGCCTGCAGTCCGTTTGTCTTCTTTTTTTTGTTTTCTTTTGGCCAGTTGTTTTAGTTTACTCAGTTTATTTTAGTTGTGTATGTGTGGGGGGCTGGGAGAAACTTGTTTTTAGTCTCTTCCTTCGGGGAGGGATGCGACCTTTTCTTGTTGTATCCCCCGTCTCCTTCTCCGTTTGCACTGAGGCCTAATCGCGGAGCTGGCGGCCTCCAACTGGGACCGACCTCGAGGCTCCGGAGGCAGAGCCAGGACTTACCAACTTCAGGGCTGTGGTGGCGATGCGGCGGCGACCCGACTTCAGAGGCTCGGCCCAGTGGACGACATCGTCAGGAGCTCGCAGGTCCCAGGTTGGTGACCGGTTCTCCGGAGCTCCCGCAACAACAGCTTCGTCCGCTGGACTAGAGGGCGGCAGCTTCGTCTGCCCCGGGCCGCGGAGTTTGAACCGCGGTGCTCGGATTCGGCCGCGGGACTTGCCATCACCCGGCGGGGTCACAACATCGGAAGCCTGGATCGCCTCAACGCAGAGGGAGAACAAGGAGGGAAGAGCCAAGGACTCTAAGACTTTTGCCTTCCATCGCAGTGAGGAGGTGCCTGGTGGACTCACTGTGGTGGATGTTAAATCTGTGTTTATTGTGTGTTTTGTTATTTTATTCTGTGTTATGGCTGTTAGGGTTTGTAATTTCGTTCAGAATGAAGGGTCTGAATGACAATAAAGGATACTTTGACTTTTGATGGAAGAAAATTAAAGAAGGCCCCTGCATGGAGAAAGTTGAAACTACTGACTCTCCAGGAGTGTTCTAAGTAAGGTCCAGTCCTTAAACTGCCACGAAAGCAGACCTCATTCCCAAGCAAGACCTGTTGCAATGTTGTCACGGACTTTGTATACCCGTGATAAAGGTTTGCATAAATGACATGGACAAAAGTTGTGAGCCAGTTGATGTCTCAGTACACACCCAGTGGCCACGTGAACAGAACTATCAACAATAATTTGTCCCACTTTCTTCTGCAATGGCATGAAAATGGCTCTTCAAGCCCAGACCTTTGGGCAATCTTGATTAGAACAGTCCGCGTCATTTAATGCTACATCACTCGTCTGGATATAATTTGAAATTATTTGTAATTTACATAATTGCTGCTTCTTTAATGATTATAGAATCTATTAGACTTAAACATATTTTACCGTGTGATTGAACAGCTTCCAAAAGTTCCATGCAAGGCTCAATATACCTGTGGAGCTGGAATAAGACTTTACAAAAACGGAAGAAACAGAATACCAAGGTGCATGCAGAGATTCTGAGAGAGTTTGAGTGGTCCAACACAGAACAGCTTTACATAGCACTTGCTGTTTGTCCAGGTGAGTGCATAAGAAGTCTTGAATAACAGAAAGTTTTCATGATTTTTGCTATTTATTTATCCCAATAAACATTTGCTCGTCTTCTGCCATTTTAGGGTAATATTTTATTCAGTAAACTTTTTTAAATGAATTTTAAAGTTTATTTAAATGTGAAATTCCATTATGTTAAATGATTACCCCTCTCCAACTCTCTAAATAATGTTAAATTAAAAGTTGAGGGAAACTTTTTCTAATCTCTTACCTCAACGGAGATGCGATTTAAAAAATATTGTTTTTTCCGTATCGTATCTCCGTCTGCACTGCGGCCTAACATCGAGGAGTTGGCAGCCTTTGCTGGAGACCAACTTCGAGAACTCCACTGCAGGAGCCTGCGGACATAACATCACAGAGCTCATGATCCCTGTCGAGGATCGTCTTTGGGGCTCCAACCGCAGGATCCTGCAGACTTTAACATCGCGGAGCTCGCAGCCTTTGGTTAGAGACCGACTTCGGGAACTCCAAGCCACAGCTCCCCGATGGGGGAGCTTTGATCGCCCCGACGCGGGAGCTTCGATCGCCCCGACTGCAGATACATAGATACATAGAAAATAGGTGCAGGAGTAGGCCATTCGGCCCTTCGAGCCCGCACCGCCATTCAATATGATCATGGCTGATCATCCAACTCAGTATCCCGTACCTGCCTTCTCTCCATACCCCCTGATCCCCTTAGCCACAAGGGCCACATCTAACTATCTCTTAAATATAGCCAATGAACTGGCCTCAACTACCCTCTGTGGCAGAGAGTTCCAGAGATTCACCACTCTCTGTGTAAAAACGTTTTTCCTCATCTCGGTCTTAAAGGATTTCCCCCTTATCCTTAAGCTGTGACCCCCTTGTCCTGGACTTCCCCAACATCGGGAACAATCTTCCTGCATCTA
Source organism: Malacoraja senta (assembly GCA_038087875.1). Classification (NCBI taxonomy): domain Eukaryota; kingdom Metazoa; phylum Chordata; class Chondrichthyes; order Rajiformes; family Rajidae; genus Malacoraja; species Malacoraja senta. The sequence goes on from CM075982.1 coordinate 16,112,754, forward strand.
GCCTGTCCAACCCCACAAGAATTTTGTACGTTTCTATAAGATCCCCTCTCAATCTCCTAAATTCTAGCGAGTATAAGCCAAGTCTATCCAGTCTTTCTTCATATGAAAGTCCTGACATCCCAGGAATCAGTCTGGTGAACCTTCTCTGCACTCCCTCTATGGCTATAATGTCCTTCCTCAGATTTGGAGACCAAAACTGTACGCAATACTCCAGGTGTGGTCTCACCAAGACCCTGTACAACTGCAGTAGAACCTCCCTGCTCCTATACTCAAATCCTTTTGCTATGAAAGCTAACATACCATTCGCTTTCTTCACTGCCTGCTGCACCTGCATGCCTACTTTCAATGACTGGTGTACCATGACACCCAGGTCTCGCTGCATCTGCCCATTTCCTAATCGGCCACCATTTAGATAATAGTCTGCTTTCCTGTTTTTGCCACCAAAGTGGATAACCTCACATTTATCCACATTATACTGCATCTGCCAAACATTTGCCCACTCACCCAGCCTATCCAAGTCACCTTGCAGTCTCCTAGCATCCTCCTCACAGCTAACACTGCCCCCCAGGTTAGTGTCATCCGCAAACTTGGAGATGTTGCCTTCAATTCCCTCATCCAGTTCATTAATATAAATTGTAAATAGCTCGGGTCCCAGCACTGAGCCTTGCGGTACCCCACTAGTCACTGCCTGCCATTGTGAAAAGGACCCGTTTACTCCTACTCTTTGCTTCCTGTTTGCCAGCCAGTTCTCTATCCACATCAATACTGAAACCCCAATACCGTGTGCTTTAAGTTTGTATACTAATCTCTTATGTGGTACCTTGTCGAAAGCCTTCTGAAAGTCCAGATACAACACATCCACTGGTTCTCCCCTATCCACTCTACTAGTTACATCCTCGAAAAATTCTATAAGATTCGTCAGACATGATTTACCTTTCGTAAATCCATGCTGACTTTGTCCAATGATTTCACCACTTTCCAAATGTGCTGCTATCCCATCTTTAATAAGTGACTCTAGCAGTTTCCCCACTACCGATGTTAGACTAACTGGTCTGTAATTCCCCGTTTTCTCTCTACCTCCCTTCTTAAAAAATGGGGTTACGTTTGCTACCCTCCAATCCTCAGGAACTACTCCAGAATCTAAAGAGTTTTGAAAAATTATCACTAATGCATCCACTATTTCTGGAGCTACTTCTTTAAGTACTCTGGGATGCAGCCTATCTGGCCCTGGTGATTTATCGGCCGTTAATCCATTCAATTTACCCAACACCACTTCCCGACTAACTTGGATTTCACTCAGTTCCTCCATCTCCTTTGACCCGCGGCCCCCTGCTATTTCCGGCAGATTATTTATGTCTTCCTTAGTGAAGACGGAACCAAAGTAGTTATTCAATTGGTCCGCCATATCCTTGTTCCCCATGATCAATTCACCTGTTTCTGACTGCAAGGTTTTAACTACATTTGTTTTAACTAATCTCTTTCTCTTCACATATCTATAAAAACTTTTGCAGTCAGTTTTTATGTTCCCTGCCAGTTTCCTTTCATAATCTATTTTCCCTTTCCTAATTAAGCCCTTTGTCCTCCTCTGCTTGTCTCTGAATTTCTCCCAGTCCTCTGGTATGCTGCTTTTTCTGGCTAATTTGTACGCATCATCTTTTGCTTTGATACTATCCCTGATTTCCCTTGTTATCCACGGATGCACTACCTTCCCTGATTTATTCTTTTGCCAAACTGGCTGAACAATTTTTGTAGTTCATCCATGCAGTCTTTAAATGCCTTCCATTGCATATCCACCGTCAACCCTTTTAGAACTAATTGCCAGTCAATCTTGGCCAATTCACGTCTCATACCCTCAAAGTTACCTTTCTTTAAGTTCAGAACCGTTGTTTCTGAATTAACAATGTCACTCTCCATCCTAATGAAGAACTCAACCATATTATGGTCACTCTTGCCCAAGGGGGCGCGCACAACAAGACTGCTAACTAACCCTTCCTCATTACTCAATACCCAGTCTAGAATAGCCTGCTCTCTCGTTGGTTCCTCTACATGTTGGTTTAGATAACTATCCCGCATACATTCCAAGAAATCCTCTTCCTCAGCACCCCTGCCAATTTGATTCACCCAAATTATATGTAGATTGAAGTCACCCATTATAACTGTTTTGCCTTTGTTGCACGCATTTCTAATTTCCTGTTTGATGCCATCCCCAACTTCACTACTACTGCTAGGTGACCTGTACACAACACCCACCAGCGTTTTCTGCCCCTTAGTGTTTCGCAGCTCTACCCATACCGATTCCACATCCTCCAAGCTAATGTCCTTCCTTTCCACTGCGTTAATCTCCTCTCTAACCAGCAACGCTACCCCACCTCCTTTTCCTTTCTCCCTATCCCTCCTGAATATTGAATATTCCTGGATGTTCAGCTCCCAGCCTTGGTCACCCTGGAGCCATGTCTCCGTGATCCCAACTATATCATAATCATTAATTACTATCTGCACGTTCAACTCATCCACCTTATTACGAATGCTCCTTGCATTGAGACACAAAGCCTTCAGGCTTGTTTTTACAACGCTCTTACCCCTTATACAATGATGTTGAAAAGTGGCTCTTTTTGATTTTTGCCCTGGATTTGTCTGCCTGCCACTTTTACTTTTCACCTTGCTACCTATTGCTTCCGCCCGCATTTTACACCCCTCTGTTTCGTTGCTCACCCATTTAAGAACCCCACCACCTCTTATTCTCTGTTTATTATTGTTTTCTTCTTTCCCCCCTACATGTTGGATCTGAGTGCTTTCCTTCTCTGCCTCCTGCCTCACACACTGTCTAATAGCATTCTCTATTTGAGTCCCTCCCCCCAACCATTCTAGTTTAAAGTCTCCCCAGTAGCCTTTGTAGATCTCCCCGCCAGGATATCGGTCCCCCTCAGGTTCAAGTGCAACCCATCCTTTTTGTACAGGTCGAACATTCCACAAAAGAGGTCCCAATGATCCAGAAATTTGAATCCCTGCCTTCTGCACCAGTCCTTCAGCCACGCATTTATCCTCCACTTCGACTGCCCCGACCACGGGAGAATAAAAGAGGAAGTTTGGACTTTATTGCCTTCAATCATAGTGAGGAACATGGGGGAATCCACTGTGGTGGATGTTTATGTTAACTTTTATGTAGTTGCGTGTCTTGTTGCTTTTTTTTTAGTATGGCTGTTTGGTCATTTGAAATTCACTGTACCTTAATTGGTACACGTGACAATAAACTGACCTTGAAACAACATTGTGGCCTGCTTTTGGGAAATACCATTCAGTCATTATAATCATATTATTTTCATTGACTCTTTAGTTTCCTCTCAGTAGTTTCTTTATTTGAATCTTTAACTTAAAACAAAGTGGTCAAAGTAAAGGCACTAAAATGTTAAAAATTAAATGTTAAAGAGTTGTATTATATATCGGAACCTTTAGGGATCAAGGTTGAAAATAATTAAATATCGCAAAAATTAAGCAGAATTATTTCTACAGCTGAAAACTATCTTCTATGTGGAGATGAGAAAGGAGACGTTTGGATGTATAAGTTCGATGAGACCAGCACTGAATATCTGACTTCTGGCAAAAAGACTTCACCAACGCAGGTATCTTTTACTGACACAAAATTGAATTAAAATTAGTAACTAGATGTAAATAAGCTGTAACCAATCTACACTAGATTTTAAACATTGTCGTCGAATGTTTTTTCCCTAGACATTGTTCATGAGTGGAGTACAAAAATTGTAAGATTTCCTTCAACAATTTGAAGAAAATCCAATTTATCTGTGTTACAGTTATTTTTAATGTTAGTGTTCAATGTTCAAATGAAATCATATCATATCAGATGGAGTGCCGTTCAAATTTCCCCACTCTCTTTGATGTATGATTGCAGTCTCACTATTATTACTGATGTGGGAAAAAGCTTTTGAAATACTGCATCAATCTTTGGCCTTTGAATATGACAATTGTCTCTTGGATACTACTTATCTGTAGCAGGAGTATAACAATTGTGAATATGCCTGTGTTTTCCTGTGACTCAAGATTAGGTCAATGTAGAATTTTAGCTGTTTTACCACATGTTTTTCCTACAAACCTTATTTTTGTGCATTTTCTTAACAAGAGGAAGGAGGAGCTAATCTGGCTGTTAAACCGATAAAACAGTTTATGCCAGTGATGCATATCTTTTGTTTGGAGTGTAAATCCATGAACCAGATTTACAAACCAAATCAATTTCCAAGGGCCATTCACAAGAATCATACTTTTTACTGTGCCTGAAACAGAAATTTTGAGTTTTTCTTTTACAAATGCCATAATTCTCACAGTTCCCTTACCTTCTCTCTGCCCTAATCACTGTCTGCCTGCTACCATTCATTGCCCCATTACTGTTGCACCAGCTGCCTCCTTGATGCTCAAGCCATTTGCCCCTCCACTTGCCAGTGCTGATGTTGGCCCTGGGAACTCAACACACAGCGGGACAGCACCTTTTATAGTACTGTTCCGGGTTCCAAGGTGCTTTCTGTTCAATGTCTTAGGCCGTTACTTTAATGAGGTTGAACTGGTAGGTAATTTCCAGGGACTGTATGCCTATAGATGGAGTAGGTATGTTACAAAACTTACCTTCAGTCGCGCTGTAATTCTGCCACTGGCCGTGTGCGCGATTTTGGCGCCTTTAAGGGGGGGGCGGGGTTAAAACGCGGTTTCTTCTCCCTTGTCCTGGAAATATTTTGTTGGAGTACAAAACTTCGCTGACAAAATCGTTCCTACCCGCGTTTTGTGATTTATTTTTATTTATTAAATCGTCAATGTCAGCGCTACAGTCATTTTAAAATCAGCTCCTGAAGCGTCAACGCCAATAACGGGGACGGATTTCACACAATGGACAGGTAAACGAAAGTGCTTTCTTTAAATGTATAAAAGTGCTTCTTAAGAAGCCTTTAATTCACATTTTGTCATGCGACACGGTGATTTTATTCCCCGAATTAACGGCAGTATTTTTCATGCCAATACGGGGTTAAATTCACCGCAAATGAACGTTCCAAAAGATCGCGTTCCAGAAATTCTCACTCGCAAGATGAATTAAATCCCCATTAATTTACAGGTATTAAACATTCAATTCCTTCCATTTGGCCTGTAAATTCATGAAAATTAGATTTAAAAATTATGTTATATTGTGAATTATTGTGTGAATGTTATTTGGACACTTAGGCTATTTAAAAATGTTAATCTATTCTTAAGAAATTGATAGATGTTCAGATCTAGTAATTGAATTTTGTAATTAGCTACAATTAGGTAACTAACTAATTATATGCTTTACTTTCATGTCTTCGAAGTAAGATTGTTTCATATTTGTTTCAGAATGCTTCAATCTATAATACCTGAAAATTTCTTTCAGTTACCATAATTTTTAAGAAAGTTATGGGCTTTTAACTGTCCTCGATCACAGCTTTTGTGTTAAGTCAATGGAAAAGCAATAGGGAACTAGATGCTAATTTCTGAGTATGATAATGGCCATAACTTTTTTAATACTGAAGATATGAAAGTGAATTAAGTGTCAAATTAAACTTCTTTTTATGCTTTATCTGATGGGATAAATTGCAGACTTTATTTTTTAAATCTCAAAATTTTGTAACATTGCTAGATGGAGCAGCAACTGACCAAGCAAGTCAGAAGCAAGAGTGCAAAGATTCCAATTTATTTGCAATGGAGTTGCTTAAGACTGTTTTAGCATTTGCATAATGTCCTCACTGAAATTTTCTGTATGAAGTAATTTAGAATTTCTTTCCATTCTCAGTGAGATCTGGACTAGCTTTAGCTGATTAGAAATTGACTTCCTGTTTATTTAAAATGCTATAACATATGCTTAGAACAATTTCACAGGAAAATATTGCATTCTTAATGGAATAGCCTTTGAAGATACAGTGCTTGATTTTTAATAGCAGTTCTAAAAGGATTATTGGACATTTTGTATACTTCCTTCACTGTTCACTCAATTGATTGTCAAAGATAAAGGGAGAATTAACCGAAGCTATACTTCCAGATCATAACATTTTGTGTTAAATATCTTAAGAGGAATGACATTAGGAGCTTGATTTTCTCATAACTTTCCAGTCAGCATTTTGCCAGTGTCCATACATACAGTAGATTCAATGGGAAGTAACGGAAAGATCTGTGAGACACTAACTTCAGTGAATAGCATTGAATGATTATCTAACTGCATCAAATAATTACATTGATGTACATAAAATACACTGTGAAGGATAGTTAATGCCTACATTTGCTCATCTAGCTAATGTTTTTGGGTATTTTGCAGATTCTGAAGTGGCCAACTATAGAAGCAAAAGGTGAAATAGTTGAAGGAACTTTGATAAATGTTGCAATTACTGATACAGAATTTAACTATCTTGTGGCAGCAACAGATAAAAACATTATTGTCATTTGGAAAAGAATATAATTATCGGCAGAAGAACTGGATATCCAGACCATTGCCACCTGGACTTTTATCGCAACTGGACGATGCACTCTGGCATCCTAATGGGTCCTGCGATTTATCGCAGAAGTCAAAATGTTTGTACGAGAAATATGGACGTGGTATAAGAATCATTGAGTCACTGCAACAACTTTGTCACCGATCATGTTGTTAATGAAAGGTGATTTGGAATAAGTACAGTTGATATATAATGTGCAAGATTATTTTATTGCTGAACAGTAATGTGACTTTTAGTTCTTCTTTAGGCTGCAGGGTGTAATTGCTGTTCCTTCATTGATTTATCGTCTAATGTTTTTAAGCAGATTAAAAATCTGACATACTTTTTTATATATTCTCCCTTATGACCTCATTACTCCATAAAATTTTAAATTAATTAAAAGCTATTAACTCGTTGGAAATATGTATCTGCATATTAGAAACGATTGTCCTTTGTTCCTTTGTGTGTACTTTTTATAGTCCATCATAGTTCGAGTTTCATGTATAACGCTATTATATTTTTTGTTTACACTTCAAAAATTATTAATCTGGCCAGGAAGTGAAATATTTTACTTTAATGATCTTAAAAAGCAAAGATAATGTTGTTGCTAAAGAGTTGTCAAACTTTAGCTTCATCTAAACAGTAATCAAACCTTGTATCCTTAAAGAAGTATCTTAAAGTTAAACAGGACTTGAAGAGCAAATCATGTACTCATGATATAAAATAATCATTGAACATTAAACATCTTGTATGTCATGTGGCAATTGCTTTATTCACCAGAATGAAACAGCCATGAATGGAATGATAAGCAAAAAAAAAAAACTGCTGGGAGAACTCTGCAGGTCAGGCAGCATCTTTGGACACTTCCCTTCACTCCAAATACGTACAGGTTTGTAGGTTAATTAGCTTGGTATAATTGAAATTGTCCCTAGTGTGTATAGGATAGTGTTAGTGTTCGGGGATCGCTGGTCAGAGAGGACTTGGTGGGCCAAAATGCCTGTTTCTGCATGCTGTATCTCTAAACCAAAAAGCTTCTGCCTGACTGGCTGAGTTCCTCCAGCAATTTTGTTGTTGTTGTTAACAATTCCAGCATCTGCAATCTCTTGTGTCTCCATTGATGAAAGTATCACCTATTATCATCTAACTTACAGATGAATTGTAAACATGTGTACTATTGATATTTTCTTAATATTTCAGATACAAGAGTAAAATAATCTTATGTTAAAAATTATGCTTTGTATTGTCTGGAATGATTGAAAGTGTGGTATAAAATTAAACACTTTCTGGTCTGTTTTATTATGTTTCTCTTTTTTTAACTTTAATTTATTTGGGATGTATTTACTTAATTTAAAATAGATTGCGGCCTGTCTTGCATATTAATTTATCAGACACCTAATTGATAGAAGCAATTCAATAACGGTAATAAACAGAATTAAATAGTACCATCATGAGGCTTCATTGGCTTTTCTCGTAGTTATTTTGATATAAATCCAGATTTATGGTTTTCAATGACCCACCTGGCCATTGCCACTGAATTCTGATAATGATTTTTATGAGTTAAATAAATACATTTGAGCCATGGGGTGGAAGATTGCAACCTTTACGTGGTCCGCCCTGTTTCGACTAATGCAATCAACCCGGCCGGCGTGCACAATCAAATAAGATCAAATAGAACAAGTTGTCCTACAACTTTAGGCTGTGCACGCCATACGCAAGAAGAAGAAGATTTGAGCCATAAAGAAAACTCCAAGTAGAAATCCAGAAAATTTCTCAGGGCACTTAAATATCTTATCAAATTGTTAACTTTGTGACATGTGTTCCTTCCTTTTCCCTGAGTCTGTAATCTGTTTCCCTCCACCCACCTTCTGTTATACTGGAAGCTGGTACTGTACATTTAAACTATTATTGTATGTGGGAAGCATAGGTGGTCCTGCAGAGTGTACCGTAAATAGAGTGCAGCTTCAACAGGACATTAGAGTCATGAAGTTGGTGTGGATGGGTTTTTGTTAAGAAGCTCCAAAGTTTGTTTTTAGATTTGCATTCAGAATTTACTATAACTTTACTGTTAGCCAATTGTAAACAGCGGCAGTTAACAAGTAGTTACATAATAATAGATACTGCTAACAGAGGCCGAATCAGATTTGGGGAATTTGGGTATGGCTTAAAGGTAGCAAAAATCCTTCTTAAAGGGATTGCAGTTTGAACAGGTATGAAGGTTAAGAATTTGGTAGTCCTTGAGAATTTGTTGAAAAGATGCAAGGGGTGTTGTTTGCTATTAAAAGTATAAATAGTTAAATTAAGAAAATGTTTATTTGATGAAATAAAACAAAAATATGTTAAGTGTTAACATGTGGGAGTTGTTGGATTTAGCATTTTTGGTAAATAGAGACTTTTTAGGGATCCTCAGTCCGAATGAATGTATATCTCACACCATGCGAGAAATCCTGGATACTCCTTGGCTTTTGGACAACCACATTAGAAGTGTCATCAATTGTTGGCCTGGACATTCCAGTAGGGGCTAATTACAATATAGTGCATCTACACTTTTCAGAGATGGTTATTCCGCAGTTTCTTCTGGTAGAAAAGAAATGGGTGACTGCTAGGCAGTGGCAGATGACACAGGAATCCACAGAGATTATCTTTTTTCTTTAACAGGTGATTATTTCAAATGCTGGAGAAGGTGAGGATTCCTTAGTGGAATACAGTCAAAACCACTGGCTCAGTGAGTGACTCAACTGTGTAGGATTGAGGTAAAGGAGAGAAAAGCTGAACTGATAGGACATTCAATATTTTAAGGGATAAACAGATGTCACTGTGGCCACTGACATGATTCCAGGATACGATGTTGTCTCCCTGTTGCCAAGACCAAGGATGTAGAGAATTTTGAAGAAGGATGATTGCAACCAGAGATTATTATATTGGTACAAAAATGTAGGTAGAAGGAAGGATTAGAGTCTGCAGGCAGGTTACAGTGACTTCGGAATAATATGAAATCTAGGACCTCAGAAATGATAACCAGTGGTTTCTTGCCTTTGCAACTACCTTTGTGTATAGAAATGAGGAGTATAGTGAAAATAAATGTGTGGCTGAAAAGATGGTGGTGGAGGGAGAGTTTTATGTGTGCCACTTGTGGTCATGTGTAGGGGGAGGTGCGGCCAGTATAAGGCATAAGCATTGCATCAGAACAAGCGTGGGACCATCTCATTACCCAGAAGTTTGTTGGTACTTTAGGTATGGATTTAGAGTGATACAGCACAGAAATAGGTCCTTCAGCTCAACTTGCCTATTCCGACCAAGATAACCCATCTACACTCATCTCACCTGCCTGCTTTTGGACCATATCCCTCCAACCAAGGGTTCCCAACCTTCGACTACCCAGGGGGTAAATTCGTTGAATCTGGATTTGTACATATTTTTTCTCATTGACTGACTGTGTTTGGTTCTGGTTTATCATTAGTTGTTCATGAATAAGTGAAATAACATTGTTATGTGCTATTAAAGTTGCCACGGGTTAAAGGGATAAAAAAAGGTTGGAAACCTCTGCTCTAAACCTTTCCTATCCATATACCTGTCCAAATGTATTTTAAAAGTAGTTATTGTACCTACCTCAAATACATCCTCTGGAAGCTTATATAATCTGTCAGAGGAAGCTTCCATATAACTATCACCCCCTGTGTGAACTAGTTGCCCTGAGGTTCCTATTAAATCTTTCCCCTTTCATCTTAAACCTATGTCCTCTGGTTCTTGATTCCCCTAATCTGGGTAAAAGACTATGTGCATTTACTCTATCTATTTCCCTCGTGATCTTATACACAAAAAATAGATTTCAAGGAGGAGGGAAACCAACTACAATTTCAAAAGGGAGATCAACGAAGTTGAATGCAGAAGGCAGGGGATTAGTAAACATGCCTGTGACAGAAAGTAATGGCAGAAAAAAAACAGAATTTTAACAATGCTTAATAGTGAATATGTTGACACAAGAAGTCCTGATGGACATGTGAGAGGATGATATGTCTATTACTGAAAAATGGTTAAAGTTTGGACTGGAATGACAGTCCTGGTTGGAATAGAGAGGTGTCAATAGAAAGAGGTTGTCACATTGATGGTGAAGGAAACAATTACTGTGGGGAAGAATGGAAAGCTGTAGATCAACAAATGAGCCCAAAAAAGGTTGAAATGAGATGAAAAGAGGCCAGTCATGGGAGTTGTATTTAAGATCTCAGTGTCCAAGGGAGATGGAAGTACAAATATAGACGTACAAAATATAGAAATACAAAACGAAGGGAAGATTTGTAGTGGATTTTACCTTTCTCAGCATTTACTAATTCAATACTAGAGTAGAAGGAAATGAAAGTTTAGAATTCAGAATTATTTCAAGGGGAGTTTTAAATCAGGCCAACCAAGAGAGGGTGCTGGGCTGGAAAGGTGACAATGGGAGAGCATTTGGGAGTGATCATAATTCAGTTAGATTGATCATAGAAAGGAAAATAACAAAAATGTATGAGTAAAAGTTGTAAATTGGGCTAAAGCCAGTTTTACAGGCTGAGATGTGATTTATCGATTGCAAATGGCTGTTTGCAAACAGGACCGTATTAGGTTTCAAACAATATTATTCCATTTATGGTTGTTGTTTATGAAGTGTTTATGTTAGCAAGTTACTTGTAAAGTATCTCACTTACTTGAAAAAAGGAAGCTGAGCATAATGTATCTTTAAGCAGGGAACATGCTGTTCTCTGTAATCGTATGATTCTGTTGGACGGGTGAGTCAATGAGGTATTCCTACTTTGCAACATTGGTTTTGGTTTATTATTGGTTTATTATTATCACGTGTGCTGAGATACTGTGGAAAAAAATTGTGTGCTCTCCAGTCAAATCAAACTATACATGAATGCAATCAACTAATTATTTCATGTGCAACAGATAATGTACAGAGAAGAATACCAGTGTGCAGAATATAGTGTGACACCATTCCAGCTACAGAGAAAAGGAAGATAAAACAAAAATGCAAGGGCTGCAATGAGGTAGGTGGCAGATCGGAACTAAACCTCAGTTTATGAGAAGACTGTTCAGCAGTTTATTAACAGTGGGAAAGAAGCTGTTCCTGAATCCGGTGCTCTGAAGCTTTTATATCCTCTGCTGGATGGGAGAGGGGAGAAGAGTGAATGACTGTAAATAGTCCTTGATTATGTTGGCTACTTTTACGAGGCAGCATGAAGTGTAGATGGAATTGCTGGGGGAGGAGGGCGGGTTTGTGTAATGGACTGTGCTACATCCACAACTGCATTTTCTTGCAGTCATGGGCAAAGCTGTTGCCAAACCAAGCTGTGATGCATCCCGATAGGATGCTTTATGTAGTGGATCTGTGGAAGACGGCAAAAGTTGTTGGAGACTTGTCGAACTTCCTTAGTATTCCGAGAAAGTAGAAGCATTAGTGTGCTTTCTTGGTCATAGGTTACATCCAAGAACCTGAAGCTCTCGACCATCTCCACTTCAGTACCATTGATGCTGATTGGGACATGGACAACACCTTGTTTCCTAAAGTATAAACCTGTGGTTTTCAAATGTTTTACTAGATAACCCACAATAACAGAATAGTTCATTCTCGCAACTTAATAATGAGTTCTGAGTTCTCTGGTCTGTAGACTCATGTTTGTTTGAAAAATCGGACATAGAGACTATAGGGGGGTTGCACGTAAGGTCAATCCATCTGGAGGACATACGTAACTTCCGGTATATGTTATTAATGCAAGAAACGCGTACATTTCCTACCTGTTAAAAACCGCCAAAATGATGAATCTTTGCGCTGTAAAAAATTGTGGAAGTCGGGGTAAGTGTGAGAGACATGTACCCAACTTCAGAATTCCAAACGTGAAGCGAAATGAAGGTAAAGAGAAGCGAGAGCTGAAGGGACAGTAACAGCTAAAGTGCTTGGCGAACATTGGCCGTGCAGATATCGGAATTGAAAATATCGGGAATTATCGTGTTTGCTCACTGCATTTCATCAACAGTAAGGCATTATTTGTTTTTTTTCTTGATTCCTTTGGTATCTAAAAAGTCTCAGAAGTGATAAATCTGGTTGTAAATTTTGCTTCAGAGGCGTTTTCTTTTTGTATGTAAAAACCCACTTGAGAACCATGGGCCATTTTAAAATTTTACAACCAGATTTATCACTTCTGAAACTTTTTAGATGCCAAAGGAATCAAGAAAAATGCAAATAATGCCTTAGTTGATGAAATGCAGCGAGCAAACGGCCAATGTTCGCCAAGCACTCTGGCTGTTGTCCCTTCAGCTCTCGCTTCTATCTACCGTAATTTCTCCTCACTTTTAGAATTCTGAAGTAGGCTAAATGTCTCTCACGCTTATCCCGATTTCCATAATTATTTACAGCGCAAAAATTGACAATTTCGGCGGGTTTTAACGGGCCCACTACGCTGGAAACAATGGTAAGTGCTTACCTGCAGTTCATCGCATGTACTCCACTTGGCGTAGCGTAGCAACAGCATGGGTCGTGACCCAACTGCCGTGAAATCTTGCTATATTTAACATGTAGCGACTGCCTGAGTGTCATAGCCCCCACTTTAATAACCAATGGTCCAGAATAGTCCATTAACAGCTTAGAACTGCAATATCTAAATAACTTTGTGAGTGATATCTTGCAAATAAGTCACTGCCTCTGGATTTATAATTATGCCATGTCTCAATGCATTCATTAAGTGATTACAGCAAGCAGAAATTACTATTGTATTACAATTTTTTGAGTCGCATCCAAGTTTCAAGTGATCATTTGACTGCCTGCAATATTATACTCTGTCTCGGCAAATACATACTTTATGAACTGTTCGGCAATGGTCGGTCCGCAATAACCAACCTGAACTCCCGGTGGCTCAGCACTTCAACTCCCCCTCCCATTCCGTATCTGACCTCTCTGTCCTGGGTCTCCTCCATGGCCACAGCGAGCAACACCGTAAATTGGAGGAAATGCACCTCATATTCCGCTTGGGCAGTCTACATCCTGGTGGCCTGAACGTTGAATTCTCCCAATTCTGCTAGCCCTGGCTGTCCCCTCCCCTTCATCAGCCATCTGGTTGTCTCCTCCCCTCCCCCAGCCCTCGGGCTCCTCCTCCTCCTTTTCCTTTTTTCCTTTCTTCTCCCCACCCCCTATCAGTCTGAAGAAGGGTTTCGACCCGAAACGTTACCTATTTCCTTCGCTCCATAGATGCTGCTGCACCCGCTGAGTTTCTCCAGCATTTTTGTGTACCGGCAATTTTGGTTAACTTGACTATTTCGCAATTTCCTGTACTATTTTTAAAGTTCTAAGGACAGGACAACTTACTGAAAAATGGGTGAATGTTCACATTCCTTTTCCACTATGTTTGCAGTGAAATCTTTAACAGAAGAATTCTTTTCACAGAACCTGATTAACATGCTCTGAATTTACTGTGATTTTTTTCAAATCTTTTTTCAAATTTTCTGAATGTGTCCATTTGAATTATTAAAGTGACTATGTTTACAATGGACATTGCAATGCTGGTACTTAATCTCTGCTTTCTGGGAAAGGAGGTTTATACCAGAGTACCTCTGAGGTGCTACGGTTGTGACCAGCTTCAAGAGAGAAGAAGAGTCTCCTTTGGTAACTACAGAGCATCTTCCTGCAGTCTGCCATGGAGGAGGTGATTGCGAGTCCTCTTCAACCTTCAGTCTTCAAAGAGTTGCTCCACGTCCATCTGGAGGTACCATGGGACACCGGGACACAATGTGATGGAGTAACTCCGCAGTTATGTTTAAGAAGGAACTGCAAATGCTGGAAAATCGAAGGTAGACAAAAATGCTGGAGAAACTCAGCGGGTGAGGCAGCATCTATGGTGCGAAGGAAATAGGCAACATTTTGGGTCGAAACCCTTCTTCAGACTGATGTGAGGGTGGGGGGGGGGGGGAAGAAGAAAGGAATAGGTGGAGCCAGGGGGCTGGGGGAGAGCTGAGAAGGGGAGGAGAAAGTAGGGAGTACCTGAAATTAGAGAAGTCACTGTTCATACCGCTGGGGTTCAAACTGCCCAAGCGAAATATGAGGTGTTGCTCCTCCAATTCAGCAGGTCAGGCAGCATCTCTGGAGAACATGGATAGGTGGTGTTGCAGGTCGAGACCCTTCATCAGACCCTGCGATGCTGCCTAACCTGCTGAGTTACTCCAGCGCTTTGTGTCCTTTTGTGTATAAACCAGCATCTGCAGTTCCTTGTTTCTACATGGAGGTGCAGTTAGCATGATTTTCACCATGTGATAACTCCAAGAAGATTGCACCAGTCGGCCTTCTTCAGCTTCAGTAAACCTTATTCCCCTTGAGTCATGGAGTTAGTGAAACATTTTTCTCATATTTGGCTGCCTATGGTAATTTATCTCCATCTTACATGCATTCTATAACAGCATGCAAGCGATGACACTAACCAGAGAAACCAGTGTTAAACAAGGTTGTGTCATCGACCTTTTATTTTTAACAATACTTTAACAATTTAACATTACTTCTTGCTGCCATATTGTAGCTCAACTTCAGGAGCTGATCTTCAGTAGTAATGAACAGTTGTTTAACCTATGGCGACTACATTCCAGAACCAAGGTCACCCCAACCTCACTATCAAACTGCAGCATGCAGCTGGTGTTTGCACTTACGTCCATGATATCTACACCAAAGCACACGAGAGGCCCTCTATCAACACGCCCTCACTGCACCACAATGTCCTCTGACAATAAAGTTTGTGACGAGGGCCTGCAAACGGAGGACAACTTCTCACCTCTCCAAGACCCTGCGCTTGAAAGGATATTTGAAGATCAAGACCACAGACAGAGGACAAAACTCAGGGTTGACAGGGCAGCGGTGGTCTCTGCTCCACTCTGTGAGATCCGAAATACCTACAAGGTGCAAGAACAATGCTACCATCGCTGTCTCCACAATATCGCAACAACTACGCTGAAAGTTTAAGCAGACCAGCATCAATGTTTTCTTCTCAGGCCAATATCCCCAGCATTGAGGTCCTAATTATTCACAGTTGGTTATATCAGTCATGCCACTTTGTTCATATGCTCAACACCAAAGATGCTCCTCTAGTATCTTTGCTCAACACAATTCTCTCAAAAACAGATACTCAATTTCGAGTTCTTTTAGAGAAAGAGATTACCCGGCAGCCAGTGGGAAAGGTTCAAGGACATTCTCAAAGTCTCCCCGAAGGAATGTAACATCTCCACTCACTGCTAGGAATCCCTAGCCTATGAATACTCAAACGGAGAAGGAGCATTTGGGATGATATTAGGAATGTTAAGAACCACTCTTTGGGAACACACCGAAGCCTAGCACAGTCTAGTGTTAGGGATTTCTTGTGTTCCTTTTGGAAAGAGGCAAAAGACACACAAGAAATCACAAGCTTCCCTGTTGGAAGAGGCTGCTGTTCCCAAACTGACCTCATCAGTCACTATAGAACCGACAAAACTGCAATGGAATTAAGTAATCGTCCATCCCAACGAACTGCTTAAGATGATGAAGAAGAAAGGGAGGTAGTCACAAAATGCTGGAGTAACTCAACGGGACAGGCAGCATCTCTGGAGAGAAGGAATGGTTGACGTTTTGTGTCGAGAGCCTTCTTCAGACTGATGTCGGGAGGTTCAAGGTTCACATTTATTTCTCACATGCACCAGTTAAGGTACAGTGAAATGAGTTACCTTCCAGCCATACAATTAAAAATAACAATAGAATTTAACATAAACATCAGCCACAGCATTCTTCACTGTGATGGAAGGCAATATAGTTCAGTCAGCCTTCCTCCTTTGTTCACCTGTGATCAGGTGCCTTGACCCTCCGTAGTCGCCGCTACGGAAGGCCCGATGTACAAGCCCTCTCGTCAGGATGATCGAAACTCCGACGTCGGGACAGATCGAACACACACCACGGCTTGGAGTTCCCGAGTTGGCCACTTCCTTACCGGAGACCGCGGCTTCAGGATGTTATAGGCCGCAGGCCAGCGATCGGAGCTCTTCTCTGGCGATCCCCGGCAAGAGATCACCCCGCTCCGTGATGGAAAGTCCACGCTGCGTCTGCTTCAGAAGCTCTAGGCCCGACTCCGGGAAAGGCCACACCAATCCAAGTTGTTAGGCTGCGAGGGAAGTGAAGAAGCGACAAGGAAAAAAGTTGCATCTCCGTCGAGGTAGGTGACCGAAAACGGTTTCCCCCTATTCCCCACCCCCTCCCTCACCACCCCCCACATAAGACATACCGAGAGACACTAAAACATACATTTGTACATACTTAAAAAAAACAAAAAGTCGTAATAACAAACCCGCCGCTGCTGGCGAGGCAGTCAACGTGCAGCGTCACCCAATGAATTTGGCCCAGGACAGAAAGGTCAGATTGGGAATGGGAGTGGGAGTTAAAGTGCTGAGCAACCGGGTGATCAGCTAGGTTTAGGCAGACTGAGCGGAGGTGTTCAGCGGAACGATCGCTGAGCCTGCGCTTGGTCTTGCCGATATACAGGAGTCGACATTTGGAGCAGCAGATACACTAGATGAGTTTGGAGGAGGTTCAAGTGAGTCTCTGCCTCACCTGAAAAGACTTGGGGTTTTAAGTCCTGGGTCTCCTCCATTGTCAGAGTGAGGCCCAGTGCAAATTGGAGGAACAGCACCTCATATTTCGCTTGGATTGCTTACACCCCAGCGGCATGAATATTGACTTCTCTAACTTCAAGTATCCCTAGCTTTCCCTCTCTCTCCATCCCCCTTCCCAGTTCTCCCACCAGTGTTACTGTCTCCATCTACATTTTATCTCTGAACTGCCCACTCCCGACATCAGTCTGAAGAAGGGTCTCGACCCGAAACGTCACCCATTCCTTCTCTCCAGAGATGCTGCCTGTCCTGCTGAGCTACTCCAGCATTTGTGTCTACCTTTGATTTAAACCAGCACCTGCAGTTCTTTCCTACACAAGAAAGGGAGAGTACTTTCAACACTAAAATTACAAAAGCAGCATGGCTGGACAGTTAGAATATCCATTAATAACTTGATTTGTGGGAAATTGCAATTTTAATTGAGTACTGTTGCTTAAATACAGAATCTCATGATTCATTGTTTAAATTTTCATGACTATGATCCACAAACCTGTATTCAAGTGGAGAGAGTCCTCAACTTCATGTTCCTGGGCGTTCGCATCTCTGATGACCTATCTTGACACAATCCAACACATTGATACAATCATAAAGTAAGCCCATCAACTCCTCTATTTCCTCAGTAGATTAAAAGGACTCAGAATGTAAACGAATATTCTCATCAACTTCTATAGTTGCACAGTAGTAAGCATATTGACTGGTTGCATCACACCCTGGTTTGGCAACTTGAATGTCCAGGAATGAAGGAGATTGTAAGTTGTGGTCCTTGCCCAGTCCATGATAGGGACTGACCTCCCCACCATAGGAGGCGCTGCCTCAAAAAAGTAGCCAGAATCATCGAAGACCCAAACCAAAGATCTTGCTCTGGTATGTTTGAGACAAACTACCCTGGCCATTCTCTCATTTCCTGTCTACCATTACGAACTTACGGAATAGCTTTTCCCAACTACCATCAGGCTCTTGAACACTCCACAACACTATGTACCATGTTCGTTTGCACTAAGGACTTTGGGCTTTTTTGTACTCGTATTCGGATTATTAATTATTTGCTTCTATTTATTATATATTATCTATGTGTATTGCGTTACAGGCCTGTTGTGCAAGTAAGAATTCCATTGTTCCGTTGTCGGCACATATGACAATTAAACACTCTTGACTCCTGACTGAAGTTTAAATTTATAGCGGTGGTGTAGCAATGATGTCATTAGTTTTGCCTCTGTTTACACACCTGGTGCAAGATTAGGTCAGTGAAGCGGTCGACAATGCTCTATCCATTTGCAGTATTCACTAAATCTGAAAATTTAAAAAGACACGTTTTTTTGTTTTTTTTTAATGCAAAAAAAAAATAACTGGGAAAAAGAAAACAAAAAAATACGAATCGACATTTTTATGTGCTGCTGGAAATGTAATCTCAGTGAAACACAAAATTGATTTATCGTGACGTCTGTAGTATCCAACGGCTGTGGGGAAGATCCCTTCAAACCATTGGTGCCGTGGTTATTAATAATTGCATGAGAGGCTGGAGCCAGCCAATGAATAAGACTGGGCAGTTGTTGTTTGTCCTTGAAGGCGACAGCAGAAATGTGCTGGCTGCATGAGTGAGCCGTGCGAGTGGTGCCTTGATCCCAGCTGCGAGATGGATCCGGCTGGCAGGGACTGCTGTGCTCCACGAAAGAGGCACCATTGTCTGGAAAGCAAAAGTTACATGTGTTTGTTCGTGGACTAAAAACACAGGAAAGGGGTGAAAGGACATCGAAAGGGTGCAAAAGGCAAAGAGGACGATGGCCAGCGCTTGGAGAGGGCGAGCGGTGGTGTTTGTGTGGTGTGCCGGCGGCCGACGATCCGCTTTGTATCCATTCCCCGCTCGAGTCCTCGGCTTCGCTGCGACCCGACTGAGTGCCGGCGGTTCGACGAGGTGGCGGTCCACCTCCTCCATGACAGGCTATTCTGAACTAAACAGGGAAAGATCTAAAACTATCTCCTCCTTCTACAATCAATCCGCGATAGATGCAGCAGCTGAAAAGGTCACGATAACAAATCTTTTGTCTTTCTCAAGCTTCTGTTCTGAAAGGTGGGACGGGGGTGGCTGGAGAGTTTTCAAATTGATTACAACAGCTATTCTTATATAATTTCGGACCCTTTGTTTCATACATAGTGGGTGAAATAAAAGCCCAGTTGTTTAAGCTTGAACAGGGGTTCAATTGCTGAGGTAAACATTTCAATGTTGTTTGTGTAGGATGGATCCAGTATTTTGTGTATAATAATGTTTATTGCAGTACTGAGTTCTAAATTGGCGCATGGCCTTTGCTTCGACCTCACTTGTGACAGTAAAAACCCAGCTCCCTGCCCTCCCCAACCTGTTTTCCGTATGCAGACTTTGTTTGCTCTGAACATTTTTTTCTTTCAATTGCTGCTGTTCGGAAGTAAGAAACTAACCGAGTGGTATGTTCTGTCTTTTGTGATTGAGATTCACAATAAAGAGGTGTTTTAAAACGATTCTGAACTGCTTGACATATCTGGCAGCTCTGCTGTGCTCTCTGCTCCAAGTCTTTCGGAGACTTTGTTTACTTCACTGCTCACCCAGATGACTGCTGTTATGACGATGAATCTGAATTTCACCCTCCCCCCTTGCAGATTTTTGGAAGACAAAAACTATTTTGTTTCTTCCGAAAACACTCACCATGAGTCATAGGGTGATACTGTGTGGAAACGCCCTTCGGCCCAACTTGCCCACACCGGCCAACATGTCCCAGCTACACTAGTCCTACCTGCCAGCATTTGGTCCATATCCCTCCAAACCTGTCCTATCCATGTACTTGTCCAACTGTTTCTTAAATGTTTGGATAGTCCCTGTCTCAACTACCTCCTATGGCAGCTTGTTCCATACATCCTCCACCCTTTGTGAAAAAGTTACCCCTCAGATTCCTATTAAATCTTTCCCCCCTTCACCTTAAACCTATGTCTTGTGGTCCTCGATTCATCTACTTTGGGCAAGAGACTGCATCTACCTGATCTATTCCTCATGATTTTATGCACCTCGTTAAGATCGCCCCTCATCCTCCTGTACTCCAAGGAATATAGTCACAACCTACTCAACCTCTGCCTATAGCTCAGATTATTCCAGGCAACATCCTCGTAAATCTTCTCTGTACCCTTTCCAGCTTGACAACATCTTTCCTATAACACGGTGCCCAGAACTGAACACAATACTCTAAATGTGGAGGTTGAAACAGGAACGTGGGTGGTGTTGAAATCAACTCCCCCACCACCCCGAATATGGGTCACTGATATGTGACCACCTTCCAAAATTATTTTAATTGTCTTCTCTCCTCTCTTGCTATGCATTCTAGTCTGTACACTAGCCCTGCCTGTATCAATGTCTATATCAGGTACAGCAGTTAGGGCTAACCAGGGTGATATTTCACCCTCTACTCATTCACTCCCCTGACCGAATCAAGCATGACATTTTAGCTTGGTAAAATAAGTTAATTGGCTTCACCAACTTCAATCTGGTTTTGCTAGAATTTTACATCTTGGAACCATGTGATTCAATTATTTAAATTATGATTCATTTTGGACCATAAGACATTGGAACAGAGTTAAGCTATTAGGCCCATCAAGTCTGTTGCACCATTTGATCATGGCTGATCTATTTTTCTCAATCCCATTGTTCTGAAGACTTCCCCTTGTAACATTTGCTGCCCTTACTAATCACGAAACTATCTATGTCTGTACTTTGCCAATGAAATGGAGGGCAGGAATTTGACTTCCAATTTCTTTAACCTATTCATGGTCCAAAGATAGTAAAGTGCAAATTCTTATCTGCTCTAACAGAATAGCTTGTACAAAAACAAAGCCTCTCTGGTTCAATTGTATAAACTCAACTGTTTGTTAGGCTATTTCTGCATTATTGCTTTTGGGTCTGAACACAGACTGAACGATTTCCTTCCTGGAAACTATTGAACCAGGTGTATTTTTATTTTGATCCTACAGCTTCATTGACACCGTTACTTATTTAAGATTTTTATTCTTTATTAACTGAATTCAAATCCATCGAGCTGTAGAAGTGGGGATGATCCTTTGGTCAAGCAATTTACCAATATTCAATTAACGAGTGGAATGAAACCCAAGAATTTTAACTTGCGGCTGGGCGCATGCTATTCACGAGCAGGGGGGGCGCAGTCGGTTGTGTACAGTCTTGGTGAATGTGTGATACGAATTAATAATTTGCATGGTTCAGTCTTGATAAGCATGCACATTTCAGGGTGTATGATGCAGACTGGATAGGCACAAGTAGTATTGCATCACATTGAATTAATAATTAATTTGGGGAGTAATATGTCAAAATTTCATAACAGCATTTCACATTTGCAGGGTAGCAAAGCATACTTTATATAAAATTCACAGAATGTGTAACATACAGGAAAATATACAACACATTTTGGAGCAATGAAATGCATTTGGGATTAGTGTAACACTTTTCATAGGGCGGTGCATCACTCCAGGATGTGTATATTTGTAAAATAATGCAATAAGAGTGAGCAAGCCATGGCCGTCAGTACCATCAATTCGTGTATAATTCAGATTTTCTAATGATGCAAAACAACATCAAAGAATACAGGAAGTGTTCTGCAGGCTGAGCAGCATCAATTGAGTTGTCGAGGACTCTTCATCAGACCTTGGTAAAAGGACAGCTGAGTGATGCGATGCAGTCTAAAGTTGTCAACATAACAAAAACTTAACTTGGAACAAATTGAATAAAATACAGCCACATCTGTGGAAAAAGATTTGCAGACCAATCACTCTCTCCTCCCACAGCACTCTTCTGTGCAGCCAAGGGGATTGCAACACCTGTCCTGTTACCTTTTCACACCTTCCAGGGATCCATACGGGTAGCACAACCATTCACTTGTACTTCCAAGTTGGTCTAATTCATTGGCTGGTCACCGATTGAGTGACTGCTTTGCAGAAAAATCTCCATTCAGTTCCAGAGGCAACCTTGAGCTTCCTGGCCTGTCATTTTAATTATCTTCTGGCATCCTTGCATATTGCTCAAATAATAAGCTCAAGGAACAGCATCTCGTCTTCCAACTAACATTACTATCTGCAGCACTTACCTGAAGTTCTTCAACACAATATTATTTTTGCACAGATACTACATAGAAACATAGATTGGATTTAAGAGAGAGATAGATAGAGCTCTAGGGGCTAGTGGAATCAAGGAATATGGGGAGAAGGCAGGCACGGGTTACTGATTGTGGATGATCAGCCATGATCACAATGAATGGCGGTGCTGGCTCGAAGGGCCGAATGGCCTCCTGCACCTATTTTCTATGTTTCTATAGTAATCATAAAGCAAGATCATACTTTAGTTGAGGTGCTTTCAAGCTAATCCCTCCTCAATATAAATAAGATTAGTTTGGCAAGTGGAAAAGTAATGAAGAAATGCTAGTTAAACAGGAGGTAGATTATGTATCCTTACAGAAGGAAAGATGCAGCAACCAAAATTTGAACATTAAGCTCCATGGATAACTAAGGAGGTAGACTTTGACTTGGGTATAGACTGCATAATTTCCACCAAAATCTAATTAAGAGCAGCTACTCAAATCTTGTGGCTGCACAATGGATGGAAGCTGTCGTCGTGCTGTGACTCACCTCCTACTGTCTCTTAAAGCTTTTACCATCTGCAAGACACAAACAGGAATATGGTGGCTCTCCATTTGTATGGATGAGTGTAGCACCAATTCCACAACCTCCATTGTCCTGGAGGGGGTGTATAGGATCATGTCTCCCTCCAAGTCGCACACCATCGTGACTTGGAAGTGTATCATTGTTCTTTCATTATCATTGGGTGAAACTCCTTCCCCGACTGATCTATGAGTATATATTTACTAGAGTGCTTCTGTGGTTCTCAAAGGTAGCTCAACACTTTCTTTGGGACAGTTAAAGAGGATAATAAATGCCCTTGCCAGTGACACAGGAGATGTGAATGAATAAAAACGTGGCAGGTCTCCTTGCTCTCTGTTAGCGACACTGAAAGGGCCACTCGTACAGAAACATGAGACGGCAGAGGTTACCTGCAGGATCCTGCACCGGGAAATAATTAAATTTGCAAACTGCCACAAGTGATCACAGATGCCTCTGGACACTGTCATTTCAGCACTTGGAAACTCTTTACGAGGGCTGTTTCTCTATTGCTGGATGCACATTTTAAGTTTGAGCTCCAGGCCAGGCATCATGGTAAAAGGCATAGAAGTCCATATGCCCGTGAGACCCTAGAGCCAGAGTCTATAGGGGACACACACACTCCCCCTTCAAATTTTCACAGCACTAATGTCTAATGGGCTCTGGTGCTCCAAGGCATTTGTCACAGAGATGTGTGTCATTTAACAGGCAGCTCTCTGAATTGTCACACTCAACCTGAGGTCTCTAGAACCAGATGGTTCGAGGCATGCCCACAGTTTAGTTCATGAGATGGAGTAGAATTAGGCCATTCGGCCCATCAAAGTCTACTCTGCCATTCAATCATTGCTGATCTACCTCTCACTCCTAACCCCATTCTCCTGCCTTCTCCCCATAACCTCTAATATTAGAATTTAGAATGCTATTTATTGTCATTCAAACCTAGGCTTGAACGAAATATCATTACTACAGTTTTTTTTTTACATTACAAAAAAAAACAAGACCCACACTTAACACAGTTTACATAAACATCCATACTAATCAGGAATCTATCTATCGCTGCCTTAAATATATCCACTGACTTGGCCTCCACAGCTGTTTGTGGCAAAGAATTCCTCAGATTCACCACCCTCTGACTAAAGAAATTCCTCCTCATCTCATTCCTAAAATAACGTCCTTTTCTCCTAGACTCTCACTCTAGTAGAAACATCCTCTCCACATCCACTCTATCCAAGCCTTTCACTATTCTGTACATTTCACTGAGGTCCCTCCTCATTCTTCTAAACTTCAGCGAATATAGGCCAGTGTCGTCAAATGCTCATCATATGTTAACCTACTCATTCCTGGGATAATTCTAGTAAACCTCTTCTGAACCCTCTCCAGAGCTAGCACATCCTTCCTCAGATATGGTGCCCACAATTGCTCACAATATTCCAAATGCAGCCTTACCAGTGCCTTACAGAGCCTCAGCATTACATCGAAGGTAGACACAAAATGCTGGAGTAACTCAGGCAGCGTCTCTGGAGAGAAGGAATGGGTAACGTTTTGGGTCGAGACCCTTCTTCAGACTTTCTTTCCTACTCAGCATTACATCCCTGTTTTTGGATACATGCCCTCTCGACATAAATGCTAGCATTGCATTTTGCTTTCTTTACTACTGATTTGATTTGCAAATTAACTTGCAAATCCTGCATCAGCACTCCCAAGTCCATTTGTACCTCCAATTTCTGGATTCCCCATTTAGAAAATAATCTACGCCTTTATTCCTACTACCAAAATACATGACTCTACACTTTGCTACACTATATTCCATCTGCCACTTCTCAGCCCACTCCCAACCTATCCAAGTCCTTCTGCAGAGTCCCTACTTTCTCAACACTACCTGCCCCTCCACCTATTTTCATATCCACAAACTTGGCCACAAAGCCTTCAATCCCCTCGTCCAAATCATTAATATACAAAGTGAAGAGTAGCGATCCCAGCACAGACCCCTGCGGAACTCCTCTAGTCACTGGCAGCCAACCAGAAAAAGCCCCCTTTATTGCCACTCTTTGCCATCCAGCCAATCTGATATCCATGATAGTATCTGCCCTTTGATACCATGGGCTCTCATCTTCCTTAGCAGCCTCCCATGTGGCACCTTATCAAAGGCTTTGAAAATCTAGGTATACAATATATACTGACTCCCCTTTGTCCTGCTATTTACTTCTTCATAGAATACCAGCAAATTTGTCAGGCAAGACCTCCCCTTCACAGTCATGCTGACCGGCCTATTTTATCGTGAACTTCTAAGTACTCCGTAGCCTCATCCTTTATAATGGACTCTAAAATCTTACCAACCACCAAAGTCAAACTAGCCGGCCTATAGGTCCCACTATTCTGCTTTGCTCCGTTCTTGTGCAGCGGGGTAATGGCAATTTCCCAATCATCTGGAACTACTACTGACTCTAGTGATTCTTGAAATATCACTATCAATGCCTCCACAATCTCTAAAGCCACCTCTTTCAGAACCATAGGGTGCAGTCCATCTGGTCAAGGTGACTTATCCACCAGCCCTTTCAGTTTCCCAGGTACCTTAGCCTGTTTATCGGCGAATCCAAGTGCAGGCTCAGCGATCGTTTCGCTGAACACCTCCGCTCAGTCTGCCTAAACCTACCTGATCTCCCGGTTGCTCAGCATTTTAACTCCCCCTCCCATTCCCAATCTGACATTTCTGTCCTGGGCCTCTTCCATTGTCAGAGTGCGGCCCAGCGCAAATTGGAAGAACAGCACCTCATATTTCACTTGGGTAGCTTACACTCCAGCGGTATGAACATTGACTTCTCAAACTTGAAGTAGCCTTTGCTTTCCCTCTCCATCCCCTTCCCAGTTGTCCCACCAGTCTTACTGCCTCCGACTACATTTTACTCTACACCACCCACTCCCCTGACATCAGTCTGAAGAAGGGTCTCGACCCGAAACGTCACCCATTCCTTCTCTCCAGAGATGCTGCCTGTCCTGCTGAGTTACTCCAGCTATTTGTGTCTACCTTCTCCCTAGTAATAGCCACTCCATTAACTTCCACCCCGACTCTTGAATTTCAGGCACATTGCTGGTGTCTTCCACTATGAAGACTGATGCACAGTTAAGTTATTCAACTCCTCTGCCATTTCTTTATTCCCCATTATCATTTCTCCTGCATTATTTTCCAACGGCCCAACGTCCACTCTTGCCTCTTTCTTGCTCTTTATATAATTGAAGAAACTCGTGCTACCCTCTTATTATTAGCTAGCTTACCTTCATATTTCATCTTTTTGCCCGTATTGCCTTTTAGTTACCTTCTGTTGTTCTTTAAAAGCTTCCCAAACCTCTGGTTTCCCAAAACAGCCGGTACATGCACTGTGTCCACTGGATATGATACGTGAGATGGAAGTGGAGATTACAATCCAGCAATTTACACCTCTGCGTTACCCATGGAGTCATAGTGATATGCCACCAAAACACAGCACCAAGACCACACCGACCATCAACCACACATTTACACTAATCCTACATTAATCCCATTTTATTCTCTCCTTGTTTTCATCAACTCCCCCCAGATTCTACCATTTGCTGACAACCAGAGGCAATTTGCAATGGCCTAAAAACCTACAGTCTATGGTATGTGGGAGGAAACCCGAGCAGCCAGAGGAAATCCATGCATTTCCAGGGAGAATGTGCAGACTCCACATAGACCGGATTGAACCCAGGTCTATGACGCTGTGAGGCAGCAGCTCTACTAGCTGTCCACACCGTCCACTGGGACCCTGAGAATTCAGTTGACCCTGGAGAGCACGATTGTGCTGTCCTCCTACAGGATTTCAGGATCTCTCTTCTTTCCCCACCCCCTGCCCATTCCCAGGCTCACCCACACTCCACGGCCAGCATTCCCACGGATGCCATCGGACGGCAGCCCCTTCCAAGAGTGTGCCCATTGAGACCCCATACCAGATAACCACTGTCCCTCTGTGTAGACGGGAACTCTTCCAACAGCCTGGTTCCAGTCACACGTGGGCACTGTCATAGAGTTAGGCCATGCATGTCTGGCAGGCTGACACTCAAAAAGGTACGGCTGTAAATTATTGAACAGTACACACATAATGTAGAAACAAGGAACTGCAGATGTTGCTTTACAAAAAAATGACACAAAGTACTGGAGTAGCTCAGCATGTCATGCAGCATCTCTGGAGAACATGGATAGATGATGGTGTCAGCCAGGATCCTTCCCTTATATACACATATTTAGTTTTGATATTGTATTTATTATTTTGTGAATTATATTGACACTGATTTGACCCTGTCTCACAAATCATTTATTTTAACTAAGCCTTGGACTTAATGTTCAGGACATTTAGAAAATAGTAAATGCATTGCATAATTAGAATTGTTATATTTAGCTTTTATGCTGGAATTTTAGTGCAATGAAAGATATGCTAGCACTAAGAAACCACTTAAGTTATTCAGACATGGCAGCCAATGTATCCCCATCTAATCGTATTAAAGGAGGTCTTCAAAACATTGCTGAAAGGGCTCTTGCACACTAAGTATCTTGAAGGTAGAGAAGTCAATGTTCATACCGCTGGGGTGTAAACTAACAAGCGAAATATGAGGTTACCCCAGTGGTATCACCACAAATTGGAGGAACAGCACCTTATATTTTGCTTGGGTAGCTTACACCCCAGCGGTATGAACATAGAAACATAGAAAATAGGTGCAAGAGTAGGCCATTCGGCCCTTCGAGCCTGCACCGCCATTCAATATGATCATGGCTGATCATCCAACTCAGTATCCTGTACCTGCTTTCTCTCCATACCCCCTGATCCCTTTAGCCACAAGGGCCACATCTAACTCCCTCTTAAATATAGCCAATGAACTGGCCTCAACTACATTCTGTGGCAGAGAATTCCAGAGATTCACCACTCTCTGTGTAAAAAATGCTTTTCTCATCTCAGTCCTAAAAGATTTCCCCTTTATCCTTAAACTGTGACCCCTTGTTCTGGACTTCCCCAACATCGGGAACAATCTTCCTGCATCTAGCCTGTCCAACCCCTTAAGAATTTTGTAAGTTGCTATAAGATCCCCCCTCAATCTTCTAAATTCTAGTGAGTACAAGCCAAGTCTATCCAGTCTTTCTTCATATTATGTTGGAGGAGAGGGGTGATAGCGATATAAAGGGGAGGGTAGTGTCTTGTGTTCTGTGTCTTGTGTCTACTGTTTGTGGGTAAGGGTGTCTGTTTAGTGTTCAGCCATGAGCGAATGGCGGTGCGGGCTCGATGGACCTGGTGGTCTACTCTCGCACCTACTTTCTATGTTTCTATGTTTCTATGTTAATATCAGAGGTTTAAAGTGATGGCAGTAGAACCAAATGCGGCATGGCAGGAAATAACTTTAAATGACCTGGAATACCCTGGTGGTGAGTTTCGTAATTACATGTGGGATTTGGATAAAAAATTTAGGGATCCTCAGGAAGAAAATGCAGGGCGGTTGGGTAAAAGCAGAATGATTAATTGAATTGAACTGCAGAAGATTTGGCACAGGTACAAAGGACTCTTCCTGTACTATGTCACATTACGAATGCAGTACATTTGAAGGAATATTGCGACATTCTTAAGGATTAGTGTTAACATTTTCAGGGGCTGTGTAAAATCAAGATTGTTGTTACATATCCTGGGAATGTACTGCACATTTGGATAGGGACGGTGCATTCGGTATGTTGGGGATTAGACTGGCACTTTCAAAGGCTGAAGTGTTTTCTACTGATACCACTGGGTTTCCAACTGGGTGGCCAGTATCTATAACGGGTCTGTGGTAAACAGTGTCTATTACAGACTAATGAAAGCTGTTCACTCAGTTAAAATGTCTTTGCAAGAGTCTACTTGATATATTAAGCAGAAGTCATGATGGAATTGCAGCAGCTCTTCCAGATAAACCATAGGGCCATCTCCAGTGGAACATTGTGTGCAATGACACCAGTCAATGATGGCAGCCTCGAGGCTGGAGGAATTACCCAGTCAGAACTGGCTGTCCAGAATAGTTGTGTCACTATTTGCAGTCCAGTGCAGTACACTTGAGATAAGTATAACACAAGTATAATACAAATGGGCGGCACGGTGGCGCAGAGGTAGAGTTGCTGCCTTACAGCTAATGCAGCGCCGGAGACCCGGGTTCGATTCCAACAACGGGTGCTGTCTGTACGGAGTTTGTACGTTCTCCCCGTGATCTGCGTGGGTTTTTTCCGAGATCTTCGCCTTCCTACCACACTCCAAAGACGTACAGGTATGTAGGTTAATTGGCTTGGTAAATGTTTTAAAAAATTGTCCCATAGGATACTGTTAATGTGTGGGGATTGCTGGTCGGCGCAGACCCGGTGGGCTGAAAGGGCCTGTTTCCACGCTGTATCTCTAAACTAAACCAAACAAATTCAGAAAGTTGTGCATAAACCAGAAAATAGTTCACACAAAGAGGATTCCACTCTTCCATCATAGATGAGGCTCTCACATGGGTCTCCAGTGTCCCACAACTCTGCTCTTGCTCCCCCTCC